>VWZZ01001813.1:321729-334188 GCA_013399095.1 Psophia crepitans | reverse complement strand
AACCTCATCCCGTTGGCCTCTGCCCAGCGATCCAACCTGTCCAGGTCCCTCTGCAGAGCCATCCTACCCTCCGGCATATTTAGACTTCCCCCCAGCTTGGTGTCATCTGCAAACTTACTGATCCCCTTCCTTGCTTCCCTGCAGCACCAAGCTGAGGAAGGAGATGTTACCAGGCCCCCGCTTTTTCTCACAGTGTGCTCCTGGTCTGCACATAAAGTGTTTTGGCTGTGTTAGAAGTACCCTACAGATTTCTGCTGGCATCATCTCCCCAAGCCTCACAGCACGCCTGTGCTTATACACGAACCAGTTGTGTTTGAGGGCGATGAAAGCAAAAGGTTTCACAGGCGCACGCCCGAAGAGGCAAAACTGACTCGCCCTTGGGGTCCTAGAAGAGCCGCCAGCAGCCGCCAGCAGCCTGGGGACTCTTCCAGGTCTGCTTGGAGTTAGCAGAAGTCCTGCCTCTGTGCTGTCTCACATCTGCATCGGGGAAAAGGTCTTTTCTAAAGCTCTGGCATTATGCTGTTCTGTCACACGGAGCTTGCGTATAATAGATAGGGGATGCGCGTTATTGGTTTCCAGGGAATAGTGTACGCTGTGTTCTTTTTATGATTATTTTTTGAAGTCGGATGTTTCCATTATCCTGACAGCAAGGGAAGTGAGCAAATTGCACACTCTTTGGTGACAGCCACCTTTTCCCTCCCCTCTTGCATACAGAGACACCAACCAAAGGTCTCCCCTTGGCTCAGGGAAAAGCCATCCCTGCTGCTCCCTGGCTGGAGGTGACAGTTCTGCAGGTAACAGTGAAGAAGCCAAGGGAAAAGATTTTTAGGTCTTCTGGTTGAGGTAACTGAACCCATTCTTTGTAACCCTCAGCCCGCAGCTGCCTTTTCCCTACAGTTCAGCAGGGTTTTTTATGAGCTCTCTGATTTTAACATCAACCTGCTGTAAACCTGTTGCCCTGGAGTCCTGCCCGCAAAATTTTAGCTATCCCAGTGGACCTTGTAATGGTAGGAAAAGAGCGCAGCACTGGGGTCTGAGTGAGAGCTGACAGGCAGCACATCTCCGGGTAACATCCTCCTCGTCCCTAGCGAGATGTGGTGCGCACAGGTACTGCTAGGTGGGAGCAGCTGCAGCACTCGCTGTGGGAAAGAATTAATATCATTTAAAATGAAATTATGTGCTTGAGAGAAACTACCTCCTGCAAGCGTGTCGCCTCGAAAGCGTCTATGGCTTGTATTTAAGAGGATTGACAAGGTGTTCAGGCTTCTGTGAAACAGAGATTTAAACTTGTGAAGGAACTACAAGTTCTCATCTTTCTTGGAGGCCTGGGTTCCTCTAATCCATGTCTATATTTGCTTACATTTAATTAGAAGGCAGACCCTGAAACGACTTAGTGGGCTGTGTGCATGCTGAATCCACAGCTGAGACAAATTCATTCGGCAAGCGTAATTCTTGAACACAACCGATCACCTTGCTCTAAAACATCAGCACGCAGGACCTCCGGCAGGCTGGGCAGGTCATGGAACGTGCTCGTCTCTGCTTGTGCAGGATCTTCTGGCTGACTTTCAGGGGTGGCAGAGGGGCTGGTCTTGTTAGTAATGGAGCTAGTGGGGTTAGCGCTTTGTACTCATAACTTTCTTTTGCAGTTCTGGAAGTATCAGCCCCCAGCTCCTCCTGCATTACAGTAAGCATCGGAGCGATCCAAACCCCATCTCAGCACGTTCCTCACCGACTTTGCAAATGCACTGCTTGAGAAACCTGCTGGTTATGAGATCAGGTTGGAAGTGATCGTCAGTCATGTTATCAATGAAACCAAGCTGGAAATAAACATTTGAACTGCTGGAGTAAATATGCTGGTAAAACCATACGGAATTAACTGAGCTGTGGTGTTATGGCGTTTGTATCTTGTGGTTTCCATAGATACACATGTGACAATGTTTTGCAAACAATATACAGCACCTGAAATATGTTTCTGCTACTTCAGGAATAATAATTACACTTAAGTGTGTTCTGCACAAAAACACTCCTTAAGCATTTGTTGAATTATGAAAACTAAACAGCTCTTCAAAGGTCATTGCAGCTTTTTTAACATGAATCTTAAATGTTTCCCAAACTAGAGGTGGATGAAAAAGGAGACAGAGAAAGCCCCTGGCCCAAGATCTGCGCATGTTATTTTGTGATATGAGCTGGGGGTCGGCCTCTTCTCACAGATAACTAGTGGCAGGACAAGGGGGAACAGCTGCAAGTTGGGCCAGGGGAGGTTCAGGTTGGAGATGAGGAGAAATTTCTTCTCGGAAAGGGTGGTCGGGCATTGGAACGAGTTGCCCAGGGAGGTGGTGGAGTCACCGTCCCTGTGGGTGTTTAAGGAAAGGTTGGATATAGTACTGAAGGACATGATTTAGTGGGTAATAGGTGGTGGGGGGGACGGTTGGACTGGATGATCCTTGAGGTCTCTTCCAACCTTAATGATTCTATGATTCTATGCCCCAGTGAGTGCAGTTCAGCTTGGGGCAAAAGACTGGGATATGTGCCTGCCCCATCACCAGCAAGGCGGGTAGAACCCATGTTGGCTAAAGGAACGAGAGATTAGTTGGGGAGATACAGCCTTGACAGAGTACTGAGAGAAAGGAGAAGAAGGAAGCTCCAGGAAAGAGCAAATAAGGTGAGCAAACAGATCCATGCGCAGCAAGCAGAGCATCTGAAGGTGACAGATACTTGGGGATGGAGGATGGTTCCCTTCAGCACATGAAAGTACCCCTAAAAATAAGAAGTTGCAAATAAAGGGACGTTAAACCTAAAGAGGCGCTTTGTTAATGGGAACTTGTCTTTTTCCAGAGACACGATTTCCAAGCAAGGCTGATGGTTTGAGCAGGTCTGGCTCCAGTACTGGGATCAAACCAAGGCAGAGCCCTGCAGCCCCTCTGGACTTGGGTGGAGGCTCGGTGTTTGGAGCACTTCAGCCCTGCAGAGCACACCGAGTACTGGCCTCGGCTCAGATCTGGTGCTGACTGTGGAGCCTGAGCCCTTACAGAAATCTGGCTCATCTGGTGTAGGAATAATTGAAACAGTCAGAATTATTATTCTCCCTCCCCAGTTCTTCGTATCAAATATGCATTTCCCCCCTTTATGCTCTAATTAAAAACTAAAGGAGAGGGAGAGAGGAGGAGGAAACTAATAATGCCAATTACACATTTGGCTTGCAAAAAAGAAAAGCAAAGCACACTCTAATGCGTTCGTGGACAATAAATAGGAAATGATTCACGCTTAATAAACCTCTTTGCTGTTAATCCCTGTTAACCTAGGGGCTCTGTTACTTATATTGAAAAGTCTCCTCACTTTCTGTCGTGTTATTGCAAAGAACCGACTTTCATTATTAATTCTTGCAGGGGCTATTGAATCTGCTGCCTCTGGAGCACTGAGGTGCTGTGCAAACCAGGCACCCTGCTCGCTGTCACGGTAAGAATATTTTGTCACTGTGATCAGAAAATCACAGAATCGTTAGGGTTGGAAGGGACCTTAAGATCACCCAGTTTCAACCCCCCTGCCATGGGCAGGGACACTGAGGTTGCTGTGGTTCTGCTTGCCCACCGCAGTGCTGGGAGGATAGGAGGTCCCAGGACGCGCACCAATGTCATGGAAGAGTTGGTCGTGGCTTCCCAGGTCTTGATGCAGGAGGGCTGCTTGGGTCACCTGCTCGTTCAGGTGACAGAGCTGCTGCTAGAGAGGTTTCTGGGTGGATTCCCATCACCTGAAGGGCTGAGGATGAGTCTGTGCTGGAGAGTTTAGAAAGGACCCCAGAGCTAAGCATCTGCCAGCCCTACAACCACCGTGCTGGAAAGCTGGGAGTGCAGTGAACGGATGTGATTAGCACACTGTGTTAAAAAACCATATTTTTCTTGCATGATGCACAGTCTTTCAGAGCTTTCTCATCTCATGGAGTAGTGCCCAGAAATAGATGTTGTGCTGTCGTAATAGGAATGGAGCACGCTACTGCAAGGGGCAGAATGCATATTGCTAAGAATCCCCAATGCTTAAAGATTTTCTTTCCAGCAGCATCATTTTCTACCCTCTCTCTTGTGCCAGAGCCTCAAACCTCTACAGTTTCGTGGGTTTCTTCAGCTTTGGTCTGTGACATTAAATTCTGTCACTGTTTTTCTGAAGCACCTGTGGCAGCAGAGGCTGGGTGACTCATCTTGTCTGTAACTGATGCCTCAGGAGAACATAGATGCTGCCAGTGTTACTGGGAGCCGCAGATGATCCACAAACCCCTCGTGATGCTGCTGCAAGTGCCCACAGCAAACTCGAGGTGAGCGAAGGTGTGTTTGCAGGTAGGGGATGAGGAGGAGCAGCAGACCAGAGGTGGCAAAGGATGTGTAAGAAGAGGAAAAATTAGACTCTTGGGGAAGATTTAGTGTCAGAACCAACATCTAACACAGCAGCAAGATGTCTCTTTGCTGACTCCTGGAGCAATTCCCAAGGAAGCCCCATGTTCATGCTTTGTCTGGATGATGGCTCTTCCTTTCTCTGTAACCTTTTCTACTGGCCCAGCTGCACCCAAGTTTTCAGAGAAATTCAGCATCTCTGTCTGAGATATTTCCAACCTGTGAGGTTCACAGGAGGGTAAAATCTTGATTTGATATCAAATCTTTCAAGGGAAATTTTCCCATTGATTTAATGCATTGGGTTTTTTTAGTTCCAGTCAGGACTTTTATCTCATTAGTTCTGTGAATCAAACCGTGTGTCTGAAATCCTTCAATTTTCTTTCTCAGAGAAAGATATTTTAAATTCAAAGCCGGATAAAAATTAAAACATGAACATTATCTGGCTGGATTGAAAGTCCTTTATAAGTTATTCAGAGTGAAGTCTGTACAGCTGCACAATGCCATTCCCTGTTAATCAATACCATCCTCCGTTGCAGTGTTGCCTCCTGTTGCAGGAGGTCTTCGTGGTGCAGAAGGCGTGCAACCAGGAGCATCACACCGCAGCACTCACTGGAGCTTGGGATGAGAACCCAAATCATGTCAAAACTCGGGACACTTGGCTGGAGCTTTGCCTGTCTGCGGGCACCACTGCTGGGAGTGAGCAGAGCAGAAACGTGTCAGAGCTTGATTGAAACTGGACAGAAAATATCCTAAAGGACCACATTTTCTAGGGAAAAACCCCTGAGTTGAGATGATTCAGAGCTGGGCTCCCAGCAGCAGGTTAGTAACTCTCTAAAGGCTTTCTGGAGCTGGAGGCATTAAATAATTTGGCAGTCTTTCCATCCAACCCCGTGGGATTTTTTCCCAGGTGTTGAAAAGTTCTGCAGGCCACTCTGGCCACCGAAAGGATGGCAGAAACCCAACCTGGCTACTAACACTTGTCATGACAAAGATGACTAAAAATGTGCACGGAGAAGCAGCCCTCCTGGCAGAGTATGACATTTAACTGTGCTTCCCTCCTTCGATTTAAAATGCAAGAAGCAAGCAGATGCAGAAAGGCACTTGCTTTTAGGTTCAAAGAGCTGTTTGTGTAAAGGATCAATAGACCCAGCACTGTATTTAGTGTCGTACAAAATGCTGGACCAGGCAATTGTTTTGATTCATCACTGTGGTAAGTGAAGCATCCAAGTGTGACAGAAAATTCTCATATTTTCTTGTTTCTTGTGTAACTGAAATATCTCATCTTTAGAGGCAGTTATGTTAAAGATTAATATTCTGTTCTTGACAGGTATTGCCAATGGCTTGTTAATTCCGTGTTAGTTTTACAGGGGTTTTTTTGGCATTTTACATTCACTCACGTCTCCAGTCCACAGGCTACTAGTGCCAGAGGGAGGAAAAGGACCTGGGGGTGTTGGCTGACGCTCGCCTGGACATGAGCCGGCAGTGTGCCCAGGTGGCCAAGAAGGCCAACAGCATCCTGGCCTGTATCAGGGGTGGGGTGGCCAGCAGGAGCAGGGAGGTGATCGTCCCCCTGTACTCAGCCCTGGGGAGGCCGCACCTCGAGTACTGTGTCCAGTTTTGGGCCCCTCACCACAAGAAAGACATCGAGGCCCTGGAGCGTGTCCAGAGAAGGGCAACGAAACTGGTGAAGGGGCTGGAGCACAGGTCTGATGAGGAGCGGCTGAGGGAACTGGGGGTGTTTAGTCTGGAGAAGAGGAGGCTCAGGGCAGACCTTATTGCCCTCTACAACTACCTGAAAGGGGGTTGTGGTGAGCTGGGGGTCAGCCTCTTCTCGCAGATAACTAGTGACAGGACAAGGGGGAACAACTGCAAGTTGCGCCAGGGGAGGTTCAGGTTGGAGATGAGGAGAAATTTCTTCTCGGAAAGGGTGGTCGGGCATTGGAACGGGCTGCCCAGAGAGGTGGTGGAGTCACCATCCCTGTGGGTGTTTAAAGAAAGGTTGGATGTGGTACTTAGGGACATGGTTTAGTGGGTAATAGGTGGTAGAGGGACAGCTGGACTAGATGATCCCTGAGGTCTCTTCCAACCTTAATGGTTCTATGACTCTTCCAGTAGTACCAGTGTCCTCTGAGCCACCTGGCTGGTGTGTTAACCATAAAATCATACAATAGTTTGGGTTGGGAGGGACCTTGAAGTCCATCTACTTCCAACCACCCCTGCCATGGGCAAGGACACTAGCCCAGGTTGCCCAAAGCCCCATCCAACCTGGCCTTGGATGCTTCCAGGGATGGGGCCTCCACAGCTTCTATGGGCAACCTGTGCCAGTGCCTCACCACTCTCACAGTAAAGAATTTTTTTCCTTATATCTAATCTAAACCTACCTTCCTTCATCTTAAACCTATTTCCCCTTGTCCTGTCACTCCATGCCCGTGTAAACAGCCCCTCTCCAGCTTTCCTGTAGGCCCCTTTAGGTGCTGGAAGGTGCTCTAAGTTCTCCTGGAGCCTTCTCTTCTCCAGGCTGAACAACCCCAACTCCTTCAGTCTGTCTTCATAGGAGAGGTGCCCCAGCCCTCTGATCATCGAGGAGCAAATGTGCTTACTGACATCACAGGGAAAACTCCTGGCTCCAAAGAGACAGTTCTAGCGTTGGATCCATCTTATTTTAATAGTCTAAAAGGTACAGGTCTAAATTTAATCAGGGCAACAAAACAGATAACCAACGTATTACTCAGCCACTTTGCCTCAAAACACTTTAACATTTCTGTATTCACTAACAACAACAGCCAGGTGTCATAATGTCTCAAAACCTGTGATAAAAGCTCAAGCACTTTTTTTACTTTTTCTTGTCATATAGGTAAAAGTAGCAGATGCTTGTGACACCTTTGCCAGCCCATGAGAGGGCTGCGATACTGTGAATCTCTGACCTGAGCCTGCAGTAGATTTCCCACATCAGTGACTTACAGGTACTGTTTCTTCCAGCTGAGATCAACAGAAGTTTGATTGTGACACTAATGCTGTTCTGAGTATAGAGTGGCTTTGCAACCAAGACGAGTTGTCATCATGAGCGTGCAGCCCTTTGAAATCAATGAAATTAAACACTAAGGGAGCTGCCGACCTTCTTGTATGAAGGGTGTGTGATGTCCTGGGTAGCTTATGAAGAGCCCAAGGGCTTCCAGTTTTACCCAGGGTCTTCAGGACCTCAGATACCTACAGAAACATGAGTCGGGGAACAGAAAAGGTGTCAGAATTGAAGACAGTATTCTGAGAGGAGGCCAGCTCAGCTTGTATTTGGGAAGGGCACAAACAGTTCCTAAAAATACAGGAGCTCAATTGAGTGTCTGCTGGAGTCTTTCAAGGAACAACAGCCTCTGGACCTGAGGTTATGATGCTGTTTTGGAGCTCTGAGGTTTCAGCTCCTTTCAAGTGCCCTGTGCTTGTTGAAGAACATCTTGATTTTATCAGTTGCATAAGTCTTTGCTTGCAGGCTACAGAGCAATTGCACCAATTTCATGGCAAAGGGAACTGATTACACCAATTTGGGAGCATTTACTTCCTTGCAGCTCTTCATTATTCAGTATGATCTGAGCATGCTGTGAAAAACACTGCAACTCTTCATTTACCTGTGCTGTAATGGATTAGAGATACAGGCTGGTCCTTGTAGTCCTGGGCTGAGAAACTGTGTAGTTGTAACCCTAGGTGTCATCTATTGCTGTCATCCCTAATGGTGCTGTAGACACAGGAAGACCCTGCTTGAAGACACGGAAGATGTTTGTTTAAATATATATATATACACATATCTGTTTTATAGAATCATAGAAAGGTTTGGGTTGGAAGGGACCTCAAAGGTCGTCTAGTTCCAACCCTCCTATCATGGCCAGGGACACCTCCCACTAGACCAGGCTGCCCAAAGCAAGTTTCTTTTAAAGTAATTCAAATTCCCCTGAAAAAAAAAATAATAATCAATTGAAAGTTCTTTGGGAAACTGCCAACTCTCAGACTCTTTCATGCACTTGCAGCTGGCAAAACCACCTTTCCGAGAGCTGTGTGTTTTCAGTCAATGCGTAGTCAGAGGTCCTTCTGCAGACTGCTTGTTGGCTCTTCTTGGCAATATTTCTGTCTTAAATCCTTGTTGCAGACTTGGGCTATAATGTCACCTGGAGAGGGGCTTCAAAAGATCAGCAATAGGACTGGTCTGGCCTGCAGAACACGGCAGGGAGCTGGAAGCTAAATTACTGAAAGGACCAGTGGAAAGCTCAGAAATTCTATCAGATATAATGAATTACAAGCATGATTTATAAAAGGATTACGGAAAGCAGTTAGTCAAAACTACTGGCAGTAAACAGGGATTAAAATATTTATCTAGCTGTAAAAATATGAATAATAGTGTCATTTATTTAGTTACTTAAAGAAGCTGAGTACTTTACACTGACAACAAATAACACTCTTCATATCACTAATATTTTACAATGTCCATGTATCAAAATCCTTCCATGCCTTTCACTTCCAAGCAAAATACTTGTGTATCTAATTGGTGCATAATGCAGAATTTCCTCAAGCCACAGACATGCTCGCAAGGGGGTAGATCACCCGACAATGCAGTTACTTGCCTTTCTGCCTCCCTTCCCTCTCCAAGGCTGTAGCATTTGGAGATCCGTTCCTTCCTTCCCTCTGGGAGGGTTTGTGATGCTGGTTACAAGGCAGCTGGCTTTTTTGCTGTTTGCAATTAGTATTATTTTACAAGCTGATCACGTCTTTATTTGGGAAGTGGTTGAGATTTGGGCCCTCCATAACTCCAGGCTAACATCTGAACCTTTTAACATAAAATCACCCCTTTTGACCCAGACCTCGCTGTCATTACCTCCTGCAATATCCCTCCAGTTCAGCGGTTTAGCCACGCAACCTATAAAACTGTCATCAAACATAAGGCAAACACCTACTGCCCCAGTAAAAATGTAGTGGTGACAATGACAGGTATTAGAGGTTTCATTTCTTACTTTTTCAACCTCCTGCTTGCCAGGAATAACTTTCAATACTTTGACCATCAACAGCGATGCTTCCAGGTGCGCTGTGGTGTTCTATCAAGGGTAAGCTGCAGTTTCCCCTGCTGTTGTAAGTCTGTGCTTAAGTCTGCTTGGGCTGATAAAATAATCTGGTGAGGAATCATCAGCTTCATCTGGAGGATTTGTGCAATTGTCTGAAGGCTGAAGCACAGCTCTGGAGCCGGTTCCTTCCTGACACAACTTCATGGGTTTCAGTTGCCACCGGGTGTCTCAAGCCTTTCTGCTCCCAACCTTGTGGGTGACATAAAAATATTGTTCATTCCTTGTTTAGGACTAAGGTAGGAAAGCTCAGTGGTTTGCTGGTTTCTGCTTTTACTCTGAAGTCAGCTTGAATTTTTAAAATATTCAGCAGAGAGGATTAAGAAGCACAGCTGGCCTTGCTTCCGTGTCTTGCTGGATTCCCAAGGTAATTGGTCACGCTGCACATTGAGCGGCTCCCAACAGCTGGTTTTTTTCCTATGTTATGTTCTGCTGACAGTAATAAATTTAGCCCATGGTGATAGTCTGGGAAATTGGCATTAATAATGATTTTTGGGCGGCCATTTCACTTCCCTCCTGGATCAGACCACCCCAGGACTCTGCAAGCTTTGCTCTCCTGCAACAGGTTGGTCCCATCACACCGCATCAACATAAATCGGTTCGTGTTTGAACTCTCTTTTATACATAACTTGTAAGTTCTGGGCGAGCTGTGTTTGTAGGGTTTTTTTATACAGAACGCTTCATCCCCTTCTGACCACCTGTGGGGTTGAAGTTTGCTCTTCCCTTCGAACGGCGCATCCCCAAGCAGAGGTTCAGCCTTTGTGAGCAAGGAGCTGGCGCACAGCTGGGCATCCCCTCGCAAAGCGGGGAGCTGCAGGGCTTAGTTGTGTCTCCGCCTCTGCAAAGGGATTTCGGTGCTCGTAGAAAGGATTGCGTGACAATTTAAAGATTATGAGCAGTGGCAATCGAGGAAAGTAAATATGGTATTAAAATCAGGCTAATTATATATAGTATTGAGAAGATAGTTGGATTATGTCAGATGGCTAGTTAAAAATGATGTAGCAGCACTCATGGAAGAGGAATAGAAAACAGGGTGTGTGTGTGTGTGTAGCAAGGGAAAGATAAGGAGTAGTTGCCAGAGGGCTAGTAAAAAGGCACGAATTATTCTCATAAAAAGAAATTTTGGCTGCTAAAAAGGGGAAGGAACTCTATGTTGCAAAAGCCTTTCTGCTTCTCCCAAGTAGGGGGAAAAAATGTGATGGTGACACCTGGGATTTATTGCCCAACTGTGTTGAAAATAGAACAGGTTTTCAAGGTATAGGCGGAAAATAGAGCAGGAGTGGATTACAAAACCATGAGATCTCTCTCCCCTGGATTCCGCTGAGATTCCCCAAGGTTTCGCATCTCTACAATTATTTTTGATTGTTCATAACCTAGCAGCTTTTGGTTTTATTAAGGCAACGTTAGTGTGCGTTTGTTAGTCATTGCATTATGATTCATGTGGTCTCAGGACTTCAGACCATTACTCAGAACTACTGTTCCATCAGCTTGGGGATGCATTAAACTTTGTAGAAGTTATTACCCTGCTTTCACATGAGCAGCATGGGAGGGAATGTGCTGTACAGCTGTCCTGCCCCAGATTAGTGACGGTGTCTACCTGCTCAAAGTCTTCTCTTTCTTTGCAAATAATCTTAACAGATTTATTAAGTGTCAAACAAGCAGCACGGTGTCTGTACTTGGTGGGTACGTTTTTTTGGAAGTGTTTGGCCTAAATGCATGCAAAAATACAGCAAAATAGTAGCTAATGGTGGGCAAGGGTCAGCCAGAAGTTCCTCAATAGCTTCTACTAGCCCATAAAGTCTTGTCATGTTTGCACTGAAGCTCTACGCTGTGCTCCTCCCCCGGCTGCTCGGGAAATCTGGCAGCAGTTTCTGAGAAGGAATTAACTTTGCTTTGAAGTGACCTTTTCTGGGTTTGCTTCCTTATGGGCACCAGTTTAAGGTGGTCAAAATGATTGTTGATTCACAAAGGGTGAATTCAGGGACTTCTAGACACACAGGTTGAGAGAATTTTGGTGAAATTGAAATTCAGCTTTCGGGAAGACGCTTCTTCACAGTGTGCGCTCTGCTCATGGAACCCATTACTACTGCCAAGGCAAGGTGTAAACCTCAAACTCAGCAAGTTGCAAGGGAAAAAAAAAAATCCAACTTATCTTCTGAGGAGTGTAAGCATATACTTGAAGTAAGGCTTTGAGGCATAAATGAAATTCCTAGTGGAGGCATGTTCTGCAAGATTGCTACTCCCTCCCCGTGAAACGCTTGGACTTGTCCACTGTCTCATCATATGGGCAGGGGACCAATGTCTCTCCAGACTAATTCACAGAACTATGTTCTTCCTTTCTTATGACAGCAAAAGAGAGACTAATTTCTCAAAAGTGTGTGAAAGATGTTGAATTTATCAGCCTTCAGAAGCAAATGTGACCCCGGAACAAGTTTACATCAAGGCTTGGGTCATTGCCAACTTCAGTGCAGTCCTTGGACCAGTATCTCATGAACCACCATAAGAGATTAATGTTTAATCTCGTGAACCACCATAAGACATTCATGTTTTATAACTTTAGGAAACTCACAGCCAGCCATCCTTGGTGCACGTCCAACGTCTCCAGCATCGAAAGGAAAATCAGCACTGCAAAGCGCCGACTACTCTGGGTCTGATCCAGCAAAGGTGCCGCTACAGGGACAACTACAGCAGCCTGTGAGCTGCTGCACTGTGGGTATGGATTTAGCTGTTTTGCAGCCTGGAAGAAGAGTGCACCTCGCTGGACTGAGCTCTCACCTGTTGGTTTGCACCTTAGTCTGGAGAAGCTCCTTCTGCCCTAGGTCCTCCTTCCCAAACACCTGGCACAACAGGTAGGGCTGCATGAGGAAAGCTGGTCAGGAATTATTGGGAGAGACTCAAAGCAGGGAATTAGACTGACCTGAAGAACAACAGCTGCACTGTTTTAAAGTGAGATCGACCTGATCAGTTTGTTCTGGTTA
>VWZZ01001813.1:200997-313973 GCA_013399095.1 Psophia crepitans | reverse complement strand
GGGGGGCGGGAAAGGCCAAATCAGTGACCAAAGTGCTCTGGATCTGCAGTGGCAGTGCTTCATTACATCAATTTTATAGACTTACCAGAAGCCAAGGTTCAGGCACTCAAAGCTATGTAAGAAAAGGGGAAGAAATGCCTTAGTGCGAGGTGTGTTCTCCTCTGTTGATGTATGCTCAACGCTGTTACGTTTGAGGAATTTTTTTGGGGGGAGCGGAGTTAAGGAGGAGATGGGACTGACAGCTAAAGGTTTGATGTTTCTTCTATGTACTTAGAAACTTGCATTGATGTGTGGAAGCAGAATGAATTAGTGTGTTTTCCCTCCAGCAGTATTCCTAGAGCCAGGACCATCCAGCACTTAAAGGATTTGTGGTATGATGGTTTCTTACAAAGAGAGTGGCATCTTTGCTGTCATGGATGTCTGAAATTTTCTTCTCACTTGGCACGGGCAGGCTCAACTAGACTCAAAGTCATCCTAGGATAATCATAGAATCATTAAGGTTGAAAAAGACCTCCAGGATCATCTAGTCCAACCGTCCCCCCACCACCTATTACCCACTAAACCATGTCCCTAAGTACCACATCCAACCTTTCCTTAAACACCCACAGAGACGGTGACTCCACCACCTCCCTGGGCAACCCGTTCCAATGCCTGACCACCCTTTCCAAGAAGAAATTTCTCCTAATCTCCAGCCTAAACCTCCCCTGGCACAACTTGCAGCCGTTCCCCCTTGTCCTGTCACTAGTTATCTGCGAGAAGAGGCCGACCCCCAGCTCACCACAACTTTCTTTCAGGTAGTTGTAGAAGACAATAAGGTCTCCCCTGAGCCTCCTCTTCTCCAGACTAAACAGTCCCAGATCCTTCAGCTGCTCCTCATCAGACCTGTGCTCCAGACCCTTCACCAGTTTCGTTGCCCTTCTCTGGACACTCTCCAGGGCCTCGATGTCTTTCTTGTGGTGAGGGGCCCAAAACTGGACACAGAACTCGAGGTGCGGCCTCACCAGGGCTGAGTACAGGGGGACAATCACCTCCCTGCTCGTGCTGGCCACACTATTCCTGATACAGGCCAAGATGCCGTTGGCCTTCTTGGCCACCAGGGCACACTGCTGGCTCATGTCCAGGCGAGCGTCAGCCAACACCCCCAGGTCCTTTTCCTCCACACAGCTTCCCAGCCACCCCGCCCCCAGCCTGTAGCGCTGCCTGGGGTTGAATTATACAAGCAGAAACAAAACAAGAAAATTGAGAGGAGTACTTCTAACTGCTGTGAAAGCATAGAAGATAAATAATACATAGATTGGCATTGCTTGCTAAAGTTGACCACTGAGTCTGCTGGAGATTTTATTGCTGAGAAATCATGTGTGCCCTGTGGAAGAGATGGATGTCAGGTCATTTGTGCCAGGGAGAGCTGGAGTGATGGGGAGTTCCTCTCCTCTGTGCAGCTGGGCAACTCCTCTGATGACAGCAGACCCCTTCAGCACCCTCCATTTTTCAGTTTCCTGTGTTAGCCCAGTTTTAATAATCTACTTGCAGAATTAATGGAACACTCATGCAGCAAAGTGGTAGGGAGGGGATGGTTCCCTTTGTTAGGCTGAACTCTCTGTGCTGGAGGAATAAAACAGCTTGAAAGGGAAGGCAGTGTTTTCCTCTAAAAGGTGCTCTTGAGATGGCATAACGTGATCCAGACTTGTCGATGGCAGGAACTGATGTGGGGGTTGCAATGAACAAAGCTAAAGGTAACGCTGTTGTGGCAGTTGTGGGGCAAAGATGGTGATGTGGAGATGTGCTGGCACCGGTGAACAGGAAGGAAGGGAGGAGGTGAGGCAGGTGAATGTGACAGAAGATCCTTGAAGATAGCCTGCAAGGAAAAGAAGAAAGGAGAACACCAGAGAGAATGGGAAAAATGGGGAGGGAGGGAGGAAGAGAGGGTGTCCAGGGTAGGCTGTGCTTCCCTTTACATGACTGTGAAGCCTGGTGCTGATGCATCCAGGACCAGGGTGGTACTGTCCTGGGCACAAGCATCTCCTCTTGTCACCTGGACCTACTTTCCCCAGCCTCAGCCTTGTCCTGTTCACAGTACCCAAGGGATGGGCCCTTCTTCCCAAGTTCTGCCTCCTCAGGTTAGCAGTTCTGCTAGCTAGTCAGGGGCCAAAGTAGTTTTGACTGAGTCTTTTCCATTCAGCTTACTCCAGCAAGGTTTGATGGGCTGCACAGGGGCCCCGCTGCCTGCAGCCTCATCCATATGCAATACTATGATACCTTCATTTGTAAAAATTGAATTGCCTTGTTTCACAACCTTTGATGGATACAGTATGTGGCTCTGTTTGAGTCTAACTAGGCAGATATGACACGTCCTACACGTTGCTGGCAGTCTTATATTGATTTTGAGTAATTCTGGTTTCTGCCTTTTGACCAACTATCACTTTCTGTTGTGATGATAAAGTACATTTTTGCATTCTGTGGCATGAAGCCCTGATTTTCTGTGCACGATACACTGAGTTCCCACATAACATGGGAAACTATTGGGAAATCCATAATCGCAAGCCTTTGGCAACCTTTAAATATTTCCATGGTTACTGAGGAGAAGGAATATCCCATTGGTTGATGCGGTAATTATTTCAGTGTCAAGGATGAACATTATTTTTGAAGTTGTTTGTTAGTGTGTTATTTGCAGTACCGACTTAATTTTGTAGCTTTTTGAGTACAATTTCCATACTAGCTATTTATTGTTTTTCAAAGCTGATTAATGAGAGGCATTAAAACTTTGGCTATTAGAGCCTGTGGAATGATGTGGAAAACTTTGTTGCTGGTACTTTACGGTTACTTTCAAGTGGATGAGGAGAGATAGAGTTATGGCTATTTGATTTCACTGTGTTTTGCGTCTGGATTTCACTTCTACGTCAAAAATTGTGGTTTTACTGATACAAAAATCCCCAGAAAAGGAAATTCGGAGCTATAACAGACAACTATAAATTTGTGCCTTACATGTATTCACGTGGAAATCAACGTGCTGAGATTGTACGTGGCCCAGCTGTGATCAGCTGGTGCCTGGCTGATTTTAGGGTATCTCCATAATGGGCTCCTCACAGTCAAGATGGGCCAAAATGTGCCTGTGGACAGGCTGGAGGGACCGATGGAGATGGTGCCCATTGGACAATGCTGAGACTTCCCTTACAGAGCTTTTCCATGAACAAAAGAGGGCAACGCTGAGAGTTGGCAGCTTATGAAACACTGCTCATTTTCAGAGCAGCGAGGACATGACAGTAATTCTGGAGAAAGCCCCAACCTGTAACGCTTACTCTGGGGCTGCTTGTGCAAGGGATGAGAAATGATGCCAGGTACTGGAAGCCACTTTCCCTTTGTGCTTGTTCCTGACTCCACTCATTTCCTTCAAAGAGTGCCTGTGTAGCACAGAGGGTGGGTGTCTCTATTCCCGGTGACTTCTTGGCGCATTTGCAACTTTGGCCTGACAATAGCGAGAGTTAAAGATTTAGAGCTTGGTACTTTTGCCAATTTTTTTGGCCCGTTATAAGTCTAACCCAGCTTGATGAACAAATCTTCAAATTTGTATTATACACGGACTCTCAGCATGTTTTTTTTCTCTAGGGAAGTTAAGACAAGTATTAATGTCAAACTGGATTTGAACTGAAAGCATCACACAGGAGCTGTTTTATGGGATAATACTCCACTGTTGGGTTATTTGCCTTTTTTTTTCTTTTTGAGCCTACCCCCTCCTCCCCTCCTACTGACTACCCACAGCCCCAAATTAGGCCAGCTAGAAATTTTCTGGTTGAAAAAGCTCAAATAGAGCTACCTTCAGTATGTCTCTGTGCTAATGCCATGGGCACATGAATAGACGCAAGACTTGAGGCATAAACCTGGAGCAATTCACACTGTGGCAGCTGCAAGGAAAGAGGCAGACTATGTGTTGAAAGGCGAACACTTGAAAGTGTGTCAGATTTAGCCAGGATTCAACCCAGGGGGGCAGAGTTAAATCATTTTGGGGGGCTGTGTGCGCAGATTGATTTATTTTTTAATTGGGACAGCTTGTGTTGCCAGGGGTTAACACGTTCGCGGGTCTGTGACCCACTAAGGAGTGTATTGTTGTGGATTGAGAGGCCAAATGCTCCATTGCCTACATAAACAAGCCCACCTTCTCCTTGCTAGGACCTGCACTGATGCTAACAGCATATTGATCTCAGTACAGTAGTGCAACAAAACCTAATGTGGACGTGGGCATCATCTTGTTGGCTATGACCACCTTTAAAATGGTCCTCAGGTAAACTGGGAAGGTGGGGGTCCTGTGTTTTAAGGGTTTTGAATACATGCAAGGTGTTTTTCCATGCACTTGCTCACTGCCATGGAGGAGGAGGTGCCAGGAGGATGGTTGCTTCTCCTTCTGTATGGTGGCTGACCCTGACGGGCTCCCACTGTCCCTGGACATGCTCCCAGGCTGACCCTCCACACCATGCTCCCCAGGGAGCTGTGAACCCGCACATCTCAACTGGGGCATGTGAAGGTGCCGTGCTGTTCCAGCATGGGCAGGACTGGCCCAATGCAGCATTTAACTCTTGGCTGTCCAGAAAGGTGGAGAACCACTGGACTCAAAGGGGCTTCTCTCATCAGTCTGTCTTCATCAGCCACACCAAAACTCTTGCTCACCTGGAAGAACCTGAGCTGGGCATTAAATCTCCTCCCCTTTCCTCCCACCTGGTTGTGAGGAGGGGTCTGGCCCATCTCCCCTCTTTCTTTCCTCTGGCCCACGTGCTGGTGGCGGCTGCTGGCTTCATCTCATCTTGATGTGATTTGGGATGACGCAAAGCAACGGCATACAAGATTAATGAACGTGTTCTGTAGTCCCTTCAGGTCTTTCTGGTGAGGTAATATAATGCAGATTGATTTGCACCATTCCTCTCGCCTATCCCTGTTTCCCAGAGGCTTTGACAGGATGGCAGGTTTGCTTGTCTCCTTTATTTATTTATTTTAAATAGGGGAGGAAGGATGTTAAATATCCCAACTGGTAGTTGTTAGAATGAGAGCTCAGATATTTCACAGGCCAAAAGAAGTCCCTTCCCTGATGTATTTTTTTTTTAAAATATGGTCTCTTCATGTTTTGCTGTGTGTCTATAAGCGTAGATGCATACATAATCACTTAAAATTCACAATTACTTTGCCATGGAACAGGGAATTGAGAGCAAGTGCCCATTTTATATGATGCAGTTACAAGAAAACCTCATGGGAGGGGTGGATCTGTGGAAGTGGAGGCCAGTCCCCTGTGGAGATCGTTTAATTCAGTGCACTGCCAGCTGCCAGACAGGTATGCCCTCAGCAGCTCTGATCTTTAGGGTAGAGGAGGGATTTCTTCCACATGTACAAATGACTCTGTGGACCAACTCTGCATCGTACCGTCCTCCCGCTCATTTTAGTGCCCTTAAAGCTCTGCTTTTCTGCTGCCCCCGTACCATTCTCAATCTTGACAACACTGTCCTCATAGTGCATGTAGCTTTGCTTTAATTTTGTTGACGCAGCCTCTCCCTGCTCCTCCTGCCCCCATGTGTGCCACCAACACAGCAAGGACCTGCCCATCCTCTGCTTGTTAGGCCAAGGACCATTTTATCTCCTCGAGTGTTAGTTCCTTCTTAGTCCTTAGAAGCTCTGCAATTCAGATGCAAATCAGAACAGACTCTCCACTTAGAATTAAATCCTTTGTAGAGTCTAGATCTAAGTACCATCAGCTTTGCACCTTAGGGGACCTTCAATGTTTGCACTCATGCTTCAGGGGTGTCTACGTGCTGCTTCAGGGGTGTCTAGGTGCTACTTCAGGGCTCAGATTCATTTTTATTCCAAATAAATTTGATGGTGATGAGGAATCTGGTAATTTTTTTTAATTTTCTCTTTCATCCTATCTGCCTTCCTCATTCCACTTTTTACTCCAGACTTCCAGAGAAGTCTTTGCTTTGTCGTAGGTAAATAAGAAATCAAAATGATACAGGTTTTTTTCATTGGAGAACCCTGTTCAGCTCTTTTCCATAACTGCTGACGTAGGGGAGCTTCCAGGGAACATCACCGCTCTTCTTCGCAGCCCCTAACTCCATTGCTTCTCTGATTATTTCAACATGCATTTCTCAACTTCAGAATCACCAGCAGCTGATGGGAGGGGAAAAAAATAAAAATCTCTTCTCTTGCAGACAGTCCCAAGGGGGATCCTCTCCCTGCCGCCCCACAGCCTCCAGCAGCGAGAGGGGAAGCCCCTCGCCCCCGGGGTCCCTGAGCAGCAGCCAGACCCCACCACCACAGGGCCTCCTTATTAACCCGGCGCCCAGCTGAGCGGCTCTCTCAGGGTCCCTGGGTTGCTGGCATTGACTGCCTGCAATCAAGTGTCCCCGTGATTTGTATTTGCTACTTATTTCTGTTCTCTTTTAGGTGGCACCGCTGCTTTTTAACCCTTTAGCGGCAGCAGCCGTGGCTGTCTGCAAACGCAGCGTGGGGCTGTAACAGGCAGCCGCAGTCAGCTGCTCTCCTGGATACAAGCCAGGCTTCCAGTGCTTATCTCGTCTTCCATCAGCATCTCTGTTGCTTTCTGCTTCTCAGAAACCACTACAAAAGTTATTAGTAAAACTTCCTAATTATTTGCCTAATTGTTTCACTGAGACAGCTTTTCCATTGGTCTGTATTCCTTGACGTATGTGGCCAAGATCTCTGACGTGTGGCTCTTTCCTTCTATTTTTTTTTTTTCTTTGAATTTAAACACGAGATCCAGGTGACTTTTATCACAGCAGTGACCAAGTCTGCTCTGTGAACAGAAAAAAGCCTGTTGCAATAGGCCTGATCTCACCCTCGTGGATGCCGTTCTGCCAGGATTTCCTTGTGAACACATGAACACGAGTTCATTTGTTTTCCCTTCCAGTCAAAAAAATCTTCTTCCTCACTCTCAAGTCTACATTCAGTGTTTATTTAAAACACTCCTCCTTATAGTAGCTATATGGAAGCTACAGCGTGAGACAACTCATTATAGCATGATAGAGGGGTATGGACATATGTATGCACCAGACTCACATATGATCAAATCTGGAAAAGAAACAGCATGGCAAGAAATAGTACGGCAAAGGCAAGTGGGAGAACAAGCGACTGCCAGAGGAGGGATTTCAGCCTCCCTGGAGAAGACCTGGCACTACTGCGGTTAGTCACCATTGTAGCTCCCGCACCGTCTTGTACGGACAAGGAATCCCCAAACACACCCAGCGACGTGTGGGTAGTCAAGCAGTTTTGCAGAAGGTGTAGGGGCTGAGAGAGAGACCTGGGCAACCTCAGGGTAATTCAGACAGCAGCTAGGAAGAGGTCGTTTTTTCCTTATTCTTGTGAATTTTGGCTTCAGTAGGGTGTGTGTTTGCATTTGTAGTGGGGAAATGGCTTTTTCAGTGATCAAATTAGAAGTCAACCTTTCCCTGCGTTATTTTTTCCAGGGAATTAAGCAAGGGAAGAGCTTTGGGTTATAGCTAGAAGCAGGGGAGACTTTTTCAGAGGTAGCTGGGGTTGCTGGTTGTCACTGCCTTTGAAATGTTCTTCCTTAGGCCTGGAAGTAGTTTGAAGGTCAACTTACCTGCACAAGAATAAATCACTTCTAGAGCTAGTTTAGTGTTGGGAAGGTGTTTTTTGGCAAGCATTTTCCGTCAGCCACGTTGCTGCTGCATGGATGCACGCCCTCATGGAAAGCTGTTGATCTGCACAGAAGAGGGACTTTCCTTAAATGCTGTTTTGCAATAGTGGGGGCAAATCCTTAATTTTTTTGACTTGGAGGGTAAGAACAAGCCATGCTGTGCACCGAGCTCACTTTTTACAGCTGGAGTTGTATCTGCACACATGATTGCAGTGTGTAATGACAAGAGAAAATACTGCATTAAAGCCAGCTGATAAATCTTAGAGTAGCCTAAATTTTCTGTGAGGTAAGCCTCAGGCTAGCTGTTTCTGAGGCAGAATGGAAAAAGTTTTACAATTATGAGAATGTCTTGTTTAGTATCTCCAAACAAATCCTCATTACAACTGAACTGCATGTTTAAATCAAAGTCTTTTCTGGGTCAGTCTACAAAAAAAAAAAAAAGAAAAAAAAATTGGATGGAAAGGCAATTGCAAATAACTACCTGAATTTCTTTAAAGGGTAAAAAGGATTAACTTGTCTATAAACCTACGTTTTTATCTTCTCTCTTTTCCCCAATTTGCACTCTCTTTTACCCAATGCCCAAAGTGCGTCCTGCCAGTGGTACCTTGGTGGCACCTCCGTGCAGGTGAATCTGCTCCGGGTCAGAGCCCAACTTTGGGGGCTTTGAGCTGCTGTAGGTGCCTGGGTGGGGAGCAGAAGGTCGTGCAGCCCAAGTTTCAGGATGCTGCACACAGCGTTTGTGTCTCAGGAAGATCTGCAGGGCAGGGAGAGAGGGAAGAGGTAGGAGGTGGGCTTGGGTGGTGGTGCTTCCCGTGTCCCCAGGAAGAGGAACTGGGGCGAAGGGTACAGACAAGCTGCTCGGAGCCCCCATGACTGGGGTTTGCTGCTGCTGCTGGCCCCAGCTGGTGCCTGCATGCCTCGCTGGTAACACGACGTGGTCTGCGCGATGACATCTGCCTGCGATCCCTGCCAGAGCAGGGAAACGCGAAGGCTGGCCTGGTCTGGACAGAGCTTACCCACCCTGTGACCTGTCCCTGGCAGGGGGAAACAGCATCTGAGCGGGGTGTTTTCAGAGGTGTCCCTCCCCAGTTTTCCCCTCCTTAGTCTCCAGTTACCAGCTCTTCTGGCTTAATTATTCCTGGCGTGGCCTTTGCCCACAGACCAGCATGCGGCGGCACAGTGGAGATGCGCTCCGTGATTTTCCCTAAGCTGTCTGTGAGTTACACTTTTGGCCATTGTGATATCCTGTAGCCAAACGTTCCATGATTTAATTACAAGCTTTGTCGAATGTCTTTTCCTTTTGTTTGCTCTAAACCTGCTGCCAGGACGGGCATCTCTCAAGGCAGCAGATGCTTCGGTAGGTGAAGGAATCCCCAAAATGCCTTTAACGCTGCCTTTGCGTTTGCATTGGTGATGGGAGTTTGGCAGAACCGAGATACAGCCAAGGTTTCTCCCAGCAAGGACCGTGAAAGCTGCCGGAGCAGCAGCCGCTGTCTCTGCACAGAAAGCAGGTTCCTGGCCACCACACGGTGACATTTCCCATTCATCTGCATGGGGACAGTGGCACTGGTGGGAGCCGTTGCCATGGCAATGGGATAACTGTCGCACATCCCCGAGCAGGTCCCCTCTGTGGCATCCCAAGGTTTCCCTTTGCCTTCTGCTAACGTAAGGAGCTGCCCTTGAATGCAACCGCAATAGCTGTTACTATTGCAACAAAAATAAAGCAAATTTACCCAAAACAGGAGGCACCTGTGGAACGTGAGTGTGGATTGCGCTTGGAGCAAAGCACTGCCAGCAAGGGGGTGAGGAGCTGCCATTGATTTTGGGAAGTGAGAGCCGAGTTGTGCGTGGGTGTGACAGGACTGAGACATTTGGGTCCTGCCCGTGGCGCAGCCGTGGCTGTCACAGTACCCTGCTCTCCCTGAGGAAGGTATCAGAAATAAAACCCAACCGTGGCAGGGCTCTGCTGCTTTCTGGATGCTGTGGTTTTGAGGATGGTGGATAGATGATGTTAAAACCACTTTTTTTTTTTTTCTACTTTCCCAAGACCTAGAAGTGCCCTTCAGGTTTGAATCTTTAAGCAATGCTTCGGGGAGAGGGTTTTCTGAAGACATAATTTTTTTCTTATTTTTTACTTTACTCTTAACTTATTCTGTGTACCAAGGTTGAGAAATCATCATGGCAAGCAGGGAGAGCTGAGGCAGGGCTGTGGTTGACCCATCACCGACTGCCTGGATGTATGACCGACACCTGCTGGAGTGGGTGTCCTTCCCTAGCCTGGCTCAGGTGTAACACTTCAAAATCTGCTTTCTTGGAGCATCTGTGCCAGGCTGGCTTGAATGTGCTGGTGTGCATGGGGTGGGAACATAAAGGCTGAAGCCAACTCAGCTACTCAAGGGCATTTTAGCAAGAAAAAACTGCGTTTGCTGAGAGCTGAACTATAACCGTTACATTTAGGCAAGTACTTTAAAGCAGAGTCCCAGTATTACTCTGTGTTAGGAGATGACCGCTTTGTTGTTATAAGCTGGACTTTGCCAGTAACATTAGCAGATGTTGCGGGGTTCTGGATACTGGCTTAATCTCAAAAGAAGTAAAACTAATCCATTTTAAGATGCAAAGTGTTGCTTTCATTATATGCTCAAAATCATCACTTTTCCTTGTCTCAGTGTGAGAATCTGAGCCTGCCACTGTGTGATTTAAGTAACTGAGATGTCTTTATATTGTCACTGTTGTCAGCAGTCCCGGTCTTCATCAAACAGCTACTTTTTGGTGTGGGAAATTTAGCATGCACATTGTCACGCTGGGTGCAAACTTCCATCTGAAATGCAGCTTGACGTATCCAAAGCTCATTCCAGCTCTCCCCAAGGTTGTCTCTGAACCACTGACCGATACTGGGGAAGTAAAGGAGGTGCGCTGCCAGAGCCAGCCGGGGACTGGGAGTGAAACACCAAGAATCACTTTTGCAAAATCCCAGAGAGCTCACTGAGGGACTGGGACTGTCTCTTTTGCCTGACCTCCACTTCCACTCTGGCTTGGAGACCGTCAGTTATTGATGATTCTTTGCGGAGGGAGGAATTGCCTCCTGTGCACGTAGAGAGGAATTTTGGACAGTAATGAAATCAGAGATCTGCCCATGCTTTGCTCCCTTCTCGTGCAGCTGTTGAGATTTCTGGTCTGCAAATGGCACCTGCAGTGGAGGCTGAAGATCTGCATGGGCCTGAGAGGAAGAGGTCTCCCCGTCTTGTTTGTTACTTTACTACCAAGGAAGGCAGCACAAAACAACATTTCCCTGCCAGCCAGGTTCTTGGCAAAGGTAGCTTATGGCATTATCTTGGTATCCTCCAGCCAGATGTCACAGATGTAGGATTGCTTCTGCTTGGCCAAAGAAGCCGTTTTGAGCTGGACATTTGCGTCCTTGTCAGTAACGGCAGGCATCACCCAACAGGCGGCTGGTGCCTGCTACCCAGTGAGACAGCGCTGCTGGGGGGAGTGGGCATTTATGGAAAGGTTGGGAAGGAGCAGAGGTCTCATCAGTCCAGACCTCTAGTGTTTTTGGGTGTGAGGGGACCCTGATACCCCCAAAATGTTTACAGAAAGTGATGCTGCAGTGGTTCTGTCGTACAAATGCCCCATTGGAAAGAAATTGCAGTATGAGCTGTATCCTGGTGGGAACTGGTCTTTAAATCACCTAGGGCAAAAATGAGCAAAATTGAGGATTTTAGTTAATACAAAACTACCAGAAAACACTCAGAGTGCTTGACAGCAGTTGGGATAGGTCCTAACAGCCTCCCCCTAAGCTCGTAGCCTGCCTGGGCTGGCAGCACGGTCCCAAGACTGGTAAGATGGGGGTTCATTCTCTGCAGGGCTGAGGCTGCCTGCACGTCCCAGCTCCACTCAGGGACACAGCACTGCTCCCTGCCTGTTGGATGCCAGACTGGCAGGGTCCCAGGCTTGGAGAGACCCTGTAAGACGTGGAAGCTGTGGCATCCAAAGAGCTTCACCAAAACAGGTGCAAGGTGATGCTAAAATGTGCCAGACAAAAACACTCCAGAATCAGTGTGGTCAGGGCAAGTAGCGTGGTCTGTCCTTGGGTTCTGGTGGACATGCACTTCATATGGAGAAGGATATCTATGTTTTCAGTTGCTTTCCTCCTTCCCTGTTCCCCAAGCAAACCCAGGGGCAAGCTCACATGGTGTGGTGTCACAGCAGTGCCTGCAAAGCCAAGAATTCAGCAAGCTTTTTCTCTCCACAGACCCTGCTGCTTTCTCTAGGCAAGCACCACTAGGCTGCGGTGAGTGCCGTATTTTTAGGTGGGTGTATGTGAGAGCAAACTTTGATCTGAAATTCTTAAGTCAGCCTCAAATGGGAATCCTGGAGGAAGAAGAGGACAAATGGAGATAACACTTCAGCTTTGCTTTGGAAAATTTGCTTTTTCATAGAGGAAAGAATATTTCTCAGTTTCTTAACTGAATTTGTTGTTGCACAAAGTTGAACGTTGTTTGGAAAAGGGCATTCGGCAAATGTGTGTGATGATATTGAGCTCAAAGGAGGTGACTCACTGGCATAAGATATTTCCAGGAAACAAATGAAGGGTAGGGTAATGATCTGTTGGGTTTTTTTTATACTGTGGAATAAAAGAGTAACCTTTCTGCCGGAGGCAACTTTCAGAAAGCCAGATAAAACCGTAAGTCAGAAACATTTATAAATTGATAAATCCTGTCTTCGAGGTTTTCTTCAGCTTTCTGTGCTGTAGTTTCTGAGGAAAAGGCTTGGCTCTGAGAATGAATTTACTGCCAGCCACAGAGATTTGAAGTCTATGTTAAGTTAGTCAAAATTCTTCCTCCATACCTCTGCTGGAGATGTCCCTAAATACCCGACTCCTCGTGGGAAAGAGCCCCTTAAGCAGATGAATTAGGAGGAGTGGAAACAGTCATTGTTATGCTGGGTGCAAACTTCCAGGGTCATCTTCTCATAGCTGGTACTGCACATTAGCATGCTGGGATGGGGAGAGCTGCTCTGCCCTTAGACTGACGTTTGGGGAAGGCTGAAGGAACTGACTCAATCGTTAGGCATCATTTCAGCTTCTAGGAAAACTTTAAAAAAAAATAAAAAAAATTTGAAATCACCCATCAAGGAACAATTCCTATTTGCAGATCTCTTTGCAGTATGGAAATATTTTCTAACAAGCACATGACGAGTCTTTACAACTTGTGCTTCCTTGCTGGGACTCAAAACTAAAAATAATTTACAACCTACAGCAAATCTTGTCGATAGAGGAGACATCATTTTTAAAGCTTAGTATTTCTGTTTTGGAACAATTATAGAATCTTGTATTATGGAGAATGATTTGTTTTGCATATGGAAGCACCATTTAATTAAGATTTAAACAGATGGTTAACAGGAATGGTATTGTAGACTTCATCAAAGTAAAATCTAAAGGGCACAATAATATTTCCACTTCAAAGTGGTTTGTTTTGATTCCTACCAATAAATAAATTAATATTGTATGTCAGACGAAAGTATTTTCACAGTACTGTTAGTGTGTTACTGCTTGCGTAGTCAAGTGTGGTTCACAAAACAGGGACTCAATTTGTAACCCTAATGCAGATATAAATCTACCAATTAGGTGAATTACTATTTGAAATCTACTGATAACCACCGAAAGAGAGAGAGGAAAAAACCCATCTATTTTCCATAACTGATGAAAAATACATCCACGAGTTCAGCGGGAAGGTAGCGACCAGCCCCTCTGCCTTTCAAACGCGCATGCCTTCCCCTTGCCCCTCTGCCGCCGTCAGCATGCCAAAGCCAGCGAGAGAGAGAGGTTGTTCAGCAAAGCAAAGAGGACGTTCATGAGATAAGGAAAATGAGAGAAGCAGTACTCTTATCTCCCTTTACTCAGGGAACCAAAGGAAACATGGTGATTTAACCCAGGAGTAGGATTGCAAACGTGTAAACAAAAGTTGACCAAGGGAGCGGCTCTCGCCCACACCGCACGTGCTATACTCTGTATCTACTCTTCGCACTTCCCTGCTGGCTGAAAACCTGTAGTAGGAGGACAGTGAGTGCAGCATGTTTTTGTAGATGGCGCTTATTTATTTTTGCTCTCCAACACAGCTCAGCTGAAGAGGCACCATCACAAAACCCCCATCAAACTTTTCACATTCAAAAAGGAGAAAGCACCATATCTAAATCAAATTGAAATGAAATTCCTGGAACTTCTTAGGGCAAAGCATTTTGATAAGAAAACTTGCCTATCAAAAGGGAGAGGCCATGCTGGCCCCATGGCTCACCCCCAGAAGGTGAGAACAGCCCTGCTGAGATAAGTGCCCTATTTCTGGGCATGGCTCAGCAGCAAGTCAGTTCTGCAGCCCCAAATGAAGATTCTCAGGAAGCAAAGGTCAAAGCAGATAAAGCAGTGGTTTAGGAGCTGTCACTCTTTCCAGTCAATATGTTTTTTGCCACCGCACTGCTTACATGCAGGTCAAGAACAAATCTGAGTGCAAAAGTCGCTCTGCTCCAGCAAGGATGCAATGGGCAAGTGGGCTGGGATTCATCTCGCCCAACTTTAGCTAAAATCTAGTTTCCTTGGTAGCCTGCAGGAAGAAGTCAGCTCTTCTGGAGGGCCATTCAGCCCACACATTTATTCCCATTGACTTCCAAGGGAGCCTGAGCAACTTGACTGATCCCAAAGCTCTGGTGCTGCACCCTGGCCGTGCTGGCATGCTGGTGAGACTGGAGCTTGTTCCTGCAGATTGGACTTTGCAGAGAGGTAATCTGGGATCCTGGACACTGTGCTGGGATGTGAGTGATAGCATAGCGGCACCCGCACAAAGGTCATGCAGGCTTTTGGACTACTTTGGGGGGATCCTGGCAGTGATTCCCTGCTTGTCCTGAAGTTCCTACTTCCTCCAGCTACGCCACGGTTGCTATGTTTCTAGTGTAAATAATTAGGAATTTTGATTTTTTTATATATATATATAAAATATATATATATTTGGTGTGTCTGATACACTTACACTAACTGTGTGCCCACAGAATGAGCTTCAGCCTACACTGAGACTGACAGAGCCCCAGAGGTGGAGCTGCTTGTCCCAAAACACATCATGGTCTAAAGATACCCACCTAAAGAGAACCCTGAAAATCAACAGCAGAGCTGGGAACATGAGCCAGGTCTGCAGCTTTTCAGGGAAATACTCTGTGAAATGTAACAATAGAGGCAAACATCACTTCAGACGTCTCAATTGTAATTAACATATTGCAAAAGACACGAAGGTTTTCCCTGTGCAAGACCTAATGTCATTAAACTTAAACCTGGCAAACATCAGAGTTACTGGAAACAAGTTCAGCCTTGTTTGGGAATAGAAACTCCTGCCTTAAAGTGCTCATGTCCCAAAGCATACATACAACAGGCTCAGAAAGTGTAATTAGAAAATCCTACCAGACCTAAAAGGAAATTCTTTCACTCACAAAGGCCCAAGTGCATAAGCTGCTCTGTCACTCCATGGCTTGATGTATTTAATAGTCTCATTGCTCAAAGTGATAACCAGACCATGTTGAATTCAATATGGAACCATAGAAGTCTGAAGGAAAATTAACAATATCTAGTCCCACCTGAGTCAGTCTTACTTAATTCTTCTTGGGGTAGCTGTCAGTGCTCTTTGTCGTCTTTTTTTTTTGTTTGTTTGTTTGTTCCAACAATGTTGTCACCTCTCCCCCTCTCCTCCTGTCCCCCTCACGTTCTTCTTGCATGATCTTCCTCCAGCTGATTTCTAATTTTCATTCCCTGCAGAAGAGGTGACTCACAGGATTCCAGTTGTATCAGCATCTCCAAGGTGTTTAACAGCAGGAGCAGCCTGAATATGGCATGAAAGTTAATAGCTGATGAAAGCATAATTTAACATAATATTAAGAGGACAGATTCTCAGCTGATACAAATTGAGAAGAAAATGAAATTGCACTGATGTTTCACCAGCTAGAGAGAGGCACAGTGTAGATCTGTAGGTAAAAGTAGCTTATGGAGTTAAAATTTCACACTAACTTATCTGGAGACAGGGAATTAAACAACAAGACCAAGCATCTTCCAGAAATAGATGCATCAGTGGGAGTTGGAACAGGATTTTTAACATAATTACTATCCTGCCTGGGGTGTCAGATTCATCAATAAAAGCAAAGCTTTTCTATTGTATTGGAACATATAAAACGGAGCAGACCCCACATTCTGCACTAATTGGTTGAACTAGACATTCTGCAGAAATCCTGAAATTGTGAAAAGCGTCCAGATGGAGGGGTGAAACCTGTAGGGCAAGTCTGAGTAAGCACTGCACGGTTTGGCCTCTCGTCTTTCCTTAGGGGGCACAGGAGAAATGATCACTTACGGTGCGGTGCCTCGTCCCTCTTCTGATGGCAGCAGATGGCCAGGGTTGCTCAATCCCAGATTAATCAAAACTCCATTTGGAAGAGGCAGTGCATTTGAGGAACAGTCCAGAGATGGGAGTGGGCTGACAGACGAGGCAGTAGGATTGCATGTGCTGTGAAAACCCACATGGGATTCATGGAGAAATCAAAGAAAAAAGTTTGAGGAATGAGAGGCTGCAACATGAAGGGGAAGGAAAACTTCCAGACATGATAGTCAGGACTTGGGGCGGGAGCCAGGCTGATCCCCTAGGCTTTTTCAGGGACAAGAACATTTCCTACAGCTTTTGCAGACAGCAGTAATGTCATAGAGCAGTGTTGTAATGTTGAGGACCTGGAGCTAGTGGTGTCATCTTCTATTACACTGCAACGACAGAGTCGCGCTCCAGCGAGAACCAAGCCCACAAGACGCTGGGCATTAAGGAGTGCACATTTTCCCTTCACCTTTCTGTTCCCTGGGCAAAATGGAGTCCCAGACTGGCCCTGGGGTGATGGGTGGTGAGCATTCACCTGGGTCCTGATGTCAATGACGCTGCTGATGTTACTGCTTAAACGAGGGCTGCCTCTTTAGGCAGTGATACGCGTGCCCCAGCGAAGTGGGGGTGGATGCTGGTGAAGACGCCTAATGCCTTGTCAGTCAGAGCATGTGCAAGGCTGTTGCTACTGCAGATAGCAGCAGAGTAGGAGTAAAGTATATTTGGGAATCCCTGGTTTAATGTGGTATTTGGGATGCTGCAGGACTGGCTGTGTTATTTGGGCTGTCCTGATTCTGCCCTTTGGAAGAGGTGTTATTTTTCCATAGAAAACCTTGGATTTGGGTTGTTTCAGAGAATTACGCCTCCTTCAACTACGCAACAGAATCCAATTTGGTCCTCAATTCCTGTAAAAATCTCCTATGTGCTTCTCTATCACTGCCTTGTGGGATAAATCCTTTTTTTTCCCCTATCTTATTAATTCTGCAATGGATTTTAAGAGCTGTGGAAAGGGAAGAGATGAACCCACATTAAGGAAAAGTTTTATGCATCTGGGCTCATGTTACTCTGTGTGAGTGGGTGAGCTGCAGGGGAACATGCTGCTGGCCAGCTGGACTCCCAGCGAAGAGACCTCCCTGCATGGGCATGGAGGAGTGTTAGCAGAAAACTTGGCCATGGTGCTTGAAGGAAATTTTTATAGCACATATAGATGCCTTAGTGGTTTAAAATAAGCCAGTCAGCAACATAAACTTAGTTAATAAACTCCACTATAGGTGTGCATGACTCATTGGTAGCTTGTTAGTAAGTTCTGCTCTTGATTTTAAAGCAAGCTGTTTAATTCTGTACATGATACTACCAGGATCACAGGGTGAGACTGGTTCTCTGCTGCATGTAGAGGAGCTTGCAGATTGCTCAGGGTGCTGCTCTGCATGTGTGGCATCTTCCTGAGGAACAGTGGGATTTCCAGTGTCATCTTGACTTTTGAACAAGAGAAATGGCTGAAATCATGGACAACGCATTTCTCTACCTCCTTGCAGAAAGAAAGATTGGAAACTCAAGAACTAGATACAGCACAGGCTGTGCCTGTCAAGCAATGCTAGTGAGAGTGTTGACTCATGGTATTTGGTATTGCATTGTGTAAAGTATTTGGGTTTCAGCTCAAATATCCTGCTTGAAGGGGAATGTACTCTTCCCTCCCTCCCATCTTGTCTCTGTTCAAAGATCAGAAAAATACTGTGAGAAATACAGTGAATTCACATTGCCCAATCTCCCAATAACTTCATATGTGAACTGGAGCCTTGGGAAGAACACCGTTACCCTGGGCCCAGGACTTGATCCAGAACCTAGCGAAGTCACTTAAAAAGCTCTTACTGATTTCAGTGGATGCCCTGCCATGCTACCAAAACATGGGCCCTTTTGGAGATGTTTCCTCCTTGGTTTATGAGTGTTTGGAAAAGGTAATTAAAAGGAAAGTAACATGTAACTGCAGTTTAGTGGTGACCAGTGTCTTTGCAGTAATGAAAAGTATTTCAGAACTTTTCCTCTGGGATGCGCCATCTCTTTTTAGGCCACATCAATCCTCTCCACAGGTTTGCAGTAATACTTTGGCTAACTTTCTGCAGGTGATTTAAAGTGTATGCTTGACAAGATTCCCTGTGCCATGTTTCCCTCACTGTTTGAATGTCCTTTGGCATTCAGCAAAAATCCAGACTGCTTATGTTAATCTGATTTTCCCAATCAAGCTACCTTAAAGTGCATTTATTCCTGTGTGGTGAGTCATGCTATAATGATCTGGTTTGTAGATCAGGTCTGGGTTCTGCAGGGTATTGTGCAAACATGAAGCAATTTCCTTCTCAGAAATCTCGGAAGGCACTTTCTGTCCATGGTAACAAAAGAAATTATTACATTTTTGACTCCTCTTAGTAGCAACCAAAGCTTCCAATTGTATTTGAAAACAAAATTCACCATATTAGTCAAAGGAGAACAGGCATGAAAAACTGTCAGGTGAAATCTAAGATCCCAGCTGTGTGAAAAAAGTAAGGGCTCACACTGGTGAAGCCACAGGGCGGGTAGAGGTGACAGGGCACCTCTGCCTGTGGGCGAGGAAAATGTGTACGAAAAGCAATCCAGGGCAACTAAACCATGTCTGGATTACTGTGGATTACTCGTATTTCCCTCCTGCCCCATGTCCCTTCTCCAGAGTTAACAGAAAATTTGCTGTTGTTGCTTTTGTGTAGTCCTTTAGTTAACATCACCTGACTTTGAGCAAGAGCAGTAATTTAAGTGTGTTAAATATAATTATCGATATTTTGTTTCTGAACTGCAAGTGCACATCTAAAGTTTGATTCAAATGACTGGATTGGAAGCTGGAGGCAACACAGCCAGCAGCGTTAAACTCGAGCTAATTAACTCTGCCACAAGACAGCCTTATTGGCTCAGCCAGTATTTCCTAATCAGGGAGCATCTGGTCCATTTGTAAAGAAGGGGGCTGATAATAACATTGAGGGGGCTGCAGAGCACTTGTAGTTCACGTAGGAGCGAAACTGAAGAGTTTTTAAGTCCAAGCTAGACCACGTTGGTGTTACTTTGCTGCCCGGCGCCCATGCAACGCCCAGCCGTACACTGCCTGTGCTGGCGGATGCCTCTACTTGGTGTGAGCCATTCCCATGGTTGGGAGTTTCTGCCTTTCAGTTATTGAAATTGGGAACAAAATCCCTGACTGTAAAACCAACATGCAAAGGAGCTGCTGCTCCTTTATTAATGATGTACATGCACACTGGCTGCTCTCAGCAAGCTGAGCTGCCAGCAGCATGTCTCATGGCTTCAAGACGTTGTTTCATCCTGGTGTAAGCTTAGAAATGTTTTGGTCAAGTGTGTTCCCTCTTCTAGTGCTGTGACTGTGGTGATAGACAGAAGAAGCAATGTCAGCAGTGGAGACCTGCAGGTCAGGCAAGGACCAGGGAGCAGCTCTGGCTCACAGAGAGTTCCTTGTGCTTCTGGTGGAAAGGGTCTTCTGCATCATGGTCAGAGCCAGCAACTGCCAGGTGAGAGAGAGGAATGAAAAACATTTGTCTTTGCAATGAGTTTGAACAGGAATTTCACCAGAGGTTCCCTTCTTTCATAGTGCTGAGTTGGCAGACTCTTCTCCCTAGAAGACGTAGTGAGTTTTTCTTTGCCTTACATGGGTGAGGATGCGTGATTTGCACTTGGAAAAATACTCTCTTTCTCCTTTCTCTTTTGACTTGTTTTTCATAAGCACCATTCGCTCGGGGCTTTATCAAGCTAACAGCTGTGGTCCTCTCCTTCCCACTACCCAGATGCCCATTTCCAGGGGACAGATTCCAGAATTTACTTTAGGAGCAGTGACCCTTTGCATTTGTTTTAAGTCACATTGGTCATTTTCCATGATAAAGCCTTGGAAACTCATCCCATATTGTAACAGTCCCTTTTGGTTACTTTAATCCTAGAGGCAGAAATTTCATTAAATTACTCATTCTCCCCCATTCTCATTGTGATCACCAGCCATGTCAGTCACAGCGACTCTTCAAAGAGGGAGGCTGAACTCTGCATCAGATATGACTTCTTTCTTTGTATTTGTAAGGCAAAGCATAAATTCTAACAGGTCCACTAGTCATATCTATTGATTTGGTACTTAATCATATGAGCACAATGAATATTCAGTGCCTGTATGATAAAAAAGAACAATCAGAATAAGCTATTATAGGTGCTGGAATCTCATTTAAAATCTAATTAGGTCTAGAACAAAACTAGAGGAGTCCTGTCTGAGGATGAAGAAATGGATGTGTCTATATAATGAGTGAAATGTCTTCTTTTTTCACCTCTTCTTTTTTCACCCATCTCTTGGCGGGTATTGAGAAACGAGCATTTTTTTTCACTTCCCGCTTAGAAAACCATTACTCTGTCTAGCTTGGACAGTGGCTGGTACCCTCATGCCTTGCAGATTAAAGCTGATCACCCCATGCTGTAGAAGTACGCACTGCTTTATACATAGCATGGGTACGGTCACAGTGTTAGGGGTGGCCAGTGCAACTCAAGCAGCAGTTGTTTTGTAGCTGTCCCACCGCACTGGCTGGCCTAAAGCCTGAGGGTTGTGTTGCCCGCAGTGCTAATGGACCAGCATCCTTACTGACCACCACCTCCGGTGGGCCCTAGGCCAGACCAGATGCTTGCAGGTAGTAAAAAAAGTCATTGCAGCGAACACTGTCTTTGCTGCAATCAGAAAAAAAGGAGTCACAGAGAAGCTGAGGTTATTATCGCTCGCTGGTAGAGTCAATGCAGGCCTCTTTCGTCTTACCAGCAGTCAGCCGCAGCAGAAACAGGATGACTTCAGGTACCACAGCGGGACATCTCGCTGCCTTTAAAACCTGTGCAGAGTGGGGCTCTTCCTGCAGCTCTTTTAGAGCAAAAAGAGTGGGAGATAGGAAAATCCTATCCTTTATTTGAAATCCTCCTAGGGCACTATGATGTCATGCAAGAAATCCTTGGGAATAAAAATAGGGACTTGCAGGCTTAATTTTAAAATATATCTGTTCAGACTCCGAGATTAGGACAGAGCCTGCCTTGCCGTCTATAAAAAGAGACGTATAGATGGTTGTAGCTCTATCAGCGCCATACACGTGCCTGCACGATTAAGTGAAAATAGATCGCAATTTGGCTCAGCGTTTGTATTTTGCAGCAAAGCGGAGTGCCACGAGTATATGCTCATACACAGATATTTGTGCAAGCGAATAAAACTGGTTTTGGGAACGTGTATTGATTGCCTCAGGGGCAGATGAAGAACAGAACCATGGAAAATAAACACCTTTCAGCTAACTGTGTTCTGCAAATAGGACATGCCTGTATGATTTCAGGGTATATCTTTCTGCTAAAACTGTGCCAGCAAAGTGGATCTGTTGTTTAATGCCTGTTCTAGTTTCCCTTGTGCTTCTCTCAGTGAACCAAAATGTTGGTAGGAGTAAGTTCAACTGGCTATTCACACTCTTGCTGTCTTTCACTCCTTTGCTTTTTTTTTTGCATCGGTGATGCGGGAGGGCAGAGACCGAGACAGAAAAGGCACTTACGCAACGTGAGTTTGTAGTCCTCTCGCAGGAAATGTGTCCCCTGTTTTTCACTGCAAGAATAAGAGTTTAGGCTTCAAACTCTGATTTATCGTGAAACTCCTCTCAGTTCAGATGTCTGTAACTGGGCATTCTATTGCCAATAATGGAGATTTTTCTTCATGAAGGGCTGCAGAAGACTGCTTAGATTTAGCATCCCCAGGAGATTAATCAAGAGTTAAAAGCCTCTTTGGATGTCTTGAGGGTTTCACAGCTAAATACAAACCTGACATCTTTGACTTAGCTTTTCTGCAGTGAGCTCATCTGTCTGCCTGTCTGCTCTCCACGCAGGCGCTCTGCCCCGTGCCCTCTGAGCAAGGCAGCAACAAGTAGACAGAGCAGGACAGTGCACACCAAGAAACCCAGCCGGGGCAGGGGGAGAATCTGACTGGTGGTGTTTCTGGTTAAAAAACACCTTGGGGGTGCTGAGGTACTGCAGTGATGGAGCCATCTAAAAATACCTCTGTGGAGGATGCTGGGAGCAAACGCAGTGGCTGTGGTGTGACCTGTCCCCTTCCAGGGTATGAGAGCTGAGAAGCCCCTTCTCCTGTGCAGTGATGTGTGGCTACTCTGCAGACTGGACTGCTTCCAGGGATTTCTTGTCTTCCTCAATTTTCAGCCTAATTGAAGATTTCAGCCTTATTAAAATCTTACTTTCAAAAGAAATTCCATGCCTGGATGCTGTCTATATTTACCAGGCCAAGACTCCCACCAGAAGCTCATAAGCTCCCTAGTTTACATTGCTCTAATTGACCTCATAGTTTTCCAGATTTATCACCATAGCAGATTAGTGCTCTGTGGGTTGGTTTCCCCCCCTTTTATTAATAAGAAGATTGAGAAGAACTTCAGTTACTTAAGGCACTTTTATAAAAAAACAACCCTCAGGTCACAGGAGTTGTCTTGCATGAAGGCAGATTCTGGCTTGCTCTGGTGGGTAGAGTTGAGCCGATGAATGATTCACTTCCCTTTAATGGTTAGGCTGAGCCTAATCCGTGCTTGACTTCTCACACTGAGGCAGCCAGAAGATGTGAATGGAGATCACCCTGTGGTGAACTGCCTGCCGATGTGCCCATGTAGGACCCTGTGGTTTGCTTGTCATCAGAAAACTTGGCTTTGACTGGATTCTGACTTTTGTGACTGAGCCAATGGGCAAGGTAGACTGTATTGGTCCTCCAGACCCTCAAGGTCTGAGCCAGGCCTCATGAGAGCCATGCAAACCTATTCTTTGACTACAGTTAGCTTTGGATCAGGCTCAGATGATGATAAAGGTGCACGATGCACCTATGCACTGCTGTAGGACCCTGCAAAACAACAGTCAGAGCCTGGCACAGGAGGGTTGAAGGGCTGCAAGGCTTTGCAGGGGAAGCTTTGCCACCCTGCGTGTGGTGGGATGATTAGATGACTGTGCTTGATGTTCTCAGATTACACTGCTGTCTTTTAATCATCCTTTATTCAGTGACTACACCCAGGTTTTTCTCCTCCTGTCAATTCCAGCCTGTAACACAAAACCTGATGTTCTTCAGGTGACTGTTTCAAAGTCACTTGTTATAGGTCAGATCATATAAGTCTACTCTTGAATGAAGGCCATGCATGGTACCATGGGTTAGCAAACCTGGAGGTCAGAGTTTTCCCAAGAAGCTAGCTAGCAACTACTTAGATATACACTGTGCTAAAAGGTAATTTCCTGGAAATATATCCCTGGATATAGAAATGACATTTAATTCATGAATTCATTTTGTTGTTTCTGAACACTTGTAGCTGGAATGGTCTTTATGCTTTGAAAGCCGGTTCCTATCCCACCTTTGACAGTTTTTGACAGCACAGAAGCCAAGGCAGCTGTTCTAGGAAAACACCATTTACAACCTCCTTGGACTGCAAAAGGCTCAGCCCAAAGCAGTGTTGCAGTGACTTCAGAGCTGCCAACGGGGAGTATCCCCACCCCAACTGGCGAATTGAATTAATATCATTATTCCATATGTGAGGACTTATATTTACAAGTATATTGCTTCACATGTAAATAGAGAATTAAAAGGAATCGAGGAAAGTAATTCTGATATTCCGTACAGATACTCTATTCAAACAGGGACTAAGCAGTAAGGACCCACTCCTTGCTAGACTTTCTGAATGCTATATTAACATTGCTCATTGTGAATACTAAGACTCAGAAGTATAACCCAAGTTGTGCACATCTTCCCACCTGTAGTCACTGGCTGTTTCCATCATTTTAGCCCTGAAAATTCAAGTTGCTAAGACTTCGTTTGACCTCCTTACCATATCCAACTGAGAGAAGTCCCATGACGTCTCTTTGCCAGGGAGAAGCTGTGCTCATGAAGAGCTGGGATGCTCAACAGGCAATGGATGACTTGATAAACTCTAGTTACTTGGCGATGCATCTGAACCTGTGAAAATAGGGACAGGTTAGGGAGCCCAAATGCCAGGTCAGGGTGGCCACCAGGGATGTTGCAGGGTCCCAACAGCATTGAGCTGCAATGCAAGCATGCCACGTGCAGGATTGCCCAGTGTGGCAGTTACCTCATGAACCTACCGTGAGGTGACCGATTGTTGGTCTGAGTCCTACCTGTTGCTGGGAAAGCTACACAAGGGGTTTCAGGAACAAAGGACTTCATTGATAATGAAGAGCCTTAACTGGCATGAGATTGATTCCTGAACTAGCGTGTATTCCTCATGGTTTGAGGAGAATGAGGAAGGTCTTGTTCGGAATACTGATGGTTGCCTTGCTTTTCTTCTTGATGTGATGCATTAGGCCTGCAGAAGTGGACAATTGCTAGGTATGTCCCTAGACTTCACAGGCTGCTGTGTATGGATGCCTGATACGTGTTGCCTTCCACAAGTATATTGTTCCCGGGATGTGATTCTGATTCTGTTCCATCTCATCTGAGATGAATGGATTTAATCAGAATCTCTAAAGCCCACTTCATTCGATGGTAACCCTTTATAAGATGCTAAGAAATGCACTGCAATCTCGTCCTGGAAAGGGAAGGGGCTAAATGAAGGGGGGAATTTCAGCTTCTAACTAGATTCTAACTAAGAGGCTCTAAGGTTTTATAAGATTCTCCAGTGATAGCCTCATCTGGCCTCTATAAATGGAAGCTAGGCAAGAAAATGCAATCTATCTGTCTGCTCTGAAATGTGCATATTGATTTCAGCAGTTGTACTGTAATTTTTCTTACAAATCAGCTAATTGAGATCCTTAACAAAAGGTGACTTAAGCAACAGTAAATTTTGCAGTTGCCCCCTCCCCCTCCCCCCAATGGACAGCAGCTGACCAAATCTGGTATTTCTTGTTAGCCAAATACAAATCTTTAAATGCCTTTGACCAAGTGATGAGAATTAATGAAGATTATCACAGCACTCGATGCTCTCATTCATCTCTTGCAAGTGGGTTTTGTAAAACTGAACTAGTGTTGGTGTCATTTTCCTCTGCCAGAGAAGTTCTCTTCATGAACCCCAGACAAGGGCTCTGCTGTAGAAAGAGCAGACCTCAAACGTTGGATGTGAAGATGTAGTGGTGCCAGTGCTCTGCAGTCAAATGAGAACATCAGGTTTCATGCCTAGGGCGTGGCTGCATTGTCCTTGTAGCTGATACACTGCTGATTCGTGAGATCCTTGACACCAGGCTGTGCACAGGATTGGGCTTGGGGAGGCTGTCTGGGCGGGGGGAGGCTGGGGTGTCAGGTCTGGAGACAGGACCATGCTCCTTCCAGTTTGACGCTGTGTTTGCAGAGGTTTGTGGCTCCTCAGTGTTAATTCAAAAAATTTTCTTGCCTTAGGGACTGTGGAGCATCTCACTGTTGCTTTGGTGTGTGCTGGGAGGAGGGTAGCACCCACAGCCACATATGAGACACAGGCACTGAGGGGTGAGGTACAAGGAGACACGTCATGGGAGCTTTGTGTTCAAAGCCTGAGATGAAGCAGCTCTGTTTTGCAGTCAGTTCAGAAGGGGTTTAGCATCTCTCTCTTCTCTAGTTGGCGTGTGTGGTTTCCTGCCTTGGTTTTGCAGCTCTTGCTGATAGGAGAAGACCCTCCAAAGTTCTTCAGAAGGTTCAAAAAAAGTAGCATACTTTCTCCTCTGAACTTTCAAAATCCAACTAGAGGCTTTTAGCCGATTATCTCAAGTTTCTTCTCTCTAATGACTTTCCAGTTTCTTGATGTTGAGCAAAAATCAGCGGATAACTCTCTTTATTAGATATAATTATCTAACGTATATTGAGGTTGGGAAATTATTCAGTTAATTTTGTCTTTAGTCTTCCATTTCCTGTTAGAGATTTGAAGCGTAAGCCTGCAATTCTCTCTTAATTACTGCATCCTGTTGATTTCTTGTTCCATTTTTCAAAGATAAGCCTGTGCTTAAGTGAGAGCCTTTGAAAGAGGGAAATAAAAAGTCTTCATTAAATGTGATTGTGGCTTGAGTGCACAAATATCACTGACTAAGGTGAACCCTGATTTTCAATTGAAAATTCACCACTGATTTAGCAGGTTTTTTTGCAGAGGTGGCAATGGGGCGAGGGGGGGAGCATTTACTTTAACAGGAAGAGTCTTTCTCTTGATTTGATTTTGATGTTGCCTCTGCACTTCATCTTCCTGAGGATGAGTTCTTGTTCAAGTGGAGCTGTGCTAATAGGAACTATCATATCCCATATTTAGCTGCTTTAGATCTTTTTTTGACACTTATCAACTGTTCAGCTGATTATAAAGAAACTGTTAATATGTGAGGGCATCCAGTGGAAGAGTCCACGCTGTAGTTTTATGAGGCTGCAAACTTCTTGCAGCCCTGCTTACTAAGTGCCTTCAGGCGTTGGCTATCAGCTGGGATCGCTGTCTGTGTTGCAGAGCTTTTGCTGCTATATCTTGTCTTCCTACTGGATGAGAAGAAATCTTTCCTGTGGCTTTTTAAGGTCCCTGAAATAAATTTAAGACATTTTATTTTGCACAGAGGGGGTCTCCATCACTGTACCCGTGCTTGCTTTCATGGTATAGTGTCACTAGTGCAAACACCTGCTGCCTGTGCACTGGATTTTGTCACAGGGCTGGTTAAGAAAGCAGAGTGTTTTGTCCTAAATGAAGGAAACTACAGTCCACTAGGGTTTTTTTCTTATTTCCCCTAAAAAGTAGTTATATACAATGTAATTACTTCATTTCTTAGGATCGTAGAGTAATACAGGTTGGAAGGGACCTCAGTCTTTGGCCTTTATGCTAGTCTGGACAGGGCATTTTTATTTTATTTTATTTTATTTTATTTTATTTTATTTTATTTTATTTTATTTTATTTTATTTTATTTTATTTTATGGTTTTTTATTCTGAATAGAACATGTCAGTACATGTTCATCTTCTCAAATAAACAAGAAAAATATTCCGTTAACTCAGCTGAGAAAGTAGGTCTGGATCTCGCTGCTGGATTTCCTTCCCTTGTCTATCCTTGATGCCTCTTGTTCCCTTTTTGTGAGTGCTAACTTTATCGCATAGCAGTCTGACAGCAGGGACACACTGAGTTCCTCTAGTTTGATGTTTCCATTGCAGTATTAGGCTGAATGGTAGTTGGCAGCAAAATCCATCCCTGGACCTCCAGAGACTCATTAAAACCGGGTAACGCTGAAGTACAGCAAAATGATTTCTGTTTGGACTACATTGCCAATTTAACAGATGTGTGAAAGGTAAAATGATTAACTGGTTTCTTGTAGGGAAATTCCTCTAACTAGGCACTTTCTAAAAAAAATCCAATAAATATTCACTTATTAGATCAACTTTGTAGCTATAACTTCTCATAATCATGTACTGCATGCTTGAGAGAGAGCATATAGATTTATTTTTTTTTTAGCATCACACAAGTCCATGCATGCCTTATTATAATTGCAGTAATTCGTGTACGTGTTTAAAGCCGAGGGTTGGGAGTACCATCATCGCACCATTTCAGGAGGCATGCTGGTTGAGCAATGCAGCTGCTTCCATTGGATCTAGCCGCCACGGATGAGCTTTGCCCCCTCCAATTCTCCTTCTCCTGGAGCTTGCACGGACCGCAGCCTCTCATCCCCTGGAGCAGGGAGGCTCCAGCCTGAGTTTCTGAAGAGCAGCAAGCACGCAGTGCACCGTGCTGTAACTGCGTTACCCACCGAGCACGTACAATTACCGGGGCAGTGCATTTAGGAGCTGTACATAAACAAGCCACTTCTTGGCCAGGGCTTGGCCACAGCTAGATGTTCCAGTTGAGTTCAGACCCCACTGAAATATTTCAGATTTTGAAATCTTTCCCCTCTATCACTAATTATGAGGTTTTTTGCTGTCACGTTGACAGAGAGGAAGGAAGATCTGTTCCGAATCCCCAGGCAAGCCTGCTTCAATCTGGACTCGTAATTTCAGCTCTAATCATACAGGAACATCTACTATGGTTTTATTTTAGGCTGCTTTTGTGGAGGTGGCAGACTGAAACTGCGTGATCCGTGACACTGGAAAGGAAATAATACCCCTCTTGCAGGCTGCTCAGTCAGACGGAGATGTCATGCAGGAGGTCAAGACAATCCCACTAACGCATTCAGCGCCGAGATCTCCCCTCCGGCACATTCACGGCTGCCAGCCGGGGTGCCCAAACGATGTGCCAAAGGGCCAGATGCTGCTAATCACCGTCTGGGCAGCTGGACCCCCCGAGCCGCTCCGGCTGCGGCGGCGGGGACCCTGCCAAGGCACCGCAGAATGTTTCTGCGGCACCGGCAGGTTTTCCTAATTCGCTCTTACGCACAAAAATCAAACAGGAAAATATTTAATTTGACAGGGCAAACAAATGGTGCTTTACTGGAGAAATGATACTTTAAGCATATGATAGCCATCTGCCTGTTCCTTGCCGTGATCGTTGGGGAGTTATAATTGGACCCGCGGTTTTGACACCTACAGAGACTAGCTGGCATTGCCACCAGGCAATTTTAAGTGGGACAGAGCACTTACGAGTGCGAATTCTCACTTGGCTTCCATCCCAACAGCCTTGTTAGGGATCACCGAGTGATCAGGGATAGAAATGGTTAATGAAGATTCTGCTTAGGTTAAAACCAGATGTATAAATCGCACACATTTTGTATTTACAGTTAATGAAGATTTCTTCTCGATTAAAACAAAACGTACTATTTTGTCTGCAAATGCGTTCATAGTTGAGGTCTGACTCTCTTAGGACCAGGTAACCAACCTTTTGGTGTCAGTGGGTTTTTTTCCACCCACTTCATACCCATCCCAGAAAACAGAGGCAGGACGGTGCTGCCTGCCCAGCCTGCGCCCGTGGTGGCCACCCGCACACAGCACACAAGGATCGCTGTGCTGTTTGCTGTGCTCCGCAGCCCACTGGTGCCCCATCTCCTGTAATTTGAGTTCTTTTCTTAGTGTAAAAGGCAATCAACTTTTCACAGATTTATTTTTTTCCCCATTTCAAAATACCGATTTTTAGCCCAAACTTGTTGCCAAATTCTATTTTGATCCTCTGCGTTTTGTTTTTTTAAACCCGAGATCACTATATTCAGGAGTCACAATTACGTGGAGATAATGCTGATACTCTTGTTCTGCAGCTTACCCACAAATCGTCTGCATGTGGTGTTTATCCTCTCAGTATATAATGCTGGTGACAGCAAACAGTCTTGCTAAAACCTGCCTCCTTTACAGGGAGCTCTGCAAAATGCAGGTGTGAGCAGGAGCATGTACGGATCTGTCCTGGGAATGTGTGGGTGAAGGGTTGGGAAAGACAGGGATGCACAGCAGCTTGAGTCTGTTCTCCACATTACTGTCCATAATGAACAGAACTGCCCCAAAATCCCACTCCAGAGTCCCAGAGCGACCATCTGCGCCATGAAGTGGGTCCTGGCACGTCCCTCTGCTTGCATGGAGGGTGGCTGGGAGAAGCTGAAGCCAGCAGAGGTGACACCATGATGGGAGGAGAGGTGGCAGCAGCTGGGTCCCCTCCTCTTGTGCTGGCTGCACAGGGGGAAGCAGCACCCATCAACAGCCCAGACCTTTCCAGGTGGGTTCCCTGCTGTGATGCTTCTGGACACAGGTCTTTGCAGCCCATTTCCACCACGCACAAGCAAAGATCATACATTTTAAGCTCAGAACAGAGGCTGCCTAGTGGCCAGGGGCTGGGCTGTAGATCCCTTTTTTCCATAGGCAAGTTCCCCCCACTCCCCTAACAGCCACAGAGTGCAAGGAGCTGGCTGGCTGCAAGTGGTACGTCATGGGGGGGGTGTTGCAGTGCCATGGCAAAGCACCAGCACGGCTGCGGTGTGTGCAAGTTGTCCCCTTCAATTCTGGATCTGCCTGTTGTAGGCGGGAAGGCGAGTGGCGATGTAGCTCTGGCATCTGTAGTAGGTTTGGAGGAAACGAGCTTTTAATATGGTGTGCCTGGCTAATCTTCATTTAATATTGAAGGGAGGTGCTTTAACAATGCATGATGGGGCAGCCATTTCCCACGGAGTATTACTGATATATTTGAAATGTGACTGCTCTCTCTGACGATCTATAATTCAGCAGTTCGTGCCCAAGCAGAGGAGGGTCAGTACAGCCTTGGTTTGATTGCTGCACGAAAGCTATGCCAGCATAAAGATACTCTTTGGCACGCCAAAAGGTTGCCAGGTCCAAGACCCGATTTCTTTATTTATTGATACGTTAATTCTTGAAGAAAAAAGAAGCCGTGGCCCTGACAAGAACAGACCTGAACTCTTCTGGTCCTCTACCAGCAGCAACGTGAGGCAGGAGCACATCTCTGTCCCTGCTCTGTAGGCAGACGTTAGAGAGCCCACGCTTCTTCTCCAGCAACAAAGGGGCATGTAGGGTCAAGAATACTGCTGCTGCCAGACTTGGGTTCCAAAGTTTGGCTTGCTTTGGTTTTGGGGTTTTCTTAAATGAAGATTAGGGAACTCGGGGGTGATTTTGATGCATTTCATTCTGAACTCTCAAGAGGACACTCTTCAGTGACTTTTTTAGGGTATTGACTGATCCTAAATCCCACCCCTGCTATCGATTCCCTCCTTTGCTGTGTTTTGCTAGTCTGTCCCAGGCACTACTCAGCTAAGGGGTGGTACTGTCCTGATTGCGTATGAGAACACCAATCCAAACAAAAGTGCACTCCCGAAGGTGGATTACAGATTGTTTTTCCTTTGTTGAGGGAACAATGTTTTTGTCCATGTATTTCAAGACGCACTATTGCTCATGAACAATTTAAGAGAGAAATATTTGATACTGCAGGGGGGTTGGTAATGACTTAATCAAAGGCAAAATACCCCTTCGCTCCAGTTCAATGTTCATATAGTTTAGTTCTTATTAGCATTGATTTTCCCCAAGCCTTTAGCATCTTATTTATGAAAGGCAGCGTGATGAATTTTAGCAATAAACAAGAATGTTGGAACAGCAAAATAGACCATTCTTCCGCTCGCCAGTGTGTAGGTGTAAAACTCCCACTGCATTTCCAGAAGGGCTCTACCTTGGCTATTTACAGCCACATGGCAAATACGCGGTGTCCCCATCTCCACTCCCATGTAGGACAAGAGAAGTCAGAAACCACCCAGTATGTGGAATAACCACGTCTGCATAAGCAGACGCAAATCCCACGCCAGCTAGTCCACCAGCCACCGAGCAGAGTGTCCCTTCTACCCTCCCCCCGATGCCTAGTGAAGAGCTTGGGGGTTCCTGGCGTATGCCTGACCTTGTGATAGCGGTTCGTGTGGGAAGAGGCGATCCCATGCTATACTGACATTTTTTTATGGCAGATGAGGGACACTCTGAGTGTCTAGTCTGGTGATGTTTTTATTTAAGTCAGCTGGGAGTCTCTGACATTCTCAATTACAGCGTGTTTGCACACACTCTTTGCAATTGAAATGCAGTTTGCAACCGGAGCGCCTAAGGTCTGCTCTGGGACAAGCTAAAATCTCACCGCCAAAGGTATGAAAGTATGTGGCATTTGCAGTGCTAATAGAGGAGGATCTAAAAGAAATGCCTAAACTTTCTTCAGACCTTTTAAGCAATGACTCGGTCACCAGTCCTTCCCACAGTTCTTCACTGATGTTCTAATTACAAACCAGTCGCAGCTTAGGCAGTCTAAAAATAAACTTCACATTTTCATTTAATTAGTTGGACTGTCCGCCTCATTGCCATGAAAATTATATAGAAGAAAATATTTACTTAAAGGGGCTTCTTAAGCACAGTCTCTCTGGTATTTAAATGTTCCAAACAGGTAAGGCAATAAATGCATATAAAAATGTGTTGAACTGTGAAAGGCAACTGGAGAGTGAGTTTGCGGTGAGACAACTGAATGCCTGTGGGTATTTCCTGAGCCTCACGGGCTCTGAGCTCTGCCTCACGGGAGATGCAGCCCATTCAGGTCCCAGCCTTTAAGCACAGGGTCTCAGTTACAGAATAGAATCATAGAATCATTGAGGTTGGAAGAGACCTCAAGGATCATCCAGTCCAACCGTCCGTGTCCCCCCCACCACCTATTGCCCACTAAACCATGTCCCTAAGTACCACATCCAACCTTTCTTTAAACACCCGCAGGGACGGTGACTCCACCACCTCCCTGGGCAACCCGTTCCAATGCCCGAGCACCCTCTCTGAGAAGAAATTCCTCCTCTTTCTTGTCCAGACTCTCAAGACTCACAAAACCCAAGTGAATGGCTGTGGCACGCAATTTTTGCCTTCAGCCTCCAACCAGAGCCTGCCCCAGGGAAAGTGGTCAGGCAGTGAACTCTCCTAGCTGTGTGTTTTGAAGCAGAAATGGGGCTGCAGGCAGTGAGGTCTCTGCCAAAGCTTTTGTCTGTGCAGCTCCAGGAAGGCTGAGGAGTTCCCGTGCTGCCGGGAGCTGGAAGCGCTGAGCTGCAGCAGAGCCCTTCAACCGGCATTGCACGTTCTGCCATGTCCAGTAATTTTTTTCCATCAAATCCCTTTGCTATGGCTAAAGCTTTGCTTTTCACAGGGAAGGATTAGCATTTGCAATCAGCAGCTCAGCCCTGTGTCCAGTCTGTTGTCATTTTTCTCTTTATAATGAGATTCTGGCACATAAATAATAATGTATGTTGATGTCTTTGAGATGGCTGTGCTGGGTGCTGGGCACTGTGACGGCCTTGCCAGTACACTGTGATATTCTTCTGATGAGTAGCAGTTTCCTCAACAAAACATTGTGCCCTTCAAGCACCTGAAAAGAAATGAAAACAGGGGTGGTTCTTCCACTGAATTTTATTATTTTATTTTATTTTATTTTTGAGTGTCTGTTAGGGAGCAGTGATTTGCAAACATTGTAGAGAATACTATAAAAATGCTCTTGGGAATATTTGCCTTTCCACTCCCTGCGAAAGAGCATTTGAAACGTTCCAACGATGCCAATAAAACACAGTTCTCAGGGACGTTAGGTGGAGGGACATACGTAGGCGGGGATGTGGGGCAGACACCCAGATCGATGGATGTGTCTGAGAAACGCTTACCTGGTCATCCCGAAGTCCTTGGTGGGCTGAGGCTGCCCAGCCGAGGAGCACGGCCCCTGCAGCGCCTTCCCGTGCTGGGCTGGCTGGCCCACACGGCAGCTTACCGGGCTCAGAAACAGCGGGATCCATGCCTAAAGGATTTGCACGGATAGTTTTTGGCTGCACTATGTTAATGTAACCCAGGAAGTGACTTCTTGTATTTGTGAAGAGTGGAGTTTCAGGGTATCATTCACTAGGCAAAAAAAAAAAAGCTCTATAGTTGAGAAACAAACTATTCACTAAATATTTTTGCCCAGCTGAAAGGTGCTGTTGGCCAAAGTGCAAAACCTAAGGTAATTTTTATTTGAGCTTTATGACGAACTATTTATTATTCTAATAGTTATATTTGACGGTCAACGATCAATATGGACCGTATAAGTCATTAATGACAGAGACTGTCTTTACTTAATGTGTGTCCAGTGCAGCTCCCCGAAAGCTGTCGGTGGCTCCGTCTCGGCAAGACACTGTTCGTGAAGCACCAAGCCTTGCCTGCCACTAGCCAAAGGAGATGCTTGCCAGAGGACAGCGATGCTGCGGACTCCTGCAAGCCTGGGCAGCACGTCAGCAGGGAGGGCAAGGGGAGGGCAATCATGCCACCGGGCCACGTGCCCTGAGCCGCGTGAAGCCATCTCTGCCCTTCCTCAGGAGCAGAAGCCCTGTGTGGATGAAAGCCCTGCAACACACTCTGTGGGAAGTGCAGACCTTCAGGTAATGTTGCCCCTGAGTGTTCAGAAATCACGGAACTGCCTAAAAATGACACCTTTGCTTTTTTATGCGAGAAGGAACAGCAGCCATTCTACTTCATCGTCTAGTTTCTGAGCCTCTGAAAGGGGCTCACTTGCTATAATTCAGGTGTTTGTTGTTTTTTTTTCCTGCAGAACTCTATTGATAATAAACCTTTTTATGTAAAAGGAAGAAAAAGCAGAAATTTGCCTGAGGCATATCCCAGTATCAGCGTCTATTGGGTAAATTGCCAAATCATCCTGAGATTTGCATTAAAAAGCTCAGGGTTAGCTTGCCCAAAGACATAATACTGTAACTCTGGTGCTTATGTGTTGCTCAATTAATCAGCAACCCTAATTAAGCCTTTAGAGTGGGGGTTTGCATGAAGATCTCAGAGGAAAGCTTCGCAGCATCCTCCTGCAGCGTGGATGGGTCCGACACCACCTCCCGGGGCAGCCTGGCAGCTGGAGGAGGAGCGGGCTCACCCACTAGTTCTAATTTCATGTGGTCGATGATTTTGGCTCCCTTGGCATGCTTGGAGGTGGCTGCAGGCTCCTTTCTCCGGGTGCTGAGCCTGTACCCCTTTATACGGTCTTTTCACTCCTGTTCCACCTTGCACAGGGCTGCTGAAGCCCAGCCAGGAGCGGAGCAGCATCCGTAACAAGCGCAGAGAAAATCCGTTTCTCCTTGTCCCCACCAGCCCCCACGCACCGATCAAATAATTTTCCTCCCACTTGTTTTTCCTCGGAGCCGGCGGGGTGAGGCAGGGAGCCATCCCCGCGGTTTCAAAGCGCCGCTGCGATTCCTGCCATCCGACTAGTGCGGATGTGATGGGAATGAGAATCGCAGAGCCCTGTCCTCGTGCAGCGCTTTGTAAATGAATCGCTTTGATCTCAGGCGGATTTCCCTGTGCTATTTTTAGATGCAGTGAGGATAACCGAGGGATGTCGATTCTAATGCAGACAGAAAGGAGTTTCAGATGCAGCGTTCCTCCTGGGGCAGGACAGAAGAGCAGGAGGAGGAAAACGAGGCAATCTCCACCAGCATTTCTGAGTCTTCTGGAACACAGACAGGTTGCTAAGCCCTTGAGGCTAGAGAGGGATGTTCCCCAAATACAAAATTCACCACATATCCAATAATTCTCCTTATGTTTTCCCTTGCTGCCTTTTGCATAATTCACCACGCTGCTACAGCCCAGCATCAGGACCTGTGATGAAATTCAGCTTTTCAGTGTCATGGATGCGTTTATAAGGAATTCCTAATCGTTACCCTTGGATTGAAAAATAATTGCAACATCTCCCTGCTTAAAGGCCGCGTGTGGAGGTCTCAGATTGCTCAGTTTTGGTCTCAGGTCTCAGTCCTGATCATGCCAATTCCTGCCTTGCATTTCACCTTCAAAAATAATAAAAAACTTAAGCAAAAGAACAAACAGACAAGCAAACCAAGCCTTCCTTGCGTAGCGGCAGGGGTGTGTGTGTGCAGGTTTGCACGCAGGCTGCTGAGAAGAGCAAGAACCTGTTTACAGGGAAAAAGCTCTTCCGAAGGGTATTTTTTCTTCTTCTTCTTCTCCTTCTTCTCCCATCTCCCGTTGCTGGGGAAACCGCCATCCCCGGCGCTGGGAGCGGCTGACTCACCCAGCCTGGTCCTCTGCCGCACACATCGCGCCTCCAGCTACAGCACAGGGACAAAAGAAATACAGACTTCAGCAATTCAAGACGAAACACATAAAATCTCCTTTCCCAGTGTCTCCAGGACACGGCTGGTGACAGCTGGCTGTAAGCGGTCCCCAGGGGCTGTAGAAAAGGCAAGGGAGAGGCTTTTATTTGGTGCCCCAGGGATGGAGGCAGTGCTACCTGGAGCGATGTGGGTCCCAAGCCCCGCCAGCGGCTGGCAGAGCTGCGGGAGGGTGAATCCACAGGGAATCCCACAGCTACAAAGGCTGCTGAAGCTGATGGAGAAAACCCCTGTTGTTTTCCACCAGGCTTACCTACTTCCTACTTTTCCATAAATTTTCACAGGAACACGAGTGTGCCCCCTTCCCCTGCTCCCTCATCTCCTGTGTTTGCATGTTTTTTGGAGTGGAGCTCAGTTCTGCCCATCTGTGAGCTCTGGGGCTTGTAATGAGCATTTGTTCATTTTTAATTGCCATGCCCGTGGTGGCCGTGGTTAGACGATGGCTTTCCACGGCCAAACGCAGTGGTGCAATGAACTTGATGACCTGTTGGCATAAATCAAGATGCTAATATACTTAGGTTTCTAAATCCCAAACCACGAGGTCAGCCAAATAAGCTTTAAAGTCAGAAGCTTAAAAATAAGAAAATTAGGATCTGCTTGAGTTTTGCAGTGCATTTACTACTGTTTTAGTCAGCTTTTCTCCTCCGTCTCGAGAATTAGAATTTTAGCTGCTACTTTGGTGCTTGTGGTTTTCATGTTTTCGTTTTATCTGGTGCCATAGATGTGAGGAGAAGGGGGATCCAGGACACGCGACGAGACTGCAGGAGAGCAGTGAACACAGCAGGACCAGCAGCAGCCAGAAATGAAGGCTGTTGTTGGCGTGGTGTGTTTGGCTGCTGGCCTTGGCAAGCTTTGGGAAACTAGGCAATATCTGGAAATTTCCCCCGCTCGGGTTTCTGGGCAGCCTGTGATGAACAGATGTTTCTAACATCTGCACCTGAGGGCAGAGCCCTGATGCTACACTTGTTGAGGTCTGAGACAGACACTACCAGCTCTGGCCTTCCAGGTCTTTGAACACACCCTTTCCCTCCCTGCTCCCCTCTTTTCCCTTTCCAGCACTGGGCTACAACCCAGTTCTGCAGGTTAAGTTAAAGTAACAGCCAAAGCAAAAAGATTCAAATTTGGAAAAGAAATGCTCCAAACTCAGTGTCTCTTTAGTTACTAGAGCACAAATGCACATGGCCAGCCGAATCAGTTAAACAGCCTTTTTCTCTCCGTCCTTGCACCACGCCTGAGCAATCTTTCCAAAGCCTCTGTGGTACCTGGGATGCCCCTTCCTTGTCATCACCGGGGCAGTCCTTTATCTCCTCAGGCAGTTCTCCACTGGTGGCCCCTCCACAGTGGAAACATTCCCCTTTTGTTCCCTCTTTCTGCTTTAAGCTTGCTTTTTCTGCAGGAGTCCCTCTGGGTTTGATGCTATCGGTAACGCTGCCTCACTTTGTTCTCCAGCCCAGAGAAAGCTCCCTCCTGTGCATCTGCGCTTTCCCAAGAGGAGAGAGAGAAAACGGCGCTGTGGGCTGAGCGCTTGGTCCTTCGTTCACCCCAGACAAGCGCTGTTCAGGCTCTCAGGGTCAGGCCCTCTTCACAGACAAATATTCCCTTGTTGCTTTGCACGCAGAGGAAGGAATATAATGAAAGAAAGTCGTCAGATCAGCCCAGAGTTTGGAGTTGTGCTTCGGAGCTCATGGCTGGCTGCTCCAGTGGCCCATGCCTGGCTGGTGCCCCCACATACCCTCTGCAGCGCTGCCGCTTGGCAGCTGCGACGGTCCTGCAAGGATGTTGCATTTCACTGGGGAGGGCAGAAATCCACCCACACCCAGAGCAAAAAAATTTTTTGGCTCTGCAAGTTTAAATTTCGCACGTGCAAGACAAAATTGGAATTTTGCACCTGCAAACTGAAGGCTTGTGTCTCCTCACTGGCTCTTGACAAGTACTGTTCAGGTAGCAGGGCAGGCACATCATCCCTGCAGCTCCTGGAAGCTCCAGCCACCCCCTGCCCCACACAGCCCCATCCCTGACTCTTTCCAGCACCCCACATCTCAGCCCCACTGTGCTTTGGAAGGCAGATTTGCTTTTCCCCCCTAGTTTCTTGGCAAACTAGCTGCACTGCGCCACGTGTGGGCTGCTGTTCTGAGGCTGGAGCCCCTGCTTGCACAAGAGGTTTTTTTGCCACAGCTCGGCATCATCTGCACCACACTGTGAAGAGACCGGGTGCAACGGGAGAGCTGCCAGAAGCTGGAGTAGAAGGAGAGGGGTTTTAGCGCAAAAAACGAAGCAGCATTTCAAGCCTAGTCATCAGCCAATGCTGGTTTTCACAACAGAAATTTGGATTTAGAGGGTGGACTGTCTCCTGAATCCTAAAACCCATTTCCTGGTGCATTCTTAATTCTGCAAGTAGGTCACGCTTGCTCTCTCTCTCCCTTTGGGTACGGTGGAGACTTGACAGGTCTAAATAATAACTCTCATTCTTTGCTCTTTGATGTTAGATGTCACTAAGTTGTTCCCTGCCATCCGTTCTTCATTTCTGCTCGTCAATTCCTCTAAAACTCTGCTGAACACACAAGTTAATGAAGGATAAGACATTCCTATGTCCCAATAACTTTTCTAGCACATGGTCTCTCCCCCACCCCTGTCATGACCCATCACATTGGCCTGGCATGGGGACACAGGCTGGAAGGGCCACCACGTCCTGTGAAGACGCAGGGCATCCGAAGCTTGTCTCGAAGCTGCAGTTTCAGCGTGTAACGCTCAAACTCGACAGCCCTCTGCCTAGAGAAGAAGCCACGAGCTACAGGGCATGCCCAGGTATTTAGCAGGAGCATCTCTGCAGGGCGCGGAGGCCACCTCCAGCTCACCTGGCCACTGGGCAGAGGCTGCGTTAATGCCTTTGGCCCTTCCAATTGCACCAGACGGTGCAAGTACATTTTCTTACCCTTGTGTTTTACCTATATTACACTTGGGTTTTAGCTATATGCATTCAACTGAATCTCTGTCACAGGGGTTTCAGCTTCCACGGGGAGCCTTTTAAAGACCTTGCCCTAATTACAACGCAATTCCACTGACATTTTAAATTATGGGTGAGTTTTACATAATTCTTTTGATACGTGTTGTTATGACATGTAAAATTTTATCTTTGCCAGATGCAGTGAATTATGTAAGATCTTGGTTTTGCTTTTGTCAGGATAATTCGAACCATTGCACATTTAACAAATGCACTTTCAAAGGACCCAGTCCCGCACACAGCTGCGATAGTACAGATAAGCTTCATAAACTTTATTAAATTTCTATTAAATTATATAAGCTAACAGACAAGTTTATGTGGCAGTGTTCAAACTGCAGCGTCAAGTGTGCGAGGAGCAGGAAAAATCTTATCCTGAAATGCAGCCCCTTTCCTGGGCTTCCAGGGATGGCTCATTATACGATCAAACGCTGTTTTTTCCGTAGGGGCGCTGCCTCAGTGGCGGAGCAGACTGCCTGATGCAAATCAGTGGGCAGCAATTCAAAACTCTGTTTTCTTCCCATCATTCCGCGTGTGGCCCCAGCCCTTGTTTACTGCGTACTGCTCAGCCTTGCTGTAAAGATGAAATACTGTTTCCGCTTGGGCTTTTTTTTTTTTTCTTTTTCCGTGACACTCATTACTCCAGTCGTGTTTGTTTATTTCACATGCAAACTATTAATTAATTTGTCTCTGTGAAGCCCGGTAAGGCAGGGGAAAAAACATTATCACTTTATAGATAAGGAACAGAGACACACAAAGATTCAGTCAAGAATGTCAATTAATTTGGGATGTTCAACTTGAGATGCTCAGGAGCTGATGTCTCGGTGCACATGGGATTTATTTGCTTGCTTTAGTGCCGCCGTGGCTTTAGGCACTGGCAGGGCACCTGCAGCGGGCAGAGACGCTGCCCAAAGCACGTCCCAGGGCACGACATGAGACACAGCAGCCAGAAAGAGGGGAAGGGAGGAAGATCGTAGAATCACAGAACAGTTTGGGTTGGAAGGGACCTTAAATGTTCATCTAGTTCCAACCTCCCTGCCATGGGCAGGGACACCCTGCACCAGTCCAGGTTGCCCAAAGCTCCATCCAACCTGGCCTTGGGCACTGCCAGGGATGGGGCCTCCACAGCTTCTCTGGGCACCCTGTGCCAGGGCCTCAGCACCCTCACAGGGAAGAACTTTTTACTAATGTCTTATCTAAATCTATCCTCTTTTAGAATCACAGAATCCTTAAGGTTGGAAGAGACCTCAAGGACCATCTAGTCNACCAAAGTGCAGGACCCACCACTTAGCTGTGTTGAACCTCATCCCATTGACCTCTGCCCAGCGATCCAACCTGTCCAGGTCCCTCTGCAGAGCCATCCTACCCTCCGGCAGATCGACACTTCCCCCCAGCTTGGTGTCGTCTGCAAACTCACTGAGGGTGCCCTCAATTCCCTCATCCAAATCATCAACAAAGATGTTGAAGAGGATGGGCCCCAGCACCGACCCCTGGGGAACACCACTCACAACTGGTCACCAGTTGGATTTCACTCCATTCCCCACCACTCTCTGGGCCCGGCCAGCCAGCCAGTTATGAACCCAGCGAGAGTGTACCTGTCCAGGCCATGGGCCGCCAGCTTCTCCAGGAGAATGCTGTGAGAGATTGTAATTAAAAACCATTGCCCCTTGTCCTATCATTATCTACCCAAGTAAAGAGAGCGGAGTAGAAGGGGGACAATCACCTCCTTCAACCTGTTGGTCACGCCTGTTGTGATGAAACCCAGGACACAGTTGGCCTTCTGGGCTGCCAGCGCACACTGCCGGCTCATGTCAAAGATTGCAGGATATGCGCAACGTCTTCTTGGCCAGGATTTGCCTGGTGAGGGGGGGAATTTTAAAGCAAAAGGCTGAAGGAAAAAAGTGATGTGACTTCTTGGATGCTTCTTGCTGTCTCTTTGCTCTCTCTCTGTTCAGGCACCAGTTCAGAGATTGCAGCCTGTTACGGTCATCACACCCATCACTAAAGCAGTCCAGCGGGCCGTGCAGATATCCTGCAGCCTAATCAAAAGAGGAGAAAAATCACCCTTCTCCTTCTCCCACTTGGACTGCAGCATGCACCCGTAACACGGATGAGGACTGGGATCAGGCGAGACAGCACGGGCAGGCACAGGAACGCAGCCGCAGGGTCCATGTTGAGCTCACCAGCCTCCTTGGCTTTCTTCAGATCATAATTTGCCAGCTACCAGCCCATAAGTGAGAGGCCTGAGAATGACTGCAGAAACTTTCACTTGTCTGAGTTCCAGGGGTATTTATATAATTTAATCGATAAATTTCATTGATTTATTTGCACTAAGTAACTCCTTGGGATCTGGATAATAGATAAAGGTGTGCATGGTGCTGCACAAATACATCATAAATAAATGTAGCTTACAAATCAATTGCCAGATATTAGTGATTAATCTTCTCATACTAAAATAATGTGATGTCTGTCCATTACGTTTTGGGTTTTTTTTTTTTAAAGTCTGACCTAAGAGGTTTCAGAGTCCTTTATTTCAGGAAGGCTGCCCTTTAAGCCAGATCGTACACTTTTTAAAAGGTCGTAGGGTTTAAATATCATGGCTACTTATGAAGCACGGCTCCATGAGTGGTTTGACAGCTGCCTTCATCAGAACAAATCAAGGTCCCGTTCAAATAGGTGCTGAGCCGTTGAGGCTGAAGACCGGGTTCTTGCGGGGAATTTCACACCACCGTCCTCTTTGGCTGCTGGTGCTGAATACATAAAGTGCTGTAAAGGTTACCCCAAAAGCCTGCGTACGGTAACACATGTGAGGGACAGCACATTTTCCTTCATCAAGTCGCTGGCTGGTTTGTTTTCTGGCATTAGTGAGAGAGCTGGGAACAATACAGTGTGGTGTTTTCCTACACTACATTTTATGCTGGTTTTATGCAGGCGAAAGACAAATCTCTCTGACCAGAGTTAGGTGTGATTCCAGGTATGCTCAGCCCAATAAACCCCTTTCGCAGGCAGTTGAGCCAGACTGGACTGTGGCCATCAGCTCCACTACCCAACCTTGGAGCTCCCAAGCTGTGCAATCTCCCCATGATACGTTATTCTATAGCAAGGAGAAAATGTTTATTTAATATATTTTCATTATTTTTTTCCAAAACAGGACAAACTTCCTTGTTTCTTTATCTTCCTTATTCTCTCTTATCACGTGAAGGGTGGCCAGGCAGGGCCACCTGGTCCAGACATCTCTCTGTCATCTGCAGTTTTGGTGGTTCAATCTTCTTTTTAACAGGAAAAAAAGACTTTTACACCAATTTCTGTGCAATTGTTTTATTTTACCTACAATGTCTTTCTTTTGCTCTTTTCTCATGCTCTCTTTTTCACACACTTTTAGGAGCACATCACTTTATTTTGTAGCACAGCATTCACTTTTAAGGAGGGCAAGGGATACCTGAGCTCTTTGGATTAGGATGTTTTTGTTCTAAGAGTATTTATGAGGCAGGGGGATGTATATGTTTGCTGCTAAACTTTTAGTTGATTTTACCCATAAATTCAGAGCAATAGCCTGAACTCCACGTGGACACAGATGAGGTGTTTGGCAGAGCACTGTTATCCAGTGCATATGTGAACTAATGCGAACCATCTTCAAACAATTTCGACTTACAAATCAATGATTTCCTTCTGGCTACAGAGCAACAACTTCTTTTTAGCCCAAGGTTCAGGTGATAAATAAAACTGGTTAAAGCCACTGCTCCTCAGCTACTGGCCCTGGGCCTGATTGTTCCAGGTTGCGGCACGCTTGGGCTTGACGAGCTCATTCATTTTGGTTGACCTTTCTGGAACCACAGTGATTTTTTTCCTCTCAGAGCCCTTTTGCAGGAGGACGAGGAGGTGACTTACCCTGTGCTCTGGGCAATCAGAGCAGGGATCGGCTTCGGTGGTTCAGAACGAGATGGCTGAAAGTTTTATTGGTATTTAATGAAGACTTTTGGTACTAAGACAAATGCTTAGATCTGTAGGCAGCCCAACTTTCAATAACTTCTTCTCTACTTTTGAGTCATCATTAATACCATCCCACTCAGCGGTTATTCCTAGGCCCACTCTCTCCCCAGCACTTTTTTGCACATATACTTTTGATTTCCTTTAACCCTGCTGGCAATTAACCTCTTCCTGTGCTCTTGTCTCATCTTGCCTGGCAGGCTCCATCCAACTCTGCTATCTTTGTCAGCTGCTTAAAGCCTTCTGCATTTCCATGGCAGTTTTCAAAGACTTGAGATTTTTGTGCAGCTTTCTGTGAAGTTTTTTAGCAGCTACTTCCCCTCCCTGTTGCTGTGTTGGTCGACGGACTGGAGTCTGCTTTCCTCTTTCATGCCGTGGCTGAGCAGGTCTTCACCGTTGTGCTTCACCCTGACTGATCAAAGCCTTTCCCACTGCAAACTTTGATCAAGAAGTGAAAGACTTCTAGCAAAGCGTTGGTCCCTTCCTGCTCGCTGTACGAGGTGGGTCAGCCAGTACCAAGGGGACTACCAGAGTTGTGAAAGGACTTGCATGAACGTGGCTACCAGGGTTTTCATCTCCTAAACGTTTACCTGTTTACTGCCTTGGCAAGATGGATAGCTGTGTGCTCTAAGCCCACGTTGCAGCATGAGGCATTCCTTGAGCTTGCTGGTGCCAACCCCGTTTTTACCAGTTCAGGCTGTTTGCCAGGGAGCTCTTGTATGACAAACGAGCTGATATCCATCCATCTGTCTGTCTGTCTGTCTGTCTATCTATCTATCTATCTATCTATCGATCTATCTATCTATATCTTTTTATCTATTATATAAATATATATATATAAATGTAGAGCTGTATTTATTTATATGTCTGTGTGTATGTATCTGTCGTGGTTTAGACTTTTATTTCCTGATGCCCCCCTGCCTTGTGTGAGGAGGGGAAATTGGGAAAAGAAAAGGAAAAGTGTGGGTTGAAATAGAAAGAGATTTAAATTCTTAATAACACCACTACTAGTATAAAATAAGAAAGTTATACTCAGCCAGTATAGGGCTGGCGACCTGCCCCCCCGGCAGTGAGTGCTGGTGCCGCCCCCCGCGAGCAGCGCAGCCCCAGCCAGAACGCGACAGGCACCGCACACGGCAGGGCAGGGCTGGGGGCACAGAGTGGGGCTCAGGGATGGGACGGGCGAGACCCTCCAGGGACGGCAGCTATCACAGGGAGAGGGTCATCCCAGAGAATCTCCTAATGTATAGGGAGCATGACGTTTATGGCATGGAATACTTATGTTGGCCAGCTCGGGGCAGTGCCCTGGCTTTCGCCCCTCCCAGTTTCTGCACGTGGCTGTCTCAAGACTGTTCAAGACCTTGATCACTATAGAAACCTGCATTCCGTAGCTGGTCATAAACTGCATCAAAGTGTCTGATCAACTTTGTTCTCAGAGAAATAAGTGCTGCAGTCTGCTCTAAAATGCAGCTCTTCTGTGCAGAAGACCAGTTCTGTGATTCTATCCCAGCAAAACCAGGATAGCATCCATCATACGTGTTTGTGTGTGTCTATGTAATACACTTCAATGTGCTTGTGGACAGACATTTTCCTCCTTGCCAGAATTTAAATCCCGAGTGGGCTGCTGTCTGTCTGATGTGGAGCATGATGGAAGAATTCTGCCTTTGTCTCCACTGCAAACAAAACAGATTTAGAGCTGGCTCAGTAAGACGCCACAGAGAGATGTGCCGGCGGTTGGCTCTGCTGTGGGTGAGCAGCTGCCAAAGCTCTCCTGGACCAGATGTGTAACTGGGTAGGGATGGTCACACTGGGGAGGAGAAGCACCCTCAGCACCTGAATTCCAGTGGGGAAACACCAGTGAGATGCTGGGTCTGCATGACAGCAGAGATGCCGGGGACCTGCCCCAGGAGGCTGACACATGCCTAGGCTCCACATCCTGCAGCCAAGGCAGCTGCTTTTGGCAGGTTAGGAGAGGCAGAAATGCTTAACTTTTTCTTGAATGTTGCTTAAATTTGCAGAGAAGGATATAACAGGACCAAGAAGGTGAGACTGGTGATGTGTTCATAGGCAGAGCCTTGGGGATCATCCAGACAGAAGAGGACACGGGCTGGTAAGAGCAGCATTGCTATTCCTGACTGGTTTGTGGTTTCCTTTGCTTTCTCTTTGTTTCGCTCAGTCTACCCTGATTAAGTGACCATAAGATCCACTGATTGAAACTCCCTAGAAAACCTCATTGCATTACCTAATGCAAAACCTTTGTATTATTTTACACAAAGGAATATTTTCACCAACATCTCTGTAGCAGGTGGGTTCCCAAATGTTGCCACTGTTTATAAAGGCGTTAATTGTTCTTCTACATGAGGAAAGTTAAAACCCCACCCCTTTGAACAACAACAACAGTTCTGCTTTTGCTTAACAAGGAAAGAAGTTTCATTTTTAAAGATCAGTCTATATTATTAACTCACTTAATTATGAGAAGGGATGGTTGGATGAGCAGACAATTAAAATAAGGAGAAGCTCAGNGCTTAACAAGGAAAGAAGTTTCATTTTTAAAGATCAGTCTATATTATTAACTCACTTAATTATGAGAAGGGATGGTTGGATGAGCAGACAATTAAAATAAGGAAAAGTTCATCAGTGCATTAGAGAGACAATGGGGGAAAGTAAAACTATTTCAAGTACCATTTGAAGGAAACCATTTGGGAAGGAAATAGGATTAATTAAGTTGAACCGGTTAATTTTGTTATCTAAAAATATTTCACAGATTAACCACTGTAACAGACTTATGCATGAGGTAATGTCTGAGGTCCTTCAGCAACAGGGCGAATTGCTGGTCTAGATAAAGGTGCTTCAAATCAGCAGGGGACTCCAGACTTACTGGAGTCCGTGGCATATTCTGCAACCCAGATTGGGATCAGGCTCTGAGACATCCAGAAAGGGGTCTGAACTGTGCCGCAATAGTTTGCTGTTGTGGGTCAGGGTGTGAGCAGAGTCCTGCTAAACTCAAGCCTGGCAGTGGTTCTGCTGCCTCTCATGGAGAATGCTTCCTCCTCGCTGATCCTCAGGCTCATCCCCTCCTTCACTGGCCTCGTCCTTTTCATCCTAAGCAAAGCGACACTTCTGCTTCATTGCTCTAAAACATTGCTCTGTCTTTGGTAGAGCTATAACAGCGACCTGGGGCAACCCGCAGCGAAGCCACCTTCACCAGAAATACCCCTGACCAGGAGTCGTTTTCCTTGTGACACTTCATTCCCATTACCGGTTCCCTGAACGCGTGCAACACCAGGGGTGCTCCAGGCGTCCTAGGGAGGGTCTCTGAGTACGACGCTAAATCATGTAAACTCTTTTCTGCCTTTTCTTTTTCCCATTTCCCTCGAGAGGCTGTCTGTAAAGTTTCCTTCCACAGTCCTGTCTCCCCAAGGTTTGTAGGGCTGATCCTGAGCTCACAGTAGCAAAAAGAGAAGGCGGTTTTCACTGACTTTGGCTCAAACCTCACCATGGTTTTTTCCAAAATATATGGTTTGAAAACATTAAAAGAGCTCTGAATTCTTGACTACATGAAACTTCCCTGCTGCAAAGGTTTGGACAACGGATTCTGTGCTGCTGCTCCAAGTGCAGGGCCCTGCTTTGCATAACTGGGTCCAATAATTGAATTGAATCAATACGCAAAGGAAGGGCAAAAGAACGGTCTGCCCCCCCCAGCCGGATAGGGCTTTCGTTTGTGCCTTGGTTTTCTTTAAGGTGTGGGTGACAACTCCTGACAAATTACTTTTCAGAGCTTTGCAGTCTATTCACTGATGAATTCCTTTTAAACAGCTGCCAGCCGTGGTCCTCCCAGCGCTGCCGCCACAGCAACCAGCATTTTGCCATCAGTGCCTGAGCAGTTGTTTTCACTGCAAAGCTCCCAGATTCACCCCATGCTCCCCTGGGAACATTTCTAACTTCAAGTGCTGGGGGCAGGTTTGGGCGCCACAGCACACAAAGGACATAAAACTATTGGGGAGTGTCCAGAGGTGGGCAGCAAAGGTGGGGAAGGGTCTAGAGGGGAAGAACATGAGGAGAGGCTGAAGACCCTGGACTTGTTCAGCCTGGAGAAGAGAAGGCTGAGGGCAGAGCTCATGGCGGCCTACAGCTTCCTCCCGAGGGGGAGCCAAGGGGCAGGCGCTGATCTCCTCCCTCTGGTGCCCAGCAATAGAACCTGAGGGAACGGCGTGGAGCTGCCCCAGGGTAGGGTTAGGGTGGAGATCAGGAGAAGGTTCTTCACCCAGAGGGTGGTGGGGCCCTGGCACAGGCTCCCCAGGGCAGTGGTCACCGTCTCGAGCTGGGCTGAGTTCAAGCAGCATCTGGCCAACGCTTTCAGTCATCTGCTGTGATGGGGCTGGTCTTGTGTGGAGCCAGGAGTTGGACTCGATGGTCCTTAGGGGTCCCTTCCAACTCGGGATATTCTGTGATTCTAAACTAAAAGAGGGGAGATTTTGATTGGACGTTAGAAAGAAATTCTTTACTGTGAGGGTGGTGAGGCCCTGGAACAGGGTGCCCGGAGAAGCTGTGGAGGCCCCATCCCTGGCAGTGTCCAAGGCCAGGCTGGATGGGGCTTTGGGCGCCCTGGTCTAGAGGAGGGTGTCCCTGTCCATGGTGAAGGGGTTGGAACTAGATGATCCTTGTGCTCCTGTCCAACCCAAACCATTCTATGATTCTACCCTCTGAGCTGAGAGGGCTCTGCGGAGGAGCAAAGCTGGACCGTAAGAGAACTTCCAGTCTGCTGTGTGTTGTCCAAAACCTGCCATTGACAGCTCAGATCAGCCCCACTCAACAGCTCAACAGCTCAGCCAGCTCTATGCCCTGCAAACGCTGGGACAGGGACAACTCCTCCTCCATATGCCAGTGTGATGGCCTGTGGTGGAGGGTGGACCTGTGACCCTGCCCTCAGCAAGGCGACAAGGTCAGAAAAGGAGTGTGACAGACAGTGCATGATGCTGAGAAACCCGTGGGAGATGAAAGCGTTCAGCCTGCCCCTCCAGTTGTTGAATTTAGGTGAGAAATGACAAATATATGTTGGGAAAAAATTAGGCCTACGGGTGCTTGAAAGTAATTTTCCATACAAGGTATTTAAGAATCTTAACTTCCAAATCGTTAATAATGATCTTTGAAGGGAATAAACTGTCTTCCAGTTCCTGATGAGATGGAATAATTTATTACTTTGATTTCTCTGATTAATGTAAAACGTGTGTCAAATTTGGGTTTTCCTTTAATATTTAAACTCCCCTGTGAGAGGAGCTGCAGAAGGGCAAGGTGATGGAGTGCGCCCCAAACTGATGTGGCGTGTTCCCAAAGCAGGGGAAGCTCTGCTACTGGGGCTGATCAGCCATAAAAGCCATCATGCACCAGCAAACCTGCTCTCCGAAAGGCACGAGCCTCGGTGCCAACCTGCCAGGAGCGAGAGCAGGGCCCCACAGCTCTGCTCGCTCATGCCAGGGATGAGAATTTTTTAACAACTTGCCCCGTGATCTGAGTTGGGAATTTTAAGTTGCCAAGAACATCTCCTCCCAAAAGAGCTGAAAAAAGCCCAAAGCTGGTGTTATTTAGGGTAGATTGCATGGTAGGGCTTTTTCTAAGAAACTGATTTATTTTAAATAGGCTTTCTTCTATTCATTGTTGTCAATGCTTTTTGTAGAGTGAAAGTCTGACAGAACCATGGTGGTGGTATCTCGGTCTCACACCACGCAGGAAACTGAGCTCCAATATTTATAGTAGCCATCGCCTGAGCTAGTAAAATGTGTCACACTTTTTGTGTCCTCCATGGACCCTGTTGAGGCTACAGCAGACTAAATGATCCCTCTGTGATGGTCTTGGCTTGACCACTCAAGTTGCCCCTCTCTGGTTCAGAAGACATAGGAAAAGGACAGTGTTAACACAGAAAGGAAATGTAATGCACCAGTGATGGGGTAGAGAACCCTTAAACATCTGCAGTGATAAAAATCAGAGCCCAGACGAGAAGGAGTCTGTTTGAGAATTGTTTATTAGAAGATAGGAGGTTGTTACGTACAGATTCTGTCCTGCAAAAGTGTCCTGGTCATGGATTTGTCAGGGAGACATTTAAACCCATTAGAGCTAGCTCTGGTCTCCACACAGAGATACTCAAGACACAGCAGAGCTCTGCCAGACCTGGCTCTCATGCTGGTGCTCAGCTGGGGAGAGGCCTGGCATACCACAGCATCCCTGAGCTCATCACATCATCTTTATCCCACTGGAAAACCTGGCCTGTGGGCTGGAAACCACTGGTGGGGACACTGGGCGGTGCTGCAGAAGGGGCACCATTCTTCCCTGCGATAACTTGGAGATATTTTCCCCAAGTAGGGAATTGTCTTCCATCGTGCCAGCGATGAACATGGCTGAGCAAGTGGCTACGGAGATACAACCATGCTATGAGGTAGCATGAGGTAAATGAAAAGAAAAAAAAAAAAAGAAAACAAAAAAAAGAAAGATCTCTGTGATACAGAGAAGAGCTCTTCTCACCCTCCCTCTCCCCAAAACCAGGCCAAGCAGGCAATGCCTGAGTCCCCTGCAGAGACCTCCAAGAAAGCAGCTCTGACAGGTGGATCACAAAAAGGGAGCAATTTTGCCTCGTAATAGTTGTGCTCCTAGCAGTACTCCTCCCTGTTCCATGGGTGACCTGTTTTCTTCTGGGTTGGCAGGCAGTATTTGTCAGCCTTTCATCGGGTCTCTGCGCAGCCCCTGCGGTGGCTCAGGACTTTGCCAAGCGAAGCCCAGGTGAATCACAAAGCCGCTGTGCTGGTTTTGCACCTCCCGAGCCAACTCCAGGCCAGCGGTGTGCTGCACAGGGTGGGCAGCATCGGTGGAGAGGCAGGGACAAGAGAAGTGGCAGGTGAAAGGCATCAGCCATCACACTGGCAATGACAGCAGGGCCTGAGACCAAGCCTTCTGGTGATGGCTAGTGGCTCGCAGCCGGTGTGGGGCTTGGTTTCATACCAGCTCCTGGGCTTTGTCCTTATGCCAGGCGTGCATCATACTGCACTCTGCCACTGTACACGCGACAGAGTGAGGTGGCTTCACCAGTGGCTCTGAGTTTTCTTTTGACAGACAACCATCAATATGGACATTTTTCCAACATCTAGCAGATTTCTTAAAGGAAGGTAGTGTTCAGGAGTCATCTGTTCAGAATGTATGGGTGCTGAAGGATAAGTAAATACTCTAAAGCCTGGTTCCTAAATCTGGTCCTCTGCTCAACTTGCATTCTTCAAAGCCTACTACCCCGGGGACTTTGCTGGCTGGGTCCGAGTATGACCTTCACATCACTGTCTGCGAAGGCACATTTAACTCTGTTTTTCCTTATTAAATCTCAGTCTACAACTCCAGAGACTACATGTAAAACCCTAGGCATAATCCCCCACATTGCCCATAGCGTACATGAGCTTTTGTCTGCTCTCAGGGCTCTGTCAAGAGTATTGTCCTTTCAGTCCACAGTAATCTGAAGGAAAAACTATAGTTGGAACAGGTTTGTCAAAAATTTAACATAATTGTCAGGAACAGCTGTTTAGGGCTCATCTGTCACCATATCCCTCTTCTCTTCTCAATCCAAGAGTGGCTTTTAGTAGCTTGGTATATCAGAAACCTTTGAAACTAGGGACTTGGCAGTGAACGCTCACAGCTGATGCCAATGTCAATACGAAAGATGGGTCAGACTACAGACCTCAGAACAGTTTGTGAGATGAGCATTTTTCTTTCACCACAGATGACCTTCAAGGCTGGAGACACTGAGGATGGGGAATAATGGTAAGACTGCAGTTATAAAGCAAAGCAGCAGACCTCCAGTTATCTTTAGGATAGCAAACGCTCAGCATTGAACAATAAGTATCTAACTAGCTTTGCCACAAATATTCCTATTTATATTCAGGTTATATGTTCCTAAGGCACTCAGACTCCTTTTTTGGAACATGCACCTCAATACGTCTCACGTTTGGGGTTGGGAGCGTTAAGAGAAATGTTCCACAAGGGCTTTGCACACTTGGTAGAAGGGAACAGATACTCCAGACTCACTGAGTTATCAAAACTTCTGAAGCAATCACGGCCACATCTTCAATTTTTAAAGATTTCTCTGGCACTGGTTGTGCTCCCACCTTCTTCACCCGTTGGAAAGGGGTGAGCTGAGCACCCCTAGTCCCTCTGAAGGTCAGCAAGAATGTGGTATGTGGGAGGACAACACCCTGCCCCTACATGGGGGCTCAACAAGCCAAAGCTCCTTGCCTACTACTTGTCACAAAACAGCAAATCCAGGGGTTTGATTTGAAACATAATCTTTCCTCCTCTCTCAGCCCCACCCTTTAAAAAACTCCCACTGTCCAAGCCTGGTCTGAGGTCTAATTCCAGCTTGGTCAAGTGTGAGGGACACAGAGCAGACAGCAGAACACCCGACTTTAATTTCCAGCTAGCATGTATAGGTAGTTTTTGCCTCCATTTCCATTATTTCTTTCCCAAAGTGGTTCTTCAGCCACCTGTAATGAGAATTTGTTCCTCCTAGAACTTCTCAAAACACCTTGAGTGAAGCTCACCTGTCAGAGCTGCCTGGATATTATAGATGAGAAAAGTTCTCACTGATGTTTTTGGAGAGAAAAGGCAGGAGAGAGCGATATTTTCTCTCCAGAGCATGTGCACGAAGGCAGGAAGCATAGGAGCCTTTTTCCTCGAGACCAGATAAAGCCGGCCCCTACGGTGCGCCTGCAGTGATGCACAGCCAACTCCGAGCATCCTCGAGGTGCCACTCTGGCACAAGCAGTGCTTGACCTACCGGCTCTCTTTGGGAGGGCTGTGGGGAGGTGTGCTGCGCTAAGGAAGTCTAACGGGGAGGGAAGACATGGAGAAGCTGGAGAACCTCAAAGCAGAGGAGCGCAATTCACTGGCGCTCCAGCAGCGCATGGCAGAGGGGCCGCTACCAAGACTTTGTGGCACTTATAAGTCACTATGTTTTGAGTATCTCAGCTGGGCACGTCAGACCAGTTCTAACAATATCCAAAAGAAAGAACATGTTCTCATTTGAATAGCGTATGGCATTACAGGGGAATAACCCATTACACAGAAAGATTTTGAACATGAATTACAGTATCTTTTATAACTTTATAATTTAACTGCCAACCCTTTCCCTTTAAATTAATCATCGATGTACACCATATAATCAAACGAGCTTTTAAAAAAAGTACATCTTAATATAAATAGTTTATTCAGTGCATGGTTGTGTATACAACAAATAATAAACAACTCTTTCGTACGAGGCAGAAAGCTGCCTGTACAGAACTATGTCAGTTTTGGAGCACAGAATCCAACGATGATTAATGCACAAAATCTTACACATCATGCAACTCTATGCCAATATTCCAACTTTCTCCCATGCAACAGACATGATGACCTAAATGGAAACCTAACTACATTTTTTAAACAATTGTTTCCAATAGCATGTATAAGTATATGTTGTTTAGGGGTAACCTGTCCTAACGCTTCCTCCTACACAATATTCACGTGCCCGTTACAGTGAAAGAAGGACTTTTACAAATAAGACGTTTCTTATAAAAAAATTAAGTCACCTTAATTCCACAGTTTCTGTCTTTAGAAAAGAAGCCACAACAATAGTTTAACATGACACACAAAATGGAATTAAGAGAAATCTACACTGGAGGATAATTTTATCCCTTTCTGTTAACTTCCACTTGGGATAACAAAACAACTCAATTCCTACAGACTGGGGTTAGCACAAGAACTTTACCAGAAACTACAAATCTATAAAAATTTATATTTCATTGTGTTTAAAACCACAAGAACACTGTTTGCTTGAGCCTGAGACACCAACTCTCAGTTCCAACCCTGAAGTTTTAATTATTTTTTTAAAGACATAGCTTTAAAGACCCATTGGAGTTCAGAAATCAAAAAGTTGCACTATTCCAAATTAAAGGATAAGTTTTTTATCAAGCCTTAGATATAAAACGGTAAGCCAAGGAAACAACAGAGTTTACATATTTGTTTTTCGTTTGCCCCTATAAAACATACAAGCATTAAAATTTTCCTTTGAAGAGCAAAAGTGGTCTTTTTCTGAGTTGGAAAGCAAATTCTTGTCAGCAGTGAATGCTGTGAAATGTTTTTGTTTCGTATTCCACAAAGCATAGGAGAGAGAGAGAGAAAGAGAGAGAGAAAAAGAGAGAGAGAGAAAGAGCTGGACATTTCTTCTCCGAGATTTATTCCGCAGTTATGTTTGCTGGCTATCCAAGTGCCTTGTGATATGCACAAGCATATTCTACATTATTGGGGTATATCCTCTGACAACCAGTAGATCTAATGGCTGATAAACGAGTGACCTATGCAAGTTCGGTGGCTTGTCCTGGGCAATTGAACGTTTGGATGAAAGACTGCTAGTAAGAATTCAACTGCATCCAGAGGTAAGGTTCTGTTTAGAGAGCACTTGGCTTGCCTGAACCTGGCTACGTTGACTCGTTTTGGCTCATGGATTTACCCCCGTTTAGCACTCCTGAAACACTTCTGCTCTTTGTTGGGGTCCCACTTCCAGATCTTGAGAACTCTGTGAGATCGTGGAGAGAAGGCTCTTTGTACATGGCCACTGCAAAGCAAAAGAGAGGGAGCACATCAGCACTCGTTAACGGGCTACTCGGTCTGTCGATGCGAAGTCTGTCTGCAAAACGTTGGGATTTTTCATTCAGCAGTAAACAATGTAAGGAGTTGAATGCAAGAAACGGGGCAAGGAGTCCTCTTCTATTTCAAACCTATGGACGTCTGAGCTCCTCTTCAGGGGAACGACATTTTAGAGAAGGGAAAAACCACAGCTCCCTCCCTCACCCAGTTAAATCACCCACCTACCCTCCGGACCTACAAAACTCTGCAAGACAGACCTAAGCTGATATAAATCAACATTTTCTTACTCATGGTGAAGCAGCACCATCGACAGCTGTGATCTGACCTGTTACTTGTATATGTAGCCTAAGCAGGTGAGTGCAAAAATGGATTTTCAGTCTTCTATTTTCTTTGTTTTCACACACATTAGAAGTGAGGATGAACCTCGACATCAGTTGCCTAAAACCTAGTCCTAAATGTAGACCGCCAAATTAGTCCAGCCTGCACGCGAGGCGATGCGCCTTTGAGATGGCCTTTCTGATTTCCAAATGACAGTGCCCTAACAAGTTAGTTATAAGAGCATAACCCAGAAGTAGAGGATGTCATTCCTCTCAAGGAAGGAGCTTAGGGAAGCTGGTTCTTCTCGAGAAAAGGAGCATCTCCAGACATTGACTGAGGTCTCCCTCTTTGCATTGACCAAAGAGGGAGCCAAGTCTGACCACAGTCCTGATTCAGATGCCTCAGTTACCTGGGATGGCTAGGTCCTGGCTTCTAATACACAGGGCTATACATATACCACATGCATTATTACCTTTAATTTCACCTGCTGATGTCACTTAAATTGTGCAAATTACAGCTTTATCTCAGGTAAAAATAGACAAACAAACATGCTGTAACATAAAGCACAGATTGAGGAGCTATACAGCAAGCCCATGATGGCCTGTGAGCAGATGTTTGAGCCATTCTAGGTAGAGCTTCCGTTATCTGTAACGGAGACACTTTGGGCACAAAGAAACTAGTATGTGTATTCGGTGAGATTAGAGGTAATGGAGAGAAATGCAGAGGGAACGCAGACAAACCTAAACAGAAGCAGCTCTGGTTAGATTAACAGTGTGTTACAGAACATTATACTCCTGCTGTATCAGTAGCTGAACCCTTCAAATACGTATGTGCTGCAATTAAACATCTCTGACACGAGACACCGTCCGTTCAGATAGACGGAGCAAACCCAAGCAATTACCTTTTAATGGTTTTGGAAGAAAGTGTGCTGCAGGTTTATTTTTCTTCACGTGGTTTCCTTTCATTATTTCCCCTTCTTTGTTAAGACCCAAATACCAACCCCGGCCAGACTGTTGCTGTCTGTAGATCATCGAAGAATACGTCACGTAGTAGTTTTCAAATACCGATTCTTTGAACTTGCATTCAGGTGTAAAATGTTCCTGTAAGAAAGTAACAGATCAATATGTGCGGTGCTGAATCTCACATCAGGTAATGAAACAGCATCCAATATTCATTGCTTTCCCAACGGCGAAAAGACATACCTCTCGCCCTCCACTATCCAGTTATGAAACATGGGCCCTAAAAGTACTAACGAAAGAGTAACACAATTTGAAACCTGTGAAATGATGCTGCGAGCAGCATAAAGTAGCATAATAAAATCTTTTTGAACAATGAGTAAAAAAATCTACGTGAAGAATTATTGACTGATGCAACTAATGGACATTAGGCAGACGTAGCCCTGATGTCAACCCCACGGGACCAGCTGTGGTCCAGCCCCACAGGCGAGAAGCGAGGCCACGTAATGCCTTTGTGCATTAACTGCCAGCCTTAACTGCTTATGGGGAAAGTGCAATAAAAATTCAAAGCCAGGAAGTCATGAGTAAATGGTTGTCTCTTACTAACCCAGCAATATTAAGTTAGCTTGTAGCAGCTGCCTCTCTGGTCTAATTTATGCTCTTTCTCTGCCCAGCGTATCATCTACTGAAAGCCCAGCTGTCAGAGACCCACGCAGACATTAGCCTCTGCTCCGGGGCTGCTAAGAGTTAAAGGGTACCACAGCTGAAAGCCTGTAGCATCGAGCTTTAGGCTTCACGTTGAATTGCACTGCTTCTTTTGGGGAGATGGTATCAGGCTAACAGCTAAAATAAAGAGCAATAATCCAGAAAAGAGACTTTTTCTTCCTGCCGGTGGTGTGACTGGCTTTTGCTGTGCAACAGCCTTGACTCAATCAATACCTTTTGGCACTATTGCCCAGGTTCAGGCATGAAACGTGGGTCTTGGAGGGACCTAAGACCAAAATGCCAGTCCTGACAGCACCACTCAGCTGCTTCCTAATGCCTCTGGGCGCTTCAGGGTTTCTTTTTTAACATTCAAAATTCTGACGTCTCACCTAGGGACCCCTAAAAGTCCATAAAATATGAAAGAGGAAGGACTTGGTCTGGTGATGTAAATGTTGATATCACAGTCCTGCCCGTGGTCGCACCGCACAGCAGCCAGCTGGTTGCTGGTCTTCCCTTGTGAAGGCAGCCAGCTTCAGCGGCGCTGCCCTTCTGCTTGAAGCGTGCTACAGCGGCGTGAAAGAAAGGAGGAAGAACTGTGCTTGCATAATGATTGTCATTATGATATTAAAAAAATCAAAGGAAATTAAATGTCTCAGGAGCTTAAGATGTTCTTAACTAGTTTCTCAAATATTCTTGTGTGGAAAAAGGTGTTTTTTAAAAAAACACAAACCCCTGTGTGTTTTCTGCACATCTTTTGCCATTTTGTCTTCACATAGGAAAAAGAAAAAAAAAACCTCCCAGCCTCTGACTGGTGTTTGCTTCACCAAAGAATGTGAAGTAAGCAATTTTCTTTTTTTTCCTTCAATCTAATTGGCCGTTATTTAGTTAATTGACGATTGATTTCAATTGCTCTCAAACGGCGACAGCCACTGCATTTTTGCAAGATTTCTAAATAAAAGCCTTCCATCAGCGCACCCTGCCCAGCGCTAGCCATGTTAACAAAGACTATTGCGAGTGTATCATCCAATTAGCAACAAAATGGAAAACTACAGTGCTCCCACCGGAAGATTATGGTTTATGTACAGTAATTTGGAGCTGTTCGGGTACAAAAGCCTGCTTGTACACAGCGGCAGAGGGTCAGACTGCAAACAGAACCACAGCTTTGCTCTGGCTCTCTTAGGAGGCAAGTTAGCCTCGCCAGGAGCAGCAGTGTGCTGCTGTAAGTGGGTTCGCAGCTGAGCCCGCATACAGCCAGACACCGGCCTGATGGCACACGCCAGCCTGACGGCCACCCCCCACGGACATCCCCTCCCTGGAGCATCCCGCAATTCAGCAGTTATTACCCACCATGGTGGTGATTTCTTGGGACAAACAGCGGGGCATGGAAACAAAGACATCTCCCTGTAACGTCCCTGGTTACCATGCCAAATTCCCTCCCAATTTTTCCAACACTAAGGCAAACCACCTCATTCACCTGACCGGCTTGGCACGGAATCGTGCTCCTTTGCCTTGACTGACATCTGCTTAATTCCTCGGCTACGGCGGCAGCTTCAGAAAGGTGCTGCACGGTGGGAGAGGCATCCTGCTTGCCAAACAAAAGTTGATCCCACATGAGCTCTTTGCAGAAGCTCAAGTGCCCTGCTTGCTCCTGAATACTAAGCAGCTCCTTACGTTTTGCAAGTGTTTGTTTCCACCCATCACTTGCCTTTAGTTTAATTCAGCGTGTGTCTTTCTACTCATTACAAAAAGAGCCAGGGACAAGAACTGCAGAGGGGAGCTGGGCGTGAGGAATGCTAGCAAATGTGCTCCTGATTTGGGGATACTGCAATGAAAATGTACTCTTCCGAACTCAGCAAGTCCATGTGCCAACCCAACTGGGTATGGACAGGGCTACTATAAGCACATCAGTCCAAAAGGCAGTGCAGAGCAGCAAGTGCAAAAGGGCCATTATGTTATCTTTGCTGGTAAATTCTTTAATAATATGCTAAGGAAGAACAAGTTAAAACTGGCAGAGGGCTGAGGGCCCCGATTAAAACTGATCTTTTCCAGCTCATACAGTCAATCCTATTGAAAACTTGTAAATATAAGCAAGTGCTGAATTATAAGACCAGTTTTTTTCCCATCTCTCAGCTGTCCTCTTTGTCCGTCTCTGCAATGAAAGTAACGTGAATGAGTTCTGAGAAGTCCAATGTTATGAAGACATTGTTACACAAAACATGAAAAATGGCTATTTGTGTGAAATAATATTTCAATCTCAGTTTACCTCCGATATCAGGGACGATGGCACCTACACGACATCAAATTGCACTCACCCAAGCTCCTCACGCTTGCACCCTAACAACGAATGAATGAATGAATGCATGAATAAAAGTTAAAGAAAGTGCTGGATTCACTGTAGTCATGACTCAGCCATGCTTAAGTAAGCAAGAAGATGAACTGTCAGGAGTTTCTTCTTGGTTTCGAGCTGATCAGCTGAACTACTGAAATGTTTCTTCATGAATAGCTCTGCAGCTGCATTAAATATGTGAAAAATAATTCAAAAAGAATAATTTGGTATATGATAATATGGTAAAAAGGCCTTGTAGCATACATTTAGAGTGGCTGTATTTCCAGGCAGCTGACTAGATTACATCTAAAATAACCCAGTCTTTTCCATACAAACAGTGTGTCACAGGTCTGCCAAGGCTGAAAGCTAAAATACTGTAAAAGCAAAGCTGGAATTCTTCCTGCTCTCATTGTGCAAAAGCCGTGTTTCAAGCCAAAGACCATCCAAATTATCAGGCATCACACCCACCTACACTGCAGGACTGAGTATTAATTATTCTGGCCCCCAAAGGATCGGGATGCAGGAACTCAAACTTCCCACAGACAGAAAAAGGGGAAATCTGCTTTAACAAAAGGTATTTTGTGCCTTCAAGTTTCTGTCACGTTACAGAAGCCTCTTGTCAGGATGGCTGTAGGCACAGCGCACGTAAGGAGGGCAAAGACGCCTGCTCTCTGCTGTTTATTGCATGCTGTATTTGCATCGTGGATCCCACTGGCAGGGGACATCACCAAATACTTTATGGAGGAGTAAGTTTAACTCATTAGGCCAATACTGAGTTTGTCAGTATGTCACTACAGGTTGAATATCCCGCAGCTACCCTACAGCAGTTGACCAGAACAATCAGAAATTTTATTCCAATAGGTTTAGTGCTAGGGGCATGAATAAACAACAAGAAAAGAAAAATTAACTTTGAAAAGTATTTGGGAAAAGTACTGGGTACTTGGAAAACTTGGAAAATGTTCTTCCATATTAAGCATATAATCATGTTCCATGTGATCAATGACTTTGTCTGCTTATGGGATTTATTCTTTATTTTCTCCACTTAATGAAAATTGGATTTTTTTTCCCCCCCTCCATATCCTGATTTCGTTCAGGACTAAAATGTAGCCCAGGATTCCATTCTATAATCATGAATTTTTGAAGGAGCCTCTTTAAGGCTCCAGAGTAGTGATTTTCTGCGCCACTGAGCCTGCCTTTTTTTATTAACAGAGATTGATTTTCTCCATCTTGGCATGTGAAGTTCCAGGGTGCATCCTCTGGATCATCACCCTGTAATGTGCAGTGATATCAACAGCACAAGATGTGAATACTTCAACTGCAACGTTATCAGAAATAACAGCTTTTGGATCAGCAGTGTGAGAAGACTCTCTGAAGAAATGGGTATTTTGTGAAGCCACCAAAAGCTGTTTGCTACAGGAATGGAAACTTACAATTATCTTGAAGCAATTTATTCTGGATCAGATGTATTACAGTTCCCACAGATAGGTTCCAGTGCTGATCTATGGTTCACTTTGCTGAAATTTGCCTATTTTGAGGAATCCTAGTGATTTCAGTGGGAGCAACACACGATATATGAACACACACAGGTCTCACAGGACTGCAGTTAGGAAGACTGACTGTGTAACCATGACTGTATACTACAGCCGCCAGTCACAGCAAAGGACATGCTCATCAAAAAGCGGTGCAGGCTTTTGAAGACGGATCCTGTATCAGTGCAGTGAGGAGCTTCATTTTGGCCATGCCTCATCCAGGAGAGTTCTCGCAGAGACATCATAGGTATCGCAAAGCCCTCAGGAGGTGCTGTAAAGCTGAACTAACTGCTGCTTGAACACAAAACTACTGCTCAACAGGAATCTGGGCAAGGCTGTAAATCTCCTTGAGTTCACTACAATCTGAAGGCATGTGTACTGTCCATGCGACCACAAGAATAAGAAATTAAATTCAAAATTATATTGAAAAGTTACGCTAAATTCTTCCATTGGGAAACCTACATACTGGCAGGAGTGACAGGAAGGCACAGTTTTCCTGGAGGGTGATCCCAAACAACTCCATAGGATGGAATTGCCTATAAGCAGCATTTTATATCAAGTGAAACACTAACTGTCAGGGGTGTGTAAATTTATTTAGGACAAAGCTTCCAGAAAGAGTAAAACGGAGCCCATGGAAACAGCTGGGTATCCAGCATCTCCAGAGTAAGATTTCAGGTTGTCACTAGGTATTCTCTCAATCTCTGAGAAAAGCACAGAAAAGATCCTGTAATTATTCCCTTGACATTGTTCCTTCGCACCGCAAATCAAACGCACGAACTCAGGGAAAAATGCACACAACGAACTGCAGCTGAAAACATATTAATTACAAATACAGAGATTTAGAGGTCTAAGTTTTGTTCATTACTCTTTTTCTAGCCTTATCAGTGACTCAGTTGTGAAAACTTGTCCAAGTCATCTTTGCTCAGATTTTTAAGTGGCTTTTAGGCACGTCAATAAATACCTATTTAAAGCTTGGTGCGTCACCTCCCAGCACGCTCTGCCCATGGAATGGATGTACTGCCTGATGACCCCAGGGAAGAAGACTCAGTGTCTGTAAGCAATGCTGAAGTTTAATTGAGACAGGAACTATGCATGATCATATTGTTATTGTTCCCCTGTCTTTTGGTGATGCTTCACTTCTGCAGCTGTGTTGATTAACCAAAGCACTCCTTAATTGGGGCAAGAGAACTAAGGCATGATACATACAGAAAGAAGACACTCTTCTGATTACTGCAGAGGAAATTAATCCTGTTAGAGAAAGCTTGTGATGTGGTTTAGAAGTTCTGCAACGTGCCCTGGAGAACACCTCACAGGTGTCAAACACAGGCCCCGTTCCTAACCTGGCCTACAAAGCTCTGAGATGTAGTTCACTTGAGATGAGTAAGAAAGAGAGGAGATCCACTTTGACCCCAAACGCTTCTCTCCTGCATCGATGCTGAGCTGCACTGAACATGTGCATCCCTGACGATCCTGGAAGCATGGTCCAGGAAAGCCTCTGCAGTTTCCTGAATGATCAAGTCCTCCATAAATATTTAATACCTTCCAATGCTTGTACCTACCTTTTGAAAATTTCTGTGGCTTTAGGGTACCAGACTTGCCAGTCCTAGTTCAAAACCAGTGAAATTCTAACATAGTAAAAGGAAGAAACTGGTCTTTAAACACTGCCTGTTTTGTGAAACTTGGGAAGGTTCATTAAGCAGTAAGTGCCCATCAGGTTGTCTGAGGACTCTAAACCCGACTGAGAAAATCTGTATGATAGAATTCTACTATTACCTAGAAGCTGCTTTTAAAATCATATTTAATTTCTGTTGTTTCAGACATACAGCAGTTTTGTTACTGCTGCTAAATCTGTCAAGGGAAGCCTATATATATATATATATAAAAATCTGCAGTTAAGCCTCTTTGGAGAGAGATCTTCTCTACTAGTGTACGTATGGGTTTGAGGCTAAAAAAAATGAGATTAGAATAACTTTCTCAGTGTCTAGCCAAAGGTTTTATTGTACGATAAAGCCCTATGATTCACAGACTGCCGTTCCAAGTTTGGTCAAGGACTGGCTAACAGCATTCTAGCCTCTGAATAAGGTAATCTCCAGTTGAAAAAATGGGAGATGGAAGTATCCTGCAAGTTTTCCCCAAACTTCGACACTCTCATCTCATATTCTTCTCTAGGTATGTGCTACTGATCATCTTTGGACAATGAACTTGCTGGACCTTGGATCTGATCTACTACAACTTCTCATGATCCTCCCTCTCATGTGACTGTGTCAAGCAGAAGAACAAAACCTTCCTGGCTGAGCAAACTTTGGCGAGTTACCCTCCGAGCAGGTCAGCTGAAAAGCAAGAGCTGCCTCAATACATGGCCTGCATGGACATTACAGAAAACAGGGGTGTTGGAAGAGATGTGCTCCCTGAAAACCTGCTGGGAAAGATCCCGCCTGCTCAACCTGGATAGAAAAATCAAGTCATCTTTACATCGCGGAAGGCAGCTGAAGCAGGTCACTATCTATACGCTGTGCACAGCGTACGAATACCCAGAGCCCTCTGAGGCTGGTAGTTCGTTTCAGCAGCCCGGGGACTGTGCCAGCCGGTGAATCCTGCTCCCCTTCAAAGCCACAGGAGAACTCCCTTTTCCTGGGAATAGGCTCACGATTTTCCCCAGAGCAGCCAGTCCTTTTCATAATTTTCCTAAGCTCATTATCTCTGCTCCCTGCAACAGTGGCTTCCGCAGGTGAAGCCAGCACTGTGGAAAACATTGAAAATACGTCCGTTATTATTTATCATAAGTAAAATTCTTGTCTTTATTTTTTTTTTACAGCTTTCTTCTTGCAGCTTTTAATTTTGGAAAACAGCACATAAAAGTACCCAGTGTGCCTCTTCTGTGCCATTCATTACTCCACATCTCTCTATCATGTCTCTGCTTATTCATCTCTTGTCTTAACTAAGCGGGCCTAATCTTTTTAAATCTCTCCTCATATGAAAGGTTCTCTGTGCCTCTAATCATTTTCATTACCCTTCACTGAATCCTTTCAATTTTTTTTCCCTCTATCATTTCCAGAACTGAAACACAACGTTTAAAAAGAGGCTGTACCATTGAGTTGCATAACAGAGGTGAGATATTTTCAGTCACTTGTCTTATGACAAAGTAAAATGGTCTTCGCTGTTCACTATTGTGCATTCGTACAAAAGTTCTCTATCTTTTAAGTTGTGTCTCTGATAAATACGGTCCAATTTTATGGTGTTTCTCACCCTCTGATCAGTCAGTGTACCCAAGCTTTAAAATTAAAGGAAGGGAGAAGGAAGCAAAAGGCAGATAGGACAGCTTTCGTCCCCAGAACTAGAGCAGAGAGCCCCCAAGATGCTAAGCAACCTATTTTATAACATGCCCATTATTACACAGATAACCTGCCAGCCATTGCAATCAGATTGCTAGCAGTTATAACTGACATCAAATCCCGGTATTGTCAAATCTCTCTGACACAGCTGTTGTGCAGAATGTCCTCAGCTTAAGTGTGTCACGCATTACTTTATAAAAAAGAGGTATCTAAGTTGAAAAACTCCTTTTACAGTATGGGGCCCATGTTCTGCTTTCAGTTAAAGACAGCCCTGCACCCCACTCATTTTAATGGCCAAGCCCTGAGCCCACTGCCGTTCACTGAAGATGGCCAGGGACATGAGATGCTGGAGGACTAATTGGAGCCTGAGCCTTAGGAGACACTGCAACTGCCTTGTTTGGAGGGAACCACTTGTGGTTCGTTCCTCCGAGCTGCTAATTGCCTGCCAGCTCTCCCTTTAGCTTTGTACATCACCTCCTCAGCAGAATCATAGAATCACTGAGATTGGAAAGGACCTCCAAGATCATCAAGTCCAACCATCAACCAGGTTCAGAGAAACCACGCAAAGCCTGGTATCTTCCACTGAGCAGCAACAAGCTGCAGCAAGAGCGCACCGAGGAAAAGTCGTTCCATCAGGCAGACGAGCGTGGCATGAAGAGACATCGCTTTGTCACAGCCTGGCCGCTGCGAGGGGGAGATGCCTGCGAGCTGGCAAGAGCGGCTGAGAAAGAAAACACGTTCCTGTCCCCGCAGCCCTTTTACACAATTACTCCTGTATTCGTCTACGCGATCGCTGCCACCGGGGGAAACCCACACTGCTGCTGCTGGGGCTGTAGAGTGCAGGGCGGCAGCCGTGGGTTAATTTGCTCCTGGAACAAGGTGACTTGGCCGGCATTTGTTAAAGCACCACCTGGGAGCGAGGAGCAAGAAGGGCAGCACAACCTTTCTGCTGCCACACTGACTGCTTGGGCTGTACCATCCAAAGCGCTGCTTGCAGTTACGTGGGCTGTGAGGGGCTGCGGGAGATGGGTAAGCTGGGACGGGGTTCAGCAGGCAGCACCAGCCACACCAGGGCACCCCGGCCTCAGCAGAGGGGATGGGCAGTGATGCTGGAGCATCGCATCACCAAACGCTCCCCCGACACTTTTGTGGTCGCAGCTCTCCCGGCACCAGGGAGCTCCCCAGACAGGCTCTGCAGAAGTAGCAGGGTTAATTAGAAGAGTGTGGGATTTACTGCTGTATCCTAGATACAGGACATCAGCCCTGGGGTAAGGAGATGGAAGAGATCTCCTTCAGACTGTCACCCATGAATTCATGCAGATTTATCTTAAAGTGCTAAAACCCCAATAATCTAATCAGTGTTTACAGCAAGCTCTAAATCTGTCTGTTTAATTACAAACAGGAACATGACCCTTTTAGCAGTGGATGCTCCTAAAATCCTATGGGAGAAAGGAAAACATGCAAAGGTTTCTCTCTTTTGGGTGAAAGGCAGCCGAACAACAGTCAGAACGAGTGCTACAGTCCTTTGCGCGGGAATAGGTGACAACGGGAAGGACTGTTTCTGTGGTAACCTGCAACCTGGCTGAAAGCCTGTCTCTACAACCGCTGTGAGTTACGATGGGCAGATCGATGTTGGAAGTGATCTCCTTGTCCTCTGCTGCTCTGATGAGGTGCCATCCTATGTTTCTGACGGCAAACTCACGGAGGCAGTGCTCTCCCACCTGAAGGCTGTGCAGGTAGCGCTGCCAAGCACAGCCTCAGCTCAGCTCGGACCTCCCCAGACTACCACCAGCCACCTCGCTGACATTAAAGAAGAAAGATGGAGTCCTCCCCAGAGGAAGTGCTTAGAGACAGATGCTGCTGAATGAGTTCTTTTCCTGCACATTAGAAATTGCCTCTGCTCACTGACTGCGAGAAGCTGCAAGTGAAAGATAAATAACAGCATGAGCTGCAGGAGAAGAAATAATGCCACATTACATCAAACAGGACCTTGCTTCACTGTCAGCTTAGAGCCTATTCCGCACGAAAGGACAGCCCTGCCATTTGGCCTGTATATTTTATTAATGTGGATGCATATTTATGATGCTATGGATTAACCGATGCTTTGGCGTTCAATACCGTCCTTTTACGCTGGAGTTCTTGGCCAAGGCATTTGTCCTGTCTGCTGTTACTCGTGTGCAGTTAGCAGTGCTCTCAGGCGGCTGATGATCTCCCCAGATCATCCCCCCTGCACCACCCAGGCTGGAATCGCTGCTGTAGAGGTGCCTCACCTATACCACACACTACCAAACATGTTCTGGGAACCCTCTGTAAAGTACTGAATACAGTGTAGTCTTTGGACTGGAATCATGTACTAAAAATAGTATTAATGCCAAACTAATAGGCTTATTACTTAGGTTTTTATTCTGCTAAACACTACATTGCACGCTTAATTTTTAACATGGATAAATGTGTTGGGGAAGTTAAGCGGGTCATTACATTGAACAAAAGCAGTGACTCCTTCAGGACCTGCTCCAAAAGGTATTATGACTAAGGGCAATACTGCCCATGACTTTACTGCATTTTGGTTAGTTTTCTAATGTTCATATAGTCTGCAAAGAAACATATACATCTTGCTTTAAGAAATCAAGGCTATTTAATATTTGTCACTATTAATTCACCTTTCTTGCTTAGTACGAGGTGTAAATAAAAAGGATTAAGCTTCATGATAATGGGAATGTCAAAGAGCTGGTTACCCTGACCAAATCAGCATCCCTGTATGACCAAATGGTAATGAGACCTTTTCAAATGAGCTTGATTTACTGCAATCCATTTATTCATGAGTGCCATGGATGGATGTTTCTCAAATCATGGTAGTTTGACAGTGCCAGGACATTGCTGGCAGCCAAACCCTGCTTCTCGATCTAGAGCGGCGATGCTCTTCGGAGTTCCTCCGCCCTCATGGCTCCCTAAATTACGCTATTGAACATATGCTGCTAAGAGGATCTCAGAGGGATGTTTGTATTAGATGGCAGGCTAATTGAGGGACTTGAGAAATTTCAGATGGCAAAAGCTTTTAAAAACAAGATAATCAGGGATTATCCCAAGGGAGATGAGATCTAAGAGTGACCCTTTATTTAAGAGTTGATGCTGACTGGCAGAAAACATTTATTTTAGCAGGTAAAGACCCCACCTAAGAAGGGACACTTATGCAGAGAACAGGCTAAATTTCTCTCTGTAAATGACATATATGCATTTCTCATAAGCAACACTTCAAGGAAATTAATGGAAATTCCAATTTGGGGAAGTTTTCCAGCACCTTGCGCATGAAAAACTGTGCAGCAGAGCAGAGCCCAACCTCCTCTGCAACAGGCACAGGTCACAGGAGCCTGTGTGCCACTCGGGGAAGTCCCACACCAGCATTTAAACCACTGCATCACTCTAACAAGCAACCTGGCACCATGTGGCTTGAGAAATGGAAGGCTTCACGTCGCAGTCCGTGCTCGAACTGCAGTGCACTCTCTGGCAAAGCCTGAACAGGTCTCTAGGAACAGCTCAGAGAGATGAGGAGGGCAGCGAACAGCCACTGCCATGTCTCATCAGCCCCTCGGAAACCAGCTCAGGCAGAGCCACTGGGAAACCTCACTGAAACATCAGATCAGCCCATGAAGATGCCTCCAAAATACAGTTTCTTCGAGTTTTGTAGTTGCTACTTCTAAATAGGGGCCCTCATCAAGGCACATAATGTGGAAAGAAACAAACATTCCCAATACCTCACTGTTTGGTATGGCTATGCCATTAACATCGAGATCAGGCTGAACAATATCTGTCCTCCTAACAGCCCTCCAACAACCGGCCTAATGCAGTTGGGAATACATGCGTTCTCTTTCCGTGATTTATGAGAAGTTTTCTCTAAAACAAATACACAGCCTAACAGGAAGCCCTGGCCTTCCAAGAGACAGCCAGAGCACAGAGACAAGCCGATAAAGCTCTGTCCTCTTTCCCACACAGTGATATGGACTTTGTGAGGCTCTGCCATTTGGCTGGTTCACGACTCCCTGGTGCCCCCGGGCTCCGTAACAGATCGCTCTGGGGCCAGGCTTTGGGGAGACACCGTGCTGCTACTGTCTAAGCAGCAGAAGAGAAACCAAACCCGTCCCTGGTAAAACACTTGCAAAGCTAATTTAAACTTGGAAGACACCCAGATGTCTCTGGGAGGTGCAATTTTAAGCCCTAACCTAAGATAGCCTGGACTGCAATCGCAGATTTCTGGGAATGGTGCGGCACAGTTGCTCCAGGAGCCAAACACTGCAGATCTCTCCGTTATAATATTTTGACAGGAGAGCTGTTGCCATTCCAAGTTATCTCACAGAGAAAAAAATAGCAAGCTACTAAATCCGAACACAGGTATGACCACTCCCTGGCTTGCACATCTGCACCAGCAAGTCTCTCACACTTCCTGAGGCTGAGTCGAGGAACACTGAACATCTCGATCTCATTCTGAATTTCTCTGATGGTGGTACCTGTTGAACACACAGGGAGCTCCCTGAAAGGAGTGAGGTGGTTTCTAGTGCAGAGAAATCTTCAGCCGTAATCATACAAAAATTTGAATGGTGTGAGCACCTTGATTTTAAAACCAAATCTTCTAGCTCTGCTACAGAAGGTCCTTCTAAGCACCGTCAAAACAAAGAACTTCTGGCACTAGATTAACAGATGCTGTGCATTGCATTGCGAGGAGAAACCTGAAAGGTAAGACCAAGGCTTAGTTTGAAAACTAACATTGCATTTTTTTCTTGAGAATCTAAACCGCCTTGGGTCACTTCTGCTTCTAAAATCTGGTTATCTATCTCCAAGTCAGCAAATAACAGCTGGCTGCAGGCAGCCAGGCAGAGAGCAAAACCACCCTGCAATTGAAAGGATAAAGGTGAGCTTGTCCATCAGAAAAGGCGATCGCCTTTCAATTTACCCACCAGTTGATCTTCCATTTCACTGTCTAGGGCCACCTGTTGTTAGTGTAACCTACCAAGCGGCACAAAAAAGCCTGAGGGAAAAAGGCACAGCAGACCAGGGATTCAGGGTAAATGATGACGAATCGCCTGCCTTCGGAAGTCTGCACAAGGAGTATGGGCTGGCAAGTTCAGCAATGCAGTTTTCCTGCAGGCTAGCAAGACTCCTTGGACATCTTTGGGCTTTGAGGGTTTTGAGGCTAAGCCTGAGGAGACCAAATGGGGTAACTAAATTTAAATTCTACCACGGAAATAAAGTAAGACTACCGATGAAATAAATGGGATTCATCTATCTAAATATCCCTGAGGATCTGAGTCCAAATCTGAACCTGTGTGTGCAAGTCCAAGCTCTGATTCATCTCATCTACCTTCAGGCACTTAAAAGAAACACCAAAGTTAGAAGCTGGGTCAGTCTGGGATTTTCCGGTCCTCAACGAGCATAGTTGGGATAAATTACCCCCAGAGAGGATAAGTAAGGGTGGATCTGCTGTGTTTGACTCCTACACCACAGACTCGGCTCTGCTAAAGTTTCTGCTCCTTCTCAGCACAGCCAGAAGAGGTGCAACATCCCAGGGCAGTAAGACACAGGTGGGAATGGAGGGAGAGGAAAGCGGTGAGAGACATGGTGGGCAAAGCCAACGGGGGCCCAGGCCAGACGAAAGCACAAACTGAGCTGCAGAGATGCTGGCCCTGTTCCTCCTCCGGTGTTACTGTGGGGGCTGTGGGCAGCCAGTGAGCTCTGTGGGAAGTCTCGGCAGGACCAGTCGATCCCAGTATGCTGTGGCTCAGCAGCACAGACTGTCCCCAGGTGGACCTACTTTGCTGTCCCCCATCACAACATGGGTCAAGTGAGCTTTAATACCAAGTCTTTTATAGAAGAGGATTTCTGTTCTGCTCTTGTCCAAGCCAGGGAAAGTCTACCCCAGATCAGCCTTGGCATCAGCAGTCTGACTGCCGAAATGGGAAGAAATTACCTCAGGTACATCCAAGACACAGTTTCTGCTTTGCAATATTTACAGGGATTTCTTTCCCCTTCACTGGAACAGCCCCCAGACCTTACAGCCTTACTTTGGCAAAGCTCCCGTTGAAATGAATCACGACTTCGCTTGAGTTAGTGCTCCAGGACTGAGCTCTAAATTATTAAAAGCAAATTATTTGTAAGAATTTATGTCAATTTTCAAAACGGCTCAGCAAAGGTAGACAAAAATCCTTCTTTGAAACTAGTAGAAGGTATGTGGCTGAACTCCCAGTCTGCTTTGAAATCTCAGCCCCAGCTTTTTAGCAAAACACAGTGCCTTTTAAACCTCATATTTTAATCATCATACTTCTGTACAGTGCAGAACTCTTGCCTTGTTTCTTTGCTTCAAACACAACCTCCACCGTTACTAGCTTCACAGTGTAAGTGAGCCCCTTCATCACAAGCTGAACGCTCTCCTCGTGGGGAAGCCGTAGGCTCGTTCCTTTTCTCCCTCTTGCAAAATAACCTACTGCCTGAACAGGCAAAGGTACCTTCCCAGAGCCACCTGTCGATATCCCTTCTTGTTCCTGCACGGCACCTTCAGGGGAGGCAGGCTGAGCATCAAATATTGCTTTAGGCGTTGCGTTTGCATTTGTAAAATTAGCCACAGCAGCATCTGTAGCTCAACAGGCAATTAACTCTTCCCGAGATTTGGGATTTTAGTCTGTGCCGCCGTGCAGCCCGGTGAGTTGGTGCTGTTTTGCTGAACAGGAAGGAACGTACATCGGACTGGGGCTGGCAGAGCTCCCAGGGACCCAAACTGGTAGAGACTGATCAGGACTTGCAGGAAGCCTTCAAGAGTGGCATGCGAGGCCCTTGGTCCCAGCCTCAGCCCTTCACCACGTCCGTGGGTGCTCCAAGGGACCAGCTACTCCTGTTTACTTAATTCAGCAACACCGCGTAAAAATCATCATCTTATCAGGGATTCCTAGACTTTCATTACAGTGGAATGTTTTTATAATTATTCCTAACTGGCTTTGCCTAGGATGTCTGAGTGCAGATTAATTGAGTATACAAAGTAATTATTTTCTTTCTGTAGGATATAACCATTTGGCTGCTGGTCTCTTGGTTTTTTTTTTTAAGCTCAGATTGGTGAAAATCAGCTCTTTGCTCCAGTGTATCTCATCACGGGATGTTTGTTATTGAAAGGCGGCTTCTGTCAGAGCTGAAAACACAGCTACACAAGCACAGAATACAAACTGTAAAACGATGTGGAAGAAAAAGATTAATTTTTTTCCCCGAGATTTTGCAAAGCCATTACCTGTTTTTGAGTGACATTTCCAATTCTTCACTGGGAACTGCTAAAGCATTTACATAAGAATGCAAAAATGCACACATTATCACTGCAGGAAGCACTTAAAATTTAAGATAATTATATAGTATGGAAACGATTTCAAAGGACTCAAACAAAATAACAACTAATTCTAGAGAGTCACCCTTTAAGATGATTATTACTCTGCACTACCACTGATCTCTCACTAAAAAATCCTTCTCTTTACAATTATATGCACATTATAAATTCCTACTTTGTTCTTCCACCATCAAGCTCCTACAGCTGCCGCTGCCAAATTTGCATTCTCTGAGAGCTTAACAAGACAGCCAAAATATTCACACTGTGAACGGAGGTAAAACACACCGTTGCCATACTCGGATACAATCCGCCCTTCACCCTTGCCTTACGCCGGGTCCTCTTCTGTGGGCTTCTACAACACTGATTTTAAAGCTGCTGAGGTTGAAGCTAGGGAAGGAGCCTCAGACGGGGGATACGGGGTGGGGGGAGAACGGCAAGTCCTGTGTCGGAGAAGAGCGCTGATGCTCATCCTGCAAACCTGCAGAACAGCATCTGGATGCAGGCAGAGAGTTTGCAACAGGGACGCGGGGAGGATCCCTCTGAGGGACTTGGTATTTCGCTGCTGTGTGATGAACAGATGAATAAAGCATCCTACGCTGGAGTCAGCAGCCCAGGTTATACAAAAAACCTCCAGCCTGGTGTTTCCGGGGAGAAACCCTCCCTGTCACTCAGCAGTGCTGCTGCGCATGCAGTGAGGGAGCAGCCAGTAAACAGGGATGCATCTTCTCCTCTGCGCAAACTAGTAAGAGGAGTAAAGATTTATTTGGTCAGCGAATTTCCAGGCAGAAAAAAATCACGTTAGAACTGGGGCAACGTGGCACGGGAAGGGAGAAGCACACTTGTGGAGGTGAAAACCCTCTGCCCCAGCAGCCTCTCTCCACCTTCCATTTCCCCTCCCCACTGTCACTCTCGTTCCTGCCTCCTGCCCCACTGCTGCTGTTCATCTCTCTTATCTTTTCCCCAATTGTCCTAGGGAAAAAAAAAATATATAAAAAAAATCCTGCCTAGTTCTGTTGCTCAAGGCAAACTCAGTTGGGGAAAAACTTATCTGCTAAACCCTAATATGTTTTTGCTGGATATCTGCAAAGAGAGATTTACAGAAGCTCATAACAAAGTCAAACACTAGCCTTTTTTTTTTTTTTTCCCCACAGCAAGGGTAAAAGTACATACTGAACTCACAGCGAATGAAAATCCCTTGTCTCAGATATTATGGAGACATAAGTAAGTCCTGTTCTAAGACCTTCACTGAATATAAATGGACAAAAAGAAAGCGCTTTTCAAGTCTGATTCTTGGAAATAATTACAGTGAAACTTCCCCACAAACTTCAGCCTGAAAAGGAAAACTTACACATTTTAAATCTTAAATTCCGAGAAAGTGCAGAACAGCTGAAAATAGCACCTGGTAATGGGAAGCGCAGCCAGCTTACTAATAGGGGTTGCTACCTGCGCTGCTGCTGCTCTTTCACACGACTGCCTCAAACGAACCAAAGCATCAGAGGTCTCAGCAAACCAGAGATGTTGGATTGGCAAAGGGGTTCCTGGGGAAATTCAATTAGGTTTGGACCAGAAAACATTTCAGACAGCACTGGCATGAATTCCCATCTATTAAATAACACTTTGCATGAGCAGAATGCCACCGGCTTTTGCAAAACGCCTTACAGATCTACGTGAAGCGATATTGGGTAACTGTGAGCCCGTCAGCGTAGGGCAATACGCTTTCACAGCAGTTATTGAAATCATCCAGGGCTGCGGCGTTTCTTTTTTATGGTCAGCTTGGCTAGCATAACTATTGCACTCCAGAGACTATTTCTGCTAGCAGGAAATGTGATAAAGAAGCCTCAAACGTAGCTGGGGTGTATGAGGTCCTGTTTCCCTAAACGCAGGGGGGCTCAAACACGGGAGGAGCTTTGCTGGCCCCTAAGGCAGAAATCACCTTCCCTCCAGGTTGTCCCCTTGGCTCCAGTCCTGCTCTTTGTTCAAAGAGGGCTGAGACTTCCCTGCCACCTCTTCTCTCCATGCAGCTGGTTCTTCTGCCCCTCTTTGTGGGCACAGAAACCACCACAGACAGCAGGCAGAGACACTCCCCTGGCTGCCTGTACCCTGGGTGTGTCACTGCAGCGGAGCTGGTACCAAGGTGGCACCTGCTTCAGACATACCTCATCCCGTGCAGGCGCACAACCATCTCTCACAATTTTCTCAGATGAGAGAAGACAGGAGTTGCCAGCTTATGACATCATTTCTAAAAGCAAGCTTGCCAAACTCACTGTAAAATGAATTATAAAGGTCTAGCTTAAACCAACCAGCTGCCTACCCGACATCCAGATTGCAAGGACCTGTACAGACGGAGATGTAATTATACAGAGAACAAGACGCGATGTCTTTGCAGCAGAGCCCATCTTTCATGTATTGTTGTCACCGAAACCTTATCATTATTGAAAAAGACAAAAGAGATGTGCCAAGCAGTGGTCTAGGTGTCATCTGGTGTGGACACCACCTCATCTGACCTTTCAAATCAGCCAGCGCACTTTGGGGTCAGGGCACTGCAACTGCCTAATTCAAGTTCAACACTTCCCAGTGTGGCCTGGGACAGGTCTCTTCGTTGGAGCCTCGTTTCTCAGGGACACGCTCTGGGGAGCGGCGCACACCAAAATGAGCACAGCGCTATATGCAGTTTCCTATTTTGTGAAGCAGCAGTGATTACAACTGTGAGAAGTAATTAATGTTTGCGCTCCATTGTGAAAATGAAGACTACTAAGTAATATCTGAAGGTAATCACATGTACACGGTTGAAGTGTGCCTAGAAAAAAATAATCTTTTAAGAGATTCACCTTTCCTGCTCCCAGGAGCTGCAGTCAGTAGTGATATCAGCCAAGAACGCAAAGGGCTGAATTATTTCTGCAGTCAGAAAGATGAATTATATATTTTTAAATAATTAATGTGAATTATATAAAAAAAGCTTGTAACGTAATCATCAAATGATGCATAGCGTAGCTTATCATCGGGGTTTTAGTATGATACCTCTAAAATACAATTGTATATGGTTCAGTGATTTACTAATAACTTTCAGAACACAGGCAGAAATGCAAAGCACAAGAGCCTAACGCCCCCACTTTTAATTCTCACTGCTAAAAAAAGAGAAGCATTTGGACTGAGTTGTTTTTATTATTCCTTCCTAATTTTTAATCTATTAGTGGGGTACTTTCTACCTCAGCACATAAATAAATTAGTCTTTCACCAGAGTTCTTTACAATACTGTTGTTGGTCAAATACTCTGTTAATTTTGTGGATGTGCTGGGCATATCCCAGACACACAAGGACTTCCCTGCCCTATGAAACTCCAGATCCAAGAATAAAGATGATGAAGATGAAAAATATTCATCAGAGGCAGCAGGAAGGAAGGGCTGTCAGGGACAGGCAGCAATGTAATGTTCAAAAATGTTGAAGAAAAAGAAGATTTAGAACTGAAGTGCATTTCGGTCTCAGTAGCATCTTCAGCTCAGGGTAAACTCGTGGAAGTGCTGCAGTGATTTAGGAATGCACTTCTCTGGGTTTATCACGAGGTTTGGCTCCCTGTGTTCCTCCCTTGCTTTTGGAAACAGGACTTGTCTGCCAGCAGTGCATCCCAGCGCTCAGATGATATTCCCACATGAGCAATTTTACAAAGGAGGAAATGGAAACCAAGTTCTTACATGGTTTGCCCAAGGCTACCCAGGAATTTATCTCCCAGAGTGGATTAAAACCCCAGAACGCTTCTTGCACCACTACTGTTTTTAGTACGGACTTTTCCTGTCTCCCCTGAGCTCTCCTACACATTGAGGCTGAGGTAAGTTTGGAGTAGCTTGGTTTGTTGGTTCTTAAACCCTTAAAAAGTCCTGAACTAGCCCCACCCCTTGTGCTCTCCTTACTATCTCCTGCTACATTGCTAAACCCATCTTGTCTTTTTCCGCAAACCTTTTTGCACTCGGAAGATGCGCGCAGGATTTAGCTGGGATTAGCAGAAGGGCACCCAGTCTCAGAAGAGCATTCCAGCCTCAAGTTCACACAAGGGCTGTGGCCCCATCTCCCTTTTACAAAGCTAAAGGGCACAGGAGTAACTGCTAATGCGTGCCCAAGCCTCCTGCCTGCGGAAGGGGAACGCTCTTCTCAGCCCAGAGGAGACTCCCTCTGCACTCACACTCACATTACGTTTATGTTTACCTCCGTATCACGCATTTACAGCTGAGGCAGCTGCATTGTCCTCTGACTTCTTAGAAAAGGTACACACCAAGAAACACAGGGGCATCTTCAGACTGATACTTCTGCAACTTTATTAATCGTTTTCCGGAGCGAAAGCTTCCTGTAACAACACCCTGGTGACCTTCTGCTTGCACTGCCCAACTGCAGAGGCTGAGAGAGCGCTGAACTTTTGGGGGTCTTTTTACCTGAAAAAGCTTGTTTCACCCTCAGGCTGGCTAACTGCTAACCCCATGGAGATGGCAAACTGTTGGCACCAGCGCCTGGCTGGCGTTGAAAGACAGCTGGGCTGCACCAGCAGCAAGGTGCTACCGTGGTTTTAAAAATTAATTAGGCACTGTGCACCATAAAGCTTCTCCGTCTCCTGACAAAATGGATCCATGGTGGTGTTGGAGGGGAAACCGGTGGGAGGATCTGTTGGTGATCACTATATACCAGTGAAACACGGTTAATGCACATCAACACACCAGTTACAGTACAAGTAAGTCAGGTACTTTATTTGTGTAATTACAAGGAACCGATCCCTGGGGGTCATACAAATAATTCAGTATACTACCTAAAAACGAGCTTTCTGAGAACATTTACACTAGTATAATCTGATGGGATGCAGAGTTCTGGAAAATAAGTGCCAAAGGGGATGAGAACACAGCTAAAGCTAATTTATTTTTTAAATCAAGTGAATATTCACATTTTTTCCCCCCTGTATTTGCTCAGCTTTAATGAATAACTTCTTTGCTCCATTGCCGTCTCTTCCATCTTGGGCAATATATCCCAAGTTGGCGAATTGCATCCAAGGCTCAGCGCAACTGCCAAGGAATGTAGCTAAAATAAAGTGCCCGATGTACAGCTACACCGCGCTGCACGTGGGAGACACCTTTGTGCATCACCGGAATGGACAGCCTTTTCAGTGAGCTTCTCAAAAATAACCTTGTGTCAAATGGCAGAGTGACAAGAGGGAAGATTTACCTGGGTAATAACTCAGCAATAAAGGGATATATGGAGGAGGAGGAAATTGGGTTGTTGCAGACACAGCAATAACATCATGAAGCAAAATCCAATATTGGAAGAGATAAAAGTTTTCCGTCCCAATATTCCTCAGTGACAAGTATGAAAGAGTATGCGTAAGAACAAGGGAAAAAAGATGAAAGATAGCAGAAGTAAAAAACGCCTTTGAAAAGTGAGCTAACAGGTAATTAATCCCTCAAAAGAAAGAAGATCAGAGCATTTGGGATACTTGCACAGATACAGATCTCGGTAACATACGCTTCAGGTCCTCCTCGTTTAGTTTTGCTAAACGCTCTGCAGAGTGATTCAGAGAGATCCCCACCAAAGGGCTTCTCCTCCCCTGGGAGGAACCTGCTGAGCTCGCCCCCATTTCCACCTGCCCAGAAAAATAACGGGTAAATGGGGGCAAGCAGAGTATTAAGGTGGCAGTGGTGGTGACAAGACAAGTCAGAACCAAACTGTATGTAGCAGTGACATGTTTTCTAACTGCAATGACAGATTTTAATAAGCAAGCTATTCTTAAGTTTTGATTTGAGGTGTATATAATTAGGTAATGTGGGCGTTGAGTGATAAAACTCACAAGAAATACACAAATTAGAAGCACTGATTTTTTGAAACCATGACCTGTTTCATATTAAATGGCATGACCTATTTTTATTGTATTTTTATATTTGAAAAATAAAAGGAAAGATTTTATTTTTCATCTCTTCTTCAGCATCGGAAGGATATATCGGGGACAAATGACACTGCTTTTTCCAAATCTCCTCTTTCCAAGCTGAAGAACACCTATTTGTGGTTTGATGTACTTTATTGTTAATTGGCTTCCTCCTAGGATTTTCGGGTGAGATCTACCTTGTCTTTTCCAGGTTTTCTGGTGGTCGTTTTCACGCATTTAGCTACAAACTCAGTTAAGTATTACCCTGTTCTAGATTTGAATAAGAAGAGGGAAAGTAGGAAAACTCTATGACTGATGATCAAAAGCAAGAATTTACAATGAATTTCAAGAATATTCTTTTGAACGGAATATGGCTGCTGACAAAACAACAGACAAAAAAGTCGACTCTCAATTTTCAGGCACAGGAAGATTTTTTCCTGGGCTATAAATGTGAAATGCCTAGGACAGCTTCTCATGCAGATTGCAGGAGTTCACACTCCTTACTAACAGGCTGAACATGGAATCGATGGAGCAGTTGTACGAAATACATATTTCTATCTATCTCAGTAATTTAATCAATTCCTTTCTAAATAAGATACATTATCTTTGCTACATTTATAATGTGAAGGACTTCAGTGTGCAGGACAGTGTCTTGTTCTACTATCTTCACCGTCTTTCATATAGGCTTCCACTGGCCACTAACTTGTGAATTACCTTTCTTAGAGCAAGTTATCATCTTTCAATCATATGATGTTATGGGATGACACATCTTTATCTATCATGCTCGCTATGAGCAAAACTACAGTATTATTATTTCCCAAGAAATCCAGTCCATCTACTGAGGATGACCAAAGATAGTTGTTGTTATTGAAAACACTATCAAATATAGATCTTGGGAAACATAATTTGTCCAAATTTTGTCATACACCCAGCATAAAAGCACTGACCAACCTTTTCCAAGTTCTGCTCTATCCAGTATGTTGCACCTATTCAGCTCATGGCTTTCCTCCTGCTGTGCCATCCCCAGCTGGGGCACAGCGTGCAAAGCCCGAGCTGTGATGAGAACCACCAAACCCTTCACAGGCTGCTCTGAAGCCCAAGCGCTCTTCAAACAGTCATTCATTTATTTTTGCAATGGCTCTATCAGATGATGAGGTATCATTACAGCCAATATAAGCACATTCAGTCCCAGGGGAAACACCAGGTCTACAAAGTCTGTTCTTATTTCAACTCAGCATGAAAAACAATCAAAATATTGGGCCTTTTCATGAAACAGAGTATCAGAAATCATCTCTTGATATTCCTAAAATGCTTCATTTAGGCTATCATGCAACCTGAAAACTGAAATTGCAATGTTGAAATGTTTTTAGCCATAACACAGCATTTTCATAATCCTTCCTCAGGAATTTGAGAAAACAAAACTCACAGCTTGTCTTCTGAGTCCCGTCAGCTTTCTCCCAGGCTTTCTCTCCTGAACCCTATTTCCATGAAGTCTTTCACTACCCTTATGGATGAACAGCCCCATTTTATAGACATCTTTATACAGCACCTCATCCAGAGGTTCCCTGATCCTGGTTCCCCAGGTATCTTCCTAAAGCTGTCACCCATTTGCATTCATAACAGCAGTGATTAATAAGAATAAGAATATAAAACCAGGAGCAACAAGAGCTTAGAGGGAATGCTGTATCTTTAAGTGAAAGCTGATTAGTCTCAGCTGTTCCTTCCCAGCTAACAGTGAACTGCAATAATGCCTGATTCTGTCTGCTTTACTGCTTGGCCTTTTGTAGGGAAAGAAAAATCCTTTTATTTTTATGACCAGGAAGGCAAAGTATCAGTGTTTTCAGTGACCTCAAAGCTACGATGACCTCAAGAACAGGCACCTTTGCCAATAGTCTGCACAAAATTTTCCTTTTTGTTTCACTGCCTTCCTACTTCACATGCAACTGCACCTGTGGAGAACCTGAGAAACCCCCTCCTCCCTCCGCCTGACTCATTCTCAGCCCCAGTATTGCCAGGATTGATTTTAGTGACCCCCCCCTCAACCCAAATAACCCGGCACCCTTCAGCCTGCCAGCTCCTGCATGGAGACTGCTGCCAGTGATGCTTCCTGGCTTTGCCATCCACCTCTGCATCCTCTGTGCCGGTGTGGGATGAACCCCAGCTCTTTGCACCCCAGGAGGAGCGTGAGGTGGGGATGGGAAGGTGATTGCTAAAGGGAGAGGTTTCCTTTTGCTGACAGCAAGGGATGCTGCCCTATTGCACTGAGGACAGCACCAGCTTTCCAAATATTTCAAGGACTTCGTAAAGAAAACATTATTGCAGGTTGGAAGAACTGTGCTGGGGGGAGAAGACCCTTTTAACCCCACACGGGAATGCCCCGTGTGCAGGCATTGGGCTCAAACCGCTGCCGTACTCAGACAAGCGTGGTGACCTTCACAGCTATGCCTGCAAGATGCTGCACGCTGACGGGATGATGCTGTAAGTAAAAGCCAGGAGCAGTAGGAAATGGACTGCTAAGTGTCTCATTAAGTTCCATTAAAGGGTCTAACCGCTATCCTTGGGTTGACTGTCAGATGGAAAACATCTGTTTTATTTAATGATTTCTACTGATGCTATTCAGATCCCCGCAAGTTTGAAATGTTGCCCCTTATGCACTTAGAGCACATTTCCCAATTAAGAGTGGAGCGGTTCTTTTTATAGTAAAGTGGGAGATTTGCAGTAACCACTGTAACTCAATTGTAAGGAAGATCTCCAGGGCTTGATTAACTTTTTCATTGCAAAAATCAATCTTGGTTAAAAAAAAAAAAAAAAAAAAAAAAAAGCAAAATCTTTACTTATACAGAGGTTTCCCAGATGAGCTCCGTCCTGGGTATGCCTTCTCTTAATCCCACCCACAGTACACCACCAGGAGGTTGCAAGGTATGTCCAGAGGCTCAATGTACAGAAATGAAGCCACTTCTGATTATCACCAGGGATAAAAAGGACAGACTTACAGAATTACTTATAGAGACTGACCTGGAAGAGTGAGCGTATTGTCTGATATGCAGGAGACTGTTTCCCACAAGAAAACACTTTCAGGGAGGTTGTAACTTAGCCCTTATCACTTCTCAACATAAAAAGAAAATGCTTTTACCAGCTAATGGTTCAGGAAAGTGCATGACTGGTTACCGTAACCACAACAACATATTCAGAAGCAGCGAGACAGAAAATGAAATGTCCGATAAGCATATGTTGTTTTTAATAAAGAATGATTTAGTGCCAAGTGGACCACACCGTCTCCAAGGCTGCTCTGCAAAAGCAGGACAGGGCGGGGACCCAGCACCCTCAGGATGCCCCGCTGTGTCCACCCATCACCAACTGCAGCATCACCTCGGCCTCCTCCCCTCTGCGCATCCTCCCCCATGGTGCCAAGCAGGGCTGATATCTTCTTTCCTCTGCCTTCCCCAGGGAAATGGCTCAGCTCCCCCGAGCCCAGCACCAGGCTGTACCAAATCCAGTGCTCTATGGACTCTCCGGGCATTTAGGACTACGATCATTTGGTCACACCTGAGGTTCTGAAAGCCAATTTTGTTCTGGCCTCGTGTTAGCTGTTCATTTATTACACTGTGTGTTATCAATATTCAGAGGTCTGAATGCACCAAGCGCAGACGTACCGCAGACTGACAGTAATTTATTTGCTAGAATGGCTGAGATGAGACTGGAGGAGACGTGCTACCATCCAGGTGGCTTCCTCAGTACAAGCACAATGAATCAGCCTTCAGCATTTTAAAATCCTTCCTGTGAAATTCTGGAGAAGGGAAGAAAGTTGGCCCTCAACCTGTCTGCTGCTCCCCCCTGCTCCCTGTGAGCCAGACAGCAACGTGGTAGCAATGAGGTAGACTTCAAGAGCTCTCTGCTTTTCATGAGGGTCATCCTAAGCAGGACCTAGAAATACCTTGTTTACAGGCTGCAGCTGAAATAAGCAAAACCACCCTTTTTCCTACAGCAAAACCTTGGTAGACCCTGCTCATGGCACTCTTCCAGTGACACCACAGCTAAGCACCAAGAGGTTAAATCAGCAGGCAGGCCTGGTCACTCCCAGGTTGTGTGGTCATAAGACCTTCCTCCAGCTGCATTCTGCCTTGAATAGCTGGGTACAGTTACTATTCCGTGCAAATCATACGCAGGAAGCAATGTCTACTGTCAAAATCGGTTCTCACGGCAAGTGGGACCTCAACTAGGTCTGCGTCAACACCACAACTCCAGGAACCACCAAGCCATGAAGACGCTGCCCGTTCTGTTCCAATCACCAACAACCTCCTTACATCCTTCCCTGCAACAAAAATGTAATTTGTTGCTTCTTGGGAATGGTGAAGCTCGGGTAAAAGTGTGAATGGGAATGGGAAACCAGCTCCAGAGTGATCATTACTATGGAGCTAATGGGCTGAATGAGCAGCAGAACACAAAGAGCAACAAACAAAAATGAGACAGAATTTACAGAGAAAAAATACGTTGCCCCATTTAAATGAGCAAATCACCGTTATTAAATTACCACCTTCTTCAGCTAGCACTGAGCTGATTTAACCTCTGCCAAAATAGGCACTGCTGATGAAGCAAGAATGAGTATAGGACTGTAATGAATGCTGGGTTTCCCTGAGCACTCACATCCAGCTGAGAACTGCTAATGCAATGTTTTTGCTTAACCCTGGTACTTGGACCTCACTTTTGAGAAGATGCAAAAGCAACTGCTGCTTTCACAAAATCAAGTGTCTGATAAGATGTTGCAGGTTTCGCACCATTTCCTGAAAGGGAGATAAGGACAAAGCTTGGACAACTCGCATCCTGGGATACAGTGACTCAGAAAATCCGTCTCTGGGTACAAAAAGCATGGATTCAGGTAAACTCATCAGATAGTATGGAAAAGTAAATCTAGCAGGGAGATGAAAAGTATTTTAAAGTCTCATAAAAACAATCAGACAGAACAAAAAGCACTTTAAAATTTGTGTTGAATCTAGCTACATCTTTGTCTTCCTTGATTTAAGGGCTAGACTGCTACAGCTCAACAGGTCAGACCACACGTCAGACAGTAGCACTTCGGGCTCTGAAAGCAGCATCACAGAAACAAGCTGCAGGATCATCATTTGTGTGGTCATGCCAAGGACCAGAGGGACATCCCCCACACTGGCAGCAACACAGACCTGCAGAGGGATTAGCCTTCCTGGCACCAATGCTGCGGCATACGTGGTGCCTAGGATGTGCTGGGGACAACCTATGTATCCGACTGCTCTCACATAGACAAGCCCTGGGGCGTATCCACTTTTGCCTCTCTTCCCCGGGGTGGGAACTAGAGGGTGTACAGGGCTCTGGAAATCAGGCTGCAGACTCGGAGACACGGTGCCTGCCTTTGCTGCAAGATTTAGCCAAGGAGAACCTGGTCTTGGGTGGCCTGGGGCACTGTGAGCTGACAGCAGCATCACTGCGCCTGGCTCCGGGGCTGCCCCTTCCCACTGGGGAAGCAATTTTCCTGAAGTTTTTAAAACTTTTTTATCACAGGCTACAAGTGCTGAGACAAAAATTACTGAAAAAGTTCAAATCCTTGGCTGTCACAGACTAACCCTTTGTACAACAGTTATAAATGGATCCTTACCCTCAAGTGTGACTTGGTTCCTCCGCAGCGCCAAGGGGAAGGCTTGCGTGCGTACCTAATTTAGGTTGGAGGAAACAGTCTCCGTGCTAACCCTCTACTCTGATATTTCACACCACTTTGACAATCTTACGTGTTTTCCACTCGTACTGATACTTTTCCCCTTGGTGTCAAGCTCCACGTAAAAATTTCTGGAAAATTTCAACATGTACCTTCAAATCATCTTCAAGTTGAGGAAAATCTGAAAAGTGTCCGTTTCCTGTCATAAAGCCACCCCCAAAATAGCTGCCATTGCTTCTACAGCCTAAGCAAGGTTGGAAACCTTAGGGAACACCTTCGTTTAGCTTGGCAGGAAAAAAAAATATCAAGCAGGATGAACTATACTGAAAATCACCTGCCATCAGTGTGTTCAGTGACAGCTGCGAGGATCTTACCAGACCCTGGCGTTTCATAACTCATCTATTCCCAGAGCCACCCTGCCGGCAGTTTTCTAGCAAAAAGGGGCTATTAAAGAGTAATTTCTGCCTTTCAGAGGTCCCAAGACTCACATTCACGGGGCTGTTACTTGCGATGGTGAGAGCCGCCCTCAGCCGGTCGGAAGGACCGTGCTCGCCGGGAGGGCACGAGACACCCGCGCACCCAAGACGCCCGCGCACCCGAGGTGCCCGGGGACAGACAGACGAAGCAGCCGCTGCCCCATCGCTGCCGCTCGAGGCGAGCCCTTCCCAGCCGCTCTTGTTCAACCTCCAGGCCCTGACTCAGAAACATGAGCGCTGCTTCACGGCGGGTGGATTAAATGATTTTGCGAATAAATAAGGAATGAGTACCTCGTAGCAGGGCTGTGGTTTGACGCGGAGGCGGCACCCCCAGCCCTCCCGTTGCAGTGAGTGCAGCCGCCTGGTGCAATGCCCTCGCCACCCCACCAGCACCCTGGACTGATGCTGCCTCTGGGACCCCCGCGTGTGGCAGCGGCGGCAGCTCTGCGAGAGGGCAGAGGATGAGCGAGTGACAAAACCCCGCCGAGAGTTCAAACACTCCCTCGCTGGCTCTCCCGCAGAGCTGCGAAGAATTTTGCAAATGCCTTTTTTTCAGCAGTTCTGACACTAAGCTCCAGTCCTAGGGGTGTTGCATTTAAAAGGAGAAGCGTCTCATTCAAAATGAACAACAAGGTAAACAAATCAATTCACTACGGAAAAGTCAGATGGAGGATTTGCAAGTATCTTCACTGGGAGCAAACCATGCCGTGGTCCTGCTGCCACAGAGCGGTATAAAACAATGCTTTAAAGTTTCCTGTGCAAAACTGTATTTCAGACCAGATGGAAAAATATACACGTGTGCACAGAGAGAAAACTTATTTCCTCCGAGGGAAATTATCGAATGTTTTAAACCCATGAAGAAAGAAGACAGGAGACAAGGCGCTATTTAATCCTCATTGCTAATGTCTGCGTTCACCTGGCTCACCCATGCGTGACTCCGTGTCAAAGGGTTCAGCTTCCACAGACTTCCCCCACCACTAATTATTCTCTCCCAACACTTCTTTTTCCCTGAGTGGTTTTCTTCGTGAAAAAAATAAATTAAATTAATACTTTGCCCAGCTATACTTAGTTAAGAATAATCCAATCTCAGATGTGATGGATGGCTGTCTGCTCTGTAATATACTCTCCTTATATCATATTCTATATTATTCTGCTTGCTTTCTTTCACTATTTCTGCTGCTTTATTAATTCCTTCTCTCTCTCCCTTTTGTGAGACTGACTTTCCCCTTTGGTAATTCTCTGCTCAGTTTCCAGCTTTATTTTTATCAGTGGATTTTTCCACGGCTCCTTTTTTTTGGCCCCTTGAAGAAAATAACAGGCCTAACGCCCAAGCCCCAGTCAGACTCTCAGACTTTGAAAGCTCCCACACCTTCGCTAGCAAGCAGCACACTTTTTGCCCATTTTCACTTCTTTTTCTTTTTTTTTTTTAACAAGCTGACTTTCGAATAAAAACGATGGTGCTTAAATAGATGCAGCTTCTTTTTCGCAGAGATGATCGCATCCCCAAGCAGTTCATCCAGAGGCTTTGTAAAGGCAATTCAAGCACATCCTTTCACCTGGGAGAAACGGGCTGTTACTTCCCAGAGGCAAACACGCTCTGATGCTAATTTAAACAGAGCTTATGAAACTCTGTACTCTGCTGTGAATGGCTAAGGATCATTAGGGCTTACACCACACAGGCTTCCTAGCTATGGTAATTTCAAATTACCCAAAATATATATGATTTCAGTTGAATATGTATGCCTGCCACTCCTACTCCAAATTGAAAACTATTTTCTTTGTAATAAATGCCAATTTTGAACGGAGTGTTTGGAAAAGAAAAGCCCTTCCAAGCCAGGGTATCCTCTGATGCAAGTGGGAGAAGAAACGGGTTTTCAAACCACTCCTTTTGTTCCAAAATGTGAAATGTATTTAGTTATTTTTACAGTCGCACACTTGCCATCGGCTCCAGCAAGCTCTGAACCAGGCCTGCAACGATTCCGGGAACAGGAGGGAGGGGGCGATGGGAAGGAAATCTGCCCTCTCTGCTGGCAAAGAGAGGGCTGTAATAAATTCGGCAGGGGGGGGAATGAAGAAATGTAATAAATAAAATATTGAGAAAAGTGGATGTGAAAAAAGGGGAAGTGACGGGAAGAAGGGAAAAGAGAAGTCAGTTGTAGTAACAATTAACAAGCTGCTTATAAAAAAAGATGCAACGTGAGGAGAAGAGGGAGCCACTGAAGTTAGGGAAAATGAAGCACAGCCTCTGGTACCAATCTGGCAGAGGAAACAGCCTGTGCTTGCAAGGCGGTAACTCACTCTGTGCTCCTCCCTGCAAGGTGAGGACCACGCCAGAGGAGGTTGGGTATAACCAACAGCCACACCACCAACGGCTTTCTGCCCCGCTGCCAAGGATGCAGGGTGATGCAGGGCAGCGTGTACCCACAAATCCACCTCACGCCCATGGAAACTGGTAGGCAAAAGCTCGCAGGGCCCCCTGTGATCTGAAAACCTGCCTGGAGTCCCACTGAAGGCAGTGCCCTGTCCTGGAGGCAGGAGGAGAGCCCAACTCACCTTTAATGTCACTGCTGTAGGGTTTTAGCTTCTCTCCCCAGTCTTAACAAGCCCTTAGACAACTTCACACACTTAAGTCTCCTCTTTAAACTGGCTTTAGGCTTTCTCCCGAGTTAATGAGAAACAATTTCTGAGCTACTCATCTAGAAAAGTGCCCTTCTTCAAAGCCCTTTCCAGGTGCCATGTGCAAACAGTAGCAGATCCAGGTTCCCTCTTTAGATCTCACTTGTCTGCATCCAAGGACTGCTCTTGGGAGCTATTTCAAAGGCTGAAGTGTCAGCATCAGAAAGAAGAGAGGTGTGTGGGTGTGAAGTTACTAAATGCAAAACTGTCACTCTCCTTTCATTTACAACCCTGAATATGCATGCATGCAAAAATGTAGGGCTTATATTAAAGTTTTTACTCTTGGAGCAGAAAATATCAAGGAAAAAGAGACTAAAAGATAAGATGAGGCTGTGCAGGTTAGAATTCTCTCAACTAATCTTTTCTTTTTAATCAGTAATGATTTCTGTTAATAAACCCTGCCCTACCTTGAATTAGATTGTCTTTTGTCATCTCAGGGAAGGGCACCATCAGCAGACAGACACGTTTGTGTTGCTGACTGGTCAATGACAGTAACGAACAGCAGATGGATTTTTTACTCTCTTACCCAGATAAAAGCTATGTGGAGAATTACTGGTGCCCAACCCAGAAGAGCACTAGCTTTAAAAAAACCATGAGGGTAAAAGCAGGGATTCTGGGGTGTTCCCAGTAAAGGAGGCTGCCTGGGCTCTGCTTCAAGGTCCAGCAGCTCCCTGGGGTGGGAAAGGGGACCCAAACAGTTGCACAACGACAACAGGGAGAGCCTTGTTTACTGACCTACTGAACGCGTGCGCATAGCGGGAGTCCTGTGCTACAGGAACAAGGAGACACACGGGTGTCTTGAACACTCGGTGCCTGCACCAGCTTTTCATATGGCAAAATTGTTGGGAATGTGCATTGCTGCTCTTCAAGCCAGTACACTCCTTATCCTAGCCTTCGCTAGCCAAGAAGGATGAAAACTTACCCCATCTGATGGGAAACTTCCTGAATTCTGCACCTTGGTCACCCCCTGTCTGCATGAACTCTGCTGTCTGGTGGTGGCTTGGACAGGTCACCTGGTCGGGGGGTACAACTACCCGCCAGCTCCACAGACAATTTGCTAATTTCCCGAGGACAGCTCAGATGCCATCACCACCACCATGTTGCCATGATGCTCTGTGATAGCTGAGGCTCGCTGAGCTGCTAAAATACTTACATCCTTGGATCTAAATGGAAAAGGGCAGTGGGGCAGAGGTGGAACATCTGGACTGAAGGTGGAATCTGTCTTTAATAGACACCCCCAACATTTAGATGGAACTTGCTGCTTCTGTAGTTCCATTTACTTAACGTCCAGACACTCTGCTGAGCATCTAAACTTGCAGGCATTTTCCAAATGAGGCAGGTGTTGAGCGTACCAGCAAGGATGCTGGAGAGGGCAGATGAAGACCCCAAATTTCAGATAGAGGATTTTTAGAGCAGACAGGTGCCCCCCGGTACCCAAAGCCAGCACTAAACAAATAGTGTTTGTGCACCTTGATGAATTACGTTAGTGCACCTGGGCTAGCAAAAGGCGGCTACAGCCAACAGACTAATGGTATCGTCCAAATCCCTGAAAGACAAAATATATGAGGTAAATGGTTCCATTTCTCTATCCCGCGACATATTGCATTATGAAAGGATTTCTCAGATGAGATTTTTCAGTATAATGCAATAAGCTACATATGGGGGATGAAAATTAATGAGAATGTCTTTCCTTTTACAAAGAACTATGGTACTTTGATTGATCTGATGGGTTTAAAGGAAAAACTAAGCATTTAAAATGCACACACAGGCACGCACAAACACATGCTTTCCCAGTTTCCAATCCTGGACACAGAAATGCTGCAGGTCGATGCTGTCCGATCGGCTCTCTGCTTGTAGGACCAGGGCCACAGCTGGGAAGGTAAAGGACACAAATTGACTCAGGAATGCTTCTAAGATTAAAATCCTCATCTGTCCTACAACAAATCTTTGCTTATGACTGGCATGTAGCCTTTGAAATAATGGTGCATATTACTAACACGTTCCTACAGTCTTTGATTACAGACGTTGCCCTAACCCTGATTTTTTGCCACCTTACCCAGATAAGCAGAGCTCTGGCATGCCACAGCCAAGGGAGTGAACACCTTCCAAACAGATCAGCTTGCTGGATGCAGATTGCTTATTAAATACTGCTGTACAACAGGTAACAGCCAAGAACACTGATTTACTGCACTCCTGGCCTCTGGACAAACTCAGTATTTCAACGAGACTTCTCTGACTCTGACTCTCCTTCCCATAAGAAACTGCAAAAGCCACGAGCAGGCCAGCTCTGCCTCACCCAGCTGCCTCATTTCATGAAAACTGCAGGAGTGTAACGTCTGAAAAGTGCCCTGTTTTGTCAGAACCGGTTAATGGATTTTGATGTCATTAGAAATAGAATCAGACGTCAGATGACCAAGCAGGCCAAGTGTACACACAGAATGCACGCTTAAGGAAACAAAGCAACGTTGTCCTGATGTACTTCTCTCTGAAAAAATTTGTAAAGAAACTAATTTAAATAAAATTCTCCCAAATACTTTACTTGCTTTTCAACAGCCTGATATTATGTTGCAGTAGCTATATTAACTTTCAGGGACAAGAAATAGGAAATAAAAGAAATAGAAGATGAAAAGAGGATGTGAAAGTTTTTTAACTGGCTGTTATCTGTGCTTAATAAAACCACACCTTCCGAGTCACCATGGTTTCTAAATCATCTACAATTTCCTTCTATACCTGTTATTAAATACATGCACTCTCCAAGGCCCTACAAATACACTTCACTGTTATGCTGCAGTAAAAAAATCATAATACATCATCTGTTTGTAACAGGATTCATTACAACTGAAGTGTGGTACTCTCCAGATAGTGTCTCAAAGATTTTTCTTATGAAGCACTTCATAAGAAAATTGCATTATTTTAGAGGAGAAAAGTACATGAATAGGTGAATCTAAATTTACATCCCACCAGATGTCCTTGAGGTCCTATCACCAACCGCACTGATAAAATAAAAGCAATGATTTCTGAAATGTAAATATCCAGTGCTTGCTGCCAGTCAAATCTTCCTGGAATTATTATACAGAATTTGGAGGAGAGTCAGCTGAAGTAATAGAGAAGCTTTAACATTCAAAGCAAGCAAGCACAACTTTAATAAGGCACAAAACACCTGTAGGTTTTCGGCTAACACCCACCTTCTTTGCACTGACAGTGTGAAGCACTGGATGGGGGTCTCCAGTCCTCCCTCACCCCTACAGCCCTGATCTCAGTCAGTCCTCTTGACTGTGACGGGTACACAGATGTGGGCAGCGGGCTGGACTCAGATCCTTCATTTGCTTATATCCACTGTAATGCACACAGGCAAGGGAAAAAAAAATCGCTCCAGAATAGCCAGGAGCTTGGGAAAGGTTTCTTGCTCTACCCCATGGTGATAACTGCTCTACTGTGCATCGATTACTGGGCCCTAAAGAGGTATTTTCTTTTTTTCTGGGCTTAATGACTGTACTTTGAACTGTCCACATGTCTGCATGTCAAGGTGGCTGCCAGGAGCCCCTAAGGACAAAAGATTCATAATATCCAGGAAAAGGTCAGCTTGAAGAGTAACAGGATTTTTGAGTGGTTGCTTCTCTAGCCTGTGTGACTTGTTCAGAGACTCATAAAAGGAAAAGGAGATCAAGGGGTAGAGGAAAGGAGCTGGTGGAGAAGGGCATGCCTCATCTCCTTCCGAAAGCTTACAAACACAGCCCTGCAAATGGAAATTTCAGCGTGAAAACCTCGCTGCGGTTAGCAATGGCTTTGACACTGATGGGCCACGGCTTGGCCAAGCAGTAGCATTTCATCCTTCTGTGTACTGCAGTCTCAGTGATTCATCTTCAGAGATTTAGAAAGCAGAAGACATGAATATATTACTACTGATACTGCTCTTATCCTTTCCCCAGGATGTAACCAAGCCAAACAGGAAGAGTTCAGCTATTTTTAACCGGTTTCTCTCTCTCTCCTACAAGACCTATGTGGACTTCAGTACATGAGAACAAACAGAGTTGGCCCATGGACATTTGGGGCCTGCTTTGGCTCAGCACGGACAAGATCACCTAGCTACAGCATTTAGCTCCCAGTTTAATCTCAGATCTTTCCCCACCTCCTTTTTCAATAATGCCTGAACTGTTGAGATGTCAGATTTTGATGCCACCCAATTTCCGCACCGTTTGCACATTATGCATAGTGTAAACCCATATACAGCTACTTCACCAGTTTGGGTAAGAGGATAAAGAAACAGAAGTTTCCTCTGTGAGAAGAGGTCAGGCCACCAGGATGCAGCATGAACCTTTCACCACTACGTGTTGACATGCATTTCGGCTCCACCTCACCTCACCCTCCTCTGCAGCAACACTTCTCTAGGAGCAGGCATGAACTGCAGGAGCCTGGCTCGCACCTATACCATGTAGCTGCAGCCTCCTCCGCATCAGCCAACGCAGCATCCCATGCAGCGTGCCACCCGAAATCGGGGGGTGGGGAGGAGGCTCTGTGAGAGCAGCCAGGCGCTTTGCGAGGGGCAGTTCGCTCATGCTTGAGAGTAGGTACGCAACATCCAAATTGATGGTGGATATCAATCATGTTGAGAAATGAAATGAGCTCTGAACTGCCGCTCGGTACGGTGCTCTTTGTATTGTGCTTGCTGGAACATACGGTGTCACACAGTACCATGTACTGATAAAACACTTGGTAAGTGACAGAGTGACCGGAATAGTGATAAACGCTGACGTGACTTGTTAGGAGAGACAGTGAGGTGTGCAAAATAAATGCTTGGAGAGGTGGATACTGGGACCATTTGCCATTCCACATACTCCCTTTGATGGTTCCAGTTTGCCGTTTGCACATCCCAGTGCAACCCTTCCCGCATCAGCAGCATGCTCTGAAGCGGTGACCAAGGACGCTGCTCTAATCAGGGGGCCTTCCCGGAGCTGCCGGTATTAGAAAAGGGCTACAGTGACTGCTCAGTGTCTGATCATCACTATCTCAACTGCAACCCCCTATCATTTATTACTTGACTATAAAAACAAACCATTGGTGGGACTTGGCAGGCAAAGTTATAGCCTTGGCATGAGGTTGATGGATTTTGGATGTGGGTGTGAATGACCCTGTGACTGTAACTCACAAGAACCTTGGGTTTTCTAAGCAAAAATACAATTTTTTACTCTTAATATCCCAATTAAATAAAAAAATACAGCCTGGTCATAAGACCAGCTTTCTCATAAGAGTATCTACTGAACTGGCATGGTAGCTTCTCATACGTGATGGACTGGAAAAAGCTCTCAAGGCGGTACTCGGGTATCACTGGGTGACTGTTGGCCTGCATGCACAGAACTTTCCCAGCAGGATGCTCCACTTCTAACTAGCCACAGCAAAATATTAGTCACAGCCAGTCTTTCAGAGGTGATGCAATTAGCCTCAGGGGAACGACTGCATCCTTCTAAATCTTCTACACCAATGTGAGCAACAGACTAATACCTCTGCACCAGCAGAAAGTGTTGAGGAAGGGTTGAATGAGTCAATAAGAACAAATATATCTTGAATTGAAATGAAATTCATTCTATGAAGTAAAACACAGAGCTAGCGTTGTGGTGATTTCTATTTGAAAAAGGAAAAAAAAAAAAAAAGAAAAAGTAAGCTGTCTTAAATCCAGGTCGAGCCTGAGCCAAAAATTTTACATTTGGAGAGACCAGGACTTGGAGAAAAGCCCTGAGTTCTGGCACATCTCTATTTCTATTATTTGTTTGTTAGCGGCTTCCCTGTCCCCTGCCCCAAATCTCAGCCGAAGTTTTATTCCAGGTTCCAGGATATAACTGCAGAGCTCCACAACCCTGCTTAAAGGTTTGGGTGTCGTCCATCTCTACTTATTCACCCTATATGGGTTTATAGGTCATATCTTCTGTATAACAGATATGCTCCTTATCATTAGAGTAAGAAACTAAATGGCTGGTAGTGATGCAAAAATATTATTTCAGAAGACTTTTTCCAAGGGAATAAAATTTTATCAGGCTTTCAGGACCTTAAAGATTAGCGAGAAATTAAATTTGCTGTACACCTTTGTGAACCTACTTTTCAAGAAGGTGGAAGGAAAATGTATTTATCCATTCTTGAAGTAATCAATACAAACTCAAAAAACTCTCTACTTTTAAGAGTAATTTTGGCTGTTTACATATCCCTTGTATTTATTGCTGTCCTACAGAAGTGGAAACTTCTACCTCCAGCTTGAAGTGCTTTGATTTGCGTTTAAGAGCTACATGACCTGTCAAGCCTCACAAGACTCTCTACCAACAGAGCTTTAAAAATGCCAAAACAGCAGCCAAGGGACTTCTTCTCTTCATAGTATGTGTGACCTTGCTGCAGCTGACGCAGCGATGTGGGCATGTGGAAGGTACAAGCTGAGCGGATCCACGGCCCAGGAAACTTTCAGCTCTAGGTTACTCAACATTTGTTTTGAGAAAGAGTAGAGGTGTTTGGATTTGGCCTTTCTGTAGTAAACAGTCTCCAGAGAGACCAGTCTAACGACACCTTAATTTTACCAGCACTGACTGACTCAGTAAAAAACTACAGATTGGATAATTGCTGTATCAAAAAGTAAAGGCCATAACTATCACAATTACCCACATTAGCTCCAATTGTTTCATAAGAGAAGCAACTGCTGTTTAGAAGACTGTCAAAGCCAGAGGGAAACAGAAGAGCTCAACAACAGCAAGCCTGGTATTAAATGAGAGGGGAGAAAAGTCACTTGTATTATTTTACTGCCATTCCTGTGATAATAAAATGAAGGGCTGCAAGTGCAGAGGGTTTGCCGCTGGGTAGCAAGTGAAGCTTCATCAGATGATTCACAGCCAAGCCAGGGTGACTGTACTCATCTTCTCAGCTAACAGCGAAAGAGGAGGTTGGTTTCCTTAGTGCAGATATTCCCAAGCCACTTGCAGATCAAGACTGCCTCCTTCTCAGCTGAAAATTTCAAGATCTTCAGGGATTCACCGTGGGGAAATTACTGTACGGCCTCTGAGCATAGCACTGCCTGGGCTCCCTGACGGAGATGGTGCATAAACACGTGCTTTCAGCGCTCTCAAATCAATGCTGCTCAGGGTGATGTATCGGCAGCGCAGTGGCTATCGGCTGATGAGCAGGGAATGCCCTCTCCCTGCCGCTGCTGCTGGACATGATTTTGTAAAGAAAAAGGTTCTTTATAGTTCAGCTGTAAGAGCTGCAATTTATCTATAATACATGCTTGCCATCCTGGTATTGTTCCTACAAGTATAATTAAAGGGAATACAAACTGTTAGTGCAACACTTAGAGAGTACAGGTGTTTTTTGGCATCTCACTGATTAGAAATGCAAATCTGAGAAACGATTAACTAATGTCGTAGAAATATTTGCATCAAGATCTTTCAGGTCTTTTCTATCGCAGCTGCAATAATTTCCCCAAGAAAAAGCCTAAGGAAGTCTGTGCTGAACTCCACAGCCCATGGAGCAAGCTCCCAGTCTCTCTGTCTACACCGCACATTAAACCTTCGTTTCACACAGAGGCAGCTAAAGCTTAAATTCAAGTCAAGATTTTCAAAAATAGGTGAGTGAAGCTGGCCCCAGTTTCACGACGCCCAACGGTGGTGAGACAAACTCTGTCATCCGCGCTCATCCGTGACCCCAGGCTTGCACTGCCTTTCACAGGAAGGTGTCAGAAGAAAGTGTGCTGCACTGCCTGGAGAACCTTATCACAACTCTCGTGGTGCCGTGATAGCGCTGCACAAAGAGCCTGCTGCTCATGTTCCCCCGCACCTGGAGAACTAGAGATTTTCATACCGTCTGCCAGAAAACTTTAAGTCCTAAAAGCAAATGTCCAAAAGTATAAGGCGTTTGAAGAGAGGGGTTACTTGTGAACACCACAACACCTGGCTCTGCACTCACTGAACTATTTCGTAAGAAAGCATTAGTCCAGCTACTGCATGGCTCAAAACGAAGCCCTGGGCACTCAGCTCCAGAGAAGGCTCCAAGCCAAGGGCTCAAGTTTTGCCCATTACACCGAACAAACCCTCTGGGCATCCGGGACTGAGGTCTGCTGCTCTGCCTGTTCCTGATGACCATTCCAGGCCTTGAGATCTGTCTCCAGGCAAGCAGGGACTTATTTTAGTCATTAAGCTTCACTGGCCTCCTAAATGCTCTGTTCATTTTTTAATCACACAGAAATTTCATATTGCAAATCAATGGCTGTCTTGTCCAGATCCTGAAAATCTTACTCAGATAAATTAATTCTTCCTCTGGCAGGCAGTCAATGAAACTGCTTGCCTGAGTAAGGATTACTTCCATGAGACAGGGTTTGCAATATCAAGCCCATTAAACTCCTAGTTCATCAGGTGAAGGGAAGAGGTCTGCACTTCGAACTGGGTCTATTCCACTTATTAGAATTTCTTTGGCTTTTTGTTCTGTTTCAGATCATTCAACTTATTTACTCTGAGCTTATTGTGCCTTCTGTCAGCGTCAATATGGCTCAGCTGGCAGCAGATGCTCCTCTAGATCTGAGGATGCTGGTGTGAAAGAACGAGAATGGAATGAGAATTGATGTGAACTTTTGCCTAAAACCTGAACTGAAACCTTCATATTTATGAAACTCTGCTTCTAATTTGTGTACCAGCTCCACGAGATATCCTCATTTTAAAAATACAGTAGGTCTTCTAGTTTAGCTGGAGGCTGTGAGTACTTGCAGGGTGAGGAACAGCCCACTCTTTTCAGTTTGCTAGACCCATTTTGTTAAAACATTAGGTTCTGGAGTTGTCATTCGAGGAAACATGCCCTCACAAGTCCTTTGAGGTTTGCCCATTGCCAGCCAGCCCAAATGAAGATCCCACCAACACTCGGGTTCAAGAGGAACACTGTTTTCTCGTAATAGCATTTTTTTTACATCTGAAAATGCTCTGGGGATGAGGATGGCGGGTCTAAATTGACTCCCTCATTAATGTGCGTTCAATGTCATCACAGTAAGGAAAGGGGAAGACTGATTTATAAAGCAGACGGCGTCTTGTGCTGTGCTTCTGAAACTAGCTCTCTATGATTTTTAGATACCTCCTGAGGCTTTAAATAAACAGAACTGTACTTCACCAATTATCATGCCTGTTTTGCTTAGCTCCCCAATGGATTCAATTTTGGAAGAACCGTACCGCTCAATATTCAGTGCTGTTTGGGTAAAATTACAAAAATGAAAAACAATGGGATAGCACCTGTAGCATCCACAGAACGTGAAATATGAAAGGTCTTATCTGTTCAATTATTTAAACCATCCAATCTGCCAGTAAAAGCTGTTACATTGGCATTGTATCCAGACTCCCTAATCCGTTCTAAATTTTGGATTCCTTTGTTAATCCTAGATGGCCTAATGAAAGCGGTTCAGTATGAAAATGCAAGTTTCTTGATACAATTTTTATTCAACAGACTTGTTTTCTTTCCCCCAGACCCTTTTTAGCTCTTCCACCCAGGAATTCGGCAGGCCTACCTCCAAGAATCAGCTTATCTGTGGAAAACTTAATTTCTGAAACTCACGCTTCAAGGACACAAGCTAAATAAGATGAATTTTCTCTTTCTTTAGTCCCTGCCTAGCTTCTGTTATCACACACCATGTTTATCCTGCTTTCTAGGACTCACACAGGTGTCTCTGGTTTCAGTACTGAGAAGTCATGCCAAGAAGATGGCATTCAGGCTCTCTGCGGCTGAAGTAAGAGTTTCCTTTGGAGACACCCTTCAGTTGTGCTGCAGCTTCCAAACACCACCATAAAACTCAAAATCTCGGGGATTACCACTCCTTTTTCTTGCCCACTGACTCCCCATCAGTTTTGCTTAGCAGACTTTCCAAAAGCCTTTTGACTGACAATGCTGCAAGCGCAATTTGAACTTCTACAGTCAAGCTGGATTCTCAGTTTTCGCACCTCATCACTTGCAATAAAAGTTCTGCCAGGAAAAGGATGCTTTCAGTGAGTTTGCAAGGATGTAAATGGCCAGAAAGCAGTAAACATTTCTCTTGAGGCTGCCAAGCAGGAACAGAAGTGAATTCACTGCCTCTTAGCAGTGTCGCCACTGCAGGGCTGCATGAAGATAAAAAGACCAAAAATGCGTTTAATAAAGTCACTCTGAATAACCCCACCTGACAGATCTGTTGATGATGCCAGCCTGGATTGATGGATAGTCATTTTGGGGAACTGAACTGCCCTTTACTTACTTTCAGCACAGGAGCTGCCAAATTTTGTTTGCCCTAGCACTGCTGCAACAGCCGAAGCTCTGGGTCCTGCCCTGCAGCAACAGGCACGCGTGGGAACCAGCGTAGGAACAGGCGTACGCAGGAACAGGCACACTTCCACCTCCTCGTTCAGCTTTTCCTGCAGCCCATTCTGAGCCCAGCTCCACACTTTCATCACAACCACTTTTTTCCCTGCATATCCTTAACCAGGGTTAACTAACACTTGTGGGTAGTTCTTATCAGACACCAGCAGCCTGCTGAAAACTAACCCTCAAAGAAAACATCAGTGGGACGCAGCCACAGGACCGACCAGCGAGGGCACATCTTTCTTGAGCCGCTGGCTACCTGCAGATGTCTATGGGAGAGTACACAAACAAGGGAATTTTATTCACAGTACTTTCTCAGCACACTTCCCCAGCCTCCAGCGAGCTATATTCGGGGCATTTCTAAGCCAAACATGACATCATTGCATTTTGCAGCATTTTTTCTTTCAAGAATTTGCCTAAACGATATTTGAATCCGCAAAAAATGATGGCATCCTCGGCACCCCGTCGTAACGGGTTCCCCAGCTGAACGATGTGCTGAGCAGAACGCCCTTTCTGCAGACTTAATAAACTTGGTGACTGCTGGTGTTTCCGTGTCATCCAGTGTTAGTTTCTGCTCAAGTTTTGAGTTTGTTTTCCAGTATCAGCCAACTCCTGCTGGTTTGGGGACACTTTGGGGGACTGTCTTTGATTGCTCCAGCATCCTTGTTTAGATGTTCATCTTCACATGGGCAGGCTGTGAGCACCGTTGGGGTGAGCCGTCTCGTCGGCAGGTTACAGAGCAAGTGTAAGGAGGCAGAAGTGCTGCTGAGTCACTGTGACAAGAGCTGCTCATTAGCTCAACCAGCAGCATGAGAGGGAGGGGAAGCCCTTCTGGGCAGAAGAAGGGAAGGCAGACAGCTTCCTACAAGGAAAGGCAAGCATAGTAAAGAAGCTGAGGTTTCATGATATTTTCTTTTAATGAAGCCACATCCTAAAAAAACAGGTAAGTTTGGAAAGTTATCTTGCTTCTGATCTTGAAGATATTTCGTACATATCAGGAAAAAAAAGCAACAACAAAAAATCCACAAAAATACTAATATACATATTTTCCCAGCCAACTGCAAAAGTGCCCAGCCCTACAGGGAGCAGGCACACGGATCACCCGACAGGCACCTGCGCCACCGGTCACACCACGTAGCACCCACACCAAATTTAGGAGAGAAAAGCAGCACGTTTCTCATTGGCTCTGCTGAATCATAGCAACGTAATCCGTCGTTTGGTGACCCGCATACACAGTGCCCAGTGAACACGCCAAGAACCTGGCAATGCTCTTATTCCCTGCACTTTGCAACTCACGCCGTCTGCTCGAGTCCTTATCTGCTTACAACTCTTACTTGCCAAACATGTTTCGCAGGGTGACGGTGAAGAGTTGTGAGTAGCCTGGAAGTCCTGGAACTCGGTATCCCTTGTTTGCTGGGACGGGGCCAAGATGCAATGCCAAAAGCAGGCGGTATGTGATCCAGGTGCCAAACTATCAAACTTGGGTCCAGCTCCAAATTCTGCCAAAGTCGCTGGAGACTTTTTTTGTTTGTGTTTTTTTTTTTTTTCCCCAGCACGCTGGTTTTGTGTGACTGTGACCCCAGTGAGCAGCACAATGGACTGAAAGACTGAGCTGCGCTGCCAGCATTTCAGCCACATTTCTGAGCTTGCCGAGTCCCAAACTTCTGCTCTGAGCAACATCTGTAGTCTGAGCTTATATCTGAGCTTATAAAGACTTTCTTTCAGTCTTTTCACCCAAGGCCTTTGGCATTGATTAGCAAATGACTAACAAAGAGAGTAGATGCACTTCTAGTCTTTTACCTGCTTCACATGTGTGTCATTCATCTCATAGCACACTGAAACTGTTCTAGCACAAGCAGCAATTTCACTGCTGACTTTTAACAGCCACTCGGTTTGGAAACCATCACACAAGCATCTGTCAGGATCAGTGCAGAGCACAGTCCTGAAGCATCACTTTCTCATGCTTGGGCTCCTCTTTAGAGGGTGCTGAGTATCCTCAGCTCCCACCACCTGCAGTGAGGGATGGATACACAGCGACATCTCGGTGGATTTCAGATGCCTGGGGGATGACTTGTAGAGAAAAGTAGCATAATAGCTTCAAGTCTTTCAGCTTGCTGAGTCTCGTAATAATTCTCCCATGCAAGGGTGATGCCCTCCTCCCTTCTCTGCTGGAGACAGTAGGCAGTCTGTCTCCTGAAATCTGGAATCACACTGATCCCAGCAGAGACAAGCACCTGCACCAAACAGCACCCATCTCTTTGCCCCAGCACTCAGCACAACACATATCATTAAGACAGACCAGCACATATCTCGTTAAGGAAGACCTGCTGCAGGAAAACACTCTGCTTTCTCAGGGACTCGACCCCCAGAAGCATCCCATATCACAGAGCGGGTCCAGACAGTCACAGCAAGATCACCCATGGTCCCTTCAGCAAGTGGGAGACAAGTCTGTGGGCAGCAGGCTCTGCAGCCACGCTGCTTGGCACAGTCCAGCTCATAACCAACACCAAAAGTTCACGGTCAGATTATCTGGAACACAGCCTGAGCAAGGGAGTGCCCGTCTGGGCAGCGTTATCAGGTGCCTGTGGTGCTGTCCGGACACCCACCAGGCTGCTCCAGCCAGCATCCACCCCTGTGCTGCAACACTGCTGTAAAACTGAACCAAAGCACAATCGTTTCTATCTGCTGAGCTTAGCTGCTGGCATAATTTAGAGCAATACCTATGGTTGAAGGTGTCAGGAAACATTTATCAGTTCAGGCTGGTCCTGCAACGCCTGGGAACCTCTGTGGAGCATGCTCCTGTCCCAGCGCTGATCCCACACCTCGCCTGCCCCCTCTCCCACCTTTGCTGCAGGCAGCTGGAGCAGTCAGGGCTGTCAGCGTGACTCCGGGTCGTGGGAGGGCCAGAGCATCCCTCCTCCCTGGGAGGATGTTGCACGTTTATCCAGCAGAGAGCAAGGTGTTGCGATGGAAAGAAAAATGTGCTGCAGCTGTATCTAAGACCCTGTCACTGAAGAGAATGAACTGTACGAAGGTATAGTCTGCGCTTGAGCATTCATGGTAAAACATGATTTATACTGACATGCAAATTTAACTAGATGAAGCTTTTGATTATTTCCCCTATCTCTTGGTTTGTGCTATTTCCCTGAGGTGGAAAAATGCTCTTTGCCAGTAATTCATTATAAATGCCCCAGCCATTCCCATTAGCTACAGCAGGTCTCCACTGCACTGCTCAGTATTAAAATATGCACAAACTTCTCTTCTCTCCAACTCACCAAAACCAATTTCTGAATCACTCTGAGAATTTAATCACATTTCGCTTCTCTTGGCTATAACCAACGTGCACGCCTCATACAATATTTACTTTCTGTGCAGGTATCAAACTTATATGTGACAATCTATTTTACATACAGAGGGCAATGTTAGCTGAGTGCTCTCTTAGGGTAAATTAGATATAAAATTCTGTGCAGGGTATTATATCAAAGTGCTCCTTAAACCCATGCTAACTCTGCACCTAGTGCATCAGACAAGAAATGGCAAAATTAAGCCACGTACGGCAGCTCTATTAACTCAAACATATTGGACATCCTAGAACAGCGAACGAAGCAAGCATAAACAACTCTGCCATGCAGCGTACTCCCCAAAACCCTTCCTCCAAAAGGCCGAATGCCCTGAATTTCCAATAAATGAGTTGAAAGGCTGCAGGAGGGAGGGGCCAGACTGAACCCTATCACACACGGGCAGGGCAGACAAGGGCTCTATCCAACCTGGAAGAAGCTCTAAGCTCACTCGCATGTGACACTATTAAATCAAAAGCTTTGGCAAAGCACAGGAACCCAGAACAAGAGAAGATGGAAAACAAACACTCTCTACAAGCTGAGTTGCACGGCTCCGGAGACCAGCCAGGAGAATGCAATGAGCAGCACATATTTAATTTTACTGTTTCTGACAATGCATCCAGGCTAAACAAGCACACAATTCATGGGCTGCAATGTTCTGTAGGAGAAATATGCATTTCACTGACAATCATCAAGTAATCCCTGGAAGAGTTCAAGGCCAGGTTGGATGAGGCTTTGGGCAACCTGGTCTGGTGGAGGGTGTCCCTGCCCATGGCAGGGGGATTGGAACTAGATGGGCTTTAAGGTCCCTTCCAACCCAAACCATTCTATGATTCTATGATGGTTCATGGAAAATGCACGGCTGGATGGTCTCAGTCTGGGATTTTTTTTTTAAATTTGCTGTATTTTGGGTTATGTTTCAGCCTATGCAGAATTCAAGCAGTACACACAATTCTCTTCACCTACATATATGCCTTCCCTTTAATGAACTTCACTCGGCTGTTGCTCTGTATCACTGTGAGCCTCCTCCGTTGCATCACAATCACTTTAATGAGCAAGCAATAGCTCTAAGCCTACATGTCTGACACACAGATCCTTAAAACATTTTTCACTCTTTTGTTGAAGACAATGAAAGAACACAAGGAATTCATAGGGTACGAAACCCGAAAAACTCAAGTGTAGCATACGTGGTGGTCATCTGAAAGATGCAGTCGTTCATAGAAAGAAAAGTAAGATAAAATAAAAGCCATCCTAAAATACAGAAAGGCATGATTCATTAGGTGGTTACGCAAGACAGCAGTGCCATAACACCATTCAAGTCATCTTGCAGCAGCACGACACTGGTGTAAGAAGGGATGAATCAAACCCTGTGTTTTCATTTTAAATGGATCCTCAAGCATCAAACAGCAGGAAGAGCTACAGCTTCAAATAGCTCCTGCCAAGGTCCCTCCAAAGCAAATTGTGAGGGCGGGTTCGGCTTGGGAGATGCAGCCATAGAATCACAGAATATCCAGAGCTAGAAAGGACCCATAAGGACCATCGAGTCCAACTCCTGGCTCTACACAGGATCAGCCCCACCAGAGCAGATGACTGAGAACGTTGGCCAGATGCTGCTTGAACTCAGCCCAGCTCGGGGCGGTGACCACTGCCCTGGGGAGCCTGTTGCAGGGCCCCACCACGCTCTGGGGGAAGAACCTTCTCCTGATCTCCACCCTAACCCTCCCCTGTCGCAGCTTCACGCCATCACACAACTCTCTTCAGCTCTGGTAGGAAACTAGCTACAAATAAAAAACATTTCAAGTGTGGTGGTCTTCTGTGATACGAAGACACATTTTCCACCCAACGTGGAGAGGAGACACACACTGCGCAGGGCAGGCGAGCAGCGGCAGCACAGCAGGCTGTGGGGAGGACCAAGGTCGCCTCCCTTCCCTGCCGTCCAGGACTTTTAATGCACTTCTACAACAAATGCAGATAATTATATACTTATTTTAACACAATAACTTTTTTTTTGCCTTCGCTGAGTTGCTGCCTTGTCCCCGAGGAGCTTTTATCATTACATTAAAGATCTTATTTTTGCTCTGACAGGCGCCACAAACTATCTATAAACTCTGGCAGCCAACCACAGATATCTGTTCTCTGCGGATTTATTATACATCCCTGATCCCCTCACGGAACAAATTCACCTTGTTCTTGGGTACAGTCACTGGATCAGAAGCAAACCAGACTACAGACTACCTTTGAGGTCAGGCAGCTGAATCCCCATCCTGGCAGGCTCCTAGGGAGGAAGAGGCAAGAGGCAGAGCGCAAAAAATCGGCAAAGGGAATCCAGGGGTATTCTCCGCCTGCCGGCAGCTGCAACGGATGGTGGCTAGGGCGTATTTTCTACATAGGCAGGATGCTCAGAATCAGCTAAGTAAATTCTGTTGTTGCACAGCCCAAACCGAAAAAATATACCACGAGGAACAAAACACAGGAATTTACCACAGTTACTAAAAGGAAAAGGAACCGTGATTTAATATTGCAATTTAGTGCAAGATGCATGGAAATGGGACACCTGGTGTGTTCGCCCTGCTGTGCTTTCCTGTGCAAGTGTGGGAAAGCACTGAGCCGAGTCTCTGTTTATCCTCCCGTAAGCCAGATGTCTTATTTACCTATTCACCAGTGGGGTAATTGCTGTGGACTTAACGGCCTCTTCATCAGGTGCAGCGTTTTGGAAGTGGCTCAGCCTAACAGGCGCTATCAGGCGCGAGGCGCAGGCAGCAGCCTGGGGTGAGGAACAGGCATGGCACGATAGTAGGGTGGTTTTCAAACCATTTACCAAATGCATCTATAACCTTCGGCAATGCAATCAGGAGGAAACGGTTCGGCACAGGCACAAGCATGACTGAAGCGCTAGAAAACAAGTGATCGTGACACAGACCACAATATTCCCTCTGCCTCTTACATTGCATCATCAATGCTAATTTCATTTCTCTCTGGAAATGGCACAACTATCTGTTACAGTTATCTACAATTTAAGTACACTTCTATCTTCCCCTATATTCTTGCTTCAGGAATTTGACAACGTTTCGTGGGGCTTTTGCTCCTGATCAATCCCATGTTGCCATCTGTCTGCTCCTGACAAATCCCATCAGGAACACACCCCTGGAACGGCTTGGAAACCCTCAGGATGTATGATGGATGTCGTTTACTTGAGCTGATCTGCTCCCCGGACTCCCTGTTGGCATCCCTTGAGCAGGTGAGTGTTCATCTGGTATAAATCAGCTAACTCTCTTGGGACTCATTTACATCAACCAAGAAACCAGCCCAAGATACGGAGCTATTTTCCCATGTATCAGCCTGTCAGACTGTATTCCTTGCAGAACAGACCATTATCAGAAAAGAAGTGCTAGAAACACTTAAAACATGGTGCTGGAACTGCAATTCTGGCAACCTTTTTGCACAGCAGGTGAAGTAGGGCCAGATGTTCCTCACCAGCCCTTGCCCATTCCCTGGGTGCATCCACAGAGACATGAGCTAGATTTTGCCCGTCAAGGCAGTTTCTTGTGATTATTGTAAAGGACAAAACAATCAAACCAGAAAGCACCATGTGATAAATCCAAGATTATTGAGAACTTGGGTTGAAACTTTCTTTGGAAAAGTAGATCAATGTTAAACGGACACCCATCTCTGTGAGGAGTATTTAAAAATAGAAATTTGGAACACAACAACATGACAAAAGTTTGTTTAAGGCCTCACCAAGTCCATAAAGTTCAAGAAGAATAAAAGAATAAATGTAAGAAAATACAGCTGCCCAATAAAGAAACAAAAATGACCATTGTTACTGAGGGGAAAAGAGAGGGGTGTCACCAGTTAATTTTGCGATGGCATAAACTGTTAAATTCACAGATATTAAAGGATTCAAGGAAGAAACTATTCATGGTAACACATGAGACCACAGGAAGAACTGTCCCTAATCAATGCAAAGATCAAAAATTACAAGCAAAGTGAATCTCTGAGCTCTGCCTAAGATGCCTAGATACCTACCAAAGTAAAAGCCGGACTTAACCAAAATAAGGGTTATATTCTGCCACTCCTCCTCACATTGAGGGATACCAGAAGTGACACTTCATTCTCCCAGTGGTCCCTTTGACCTCAGGATTGTGGCTCACGATGAGAAGTTACCGCTCTGTTGTAGGTTAACAGCGGCTGAATCTGCCCCCACCCCATTTTCTGCACCTTCACAGAAATATATCTGATTCTTCCACAGTGTACCTTGCAACAAAAGAACTGACCCCCCCGAACCGAGCGCTTCTGCTGTGCACAGGGGTGGAATTTCGCGTTACGTACAAACCTCTCCATCCCACCCTGAGACGCGACCCAACGTAAGGCTCCCCGAGGCGGAACGGAGCCCGCAGCCGCTGGCACGGGGCAGCGCTCTCCCGGTGAGCGGGCGGCCAGAGAGGATTGCAGCCGAGGATGCTAACGCAAACGGAAACGCACGGTGCAGTCAACGGTACGTTTGGAGCGCAAATGCAAAGGACACCGTGCAGCCACAGGACCGTGACTACACGGGGTTAAGGGGACTTTGCACGATCTGGCTGTGCGGCTGCAGCCCTGCAAACAGATCTGTGGATTAACCGCGCTAAGCAAATAGCCAGAGCAGAAAGAAACGCAGAGTTCAATGCCGTTCGCCGAAATTTCACTCTGTCCCAAAGCAGAGCCAGGTCTAATTTGCTTTTTTCTGGCAGATACTAGAGGAAAAATATGCAAAGCTGCCCCAGCTGTCAGGATTGCAAAACAAATGAGAGATTTGAATAAGTTTACTTAATTGTTATCAGTATTAAAGGCACCTTAAGGGAATCACTCATAGAAGAGAATAATTTGTAGTAGATAATAAATTACATTTTCCCTATTTTCCTCCTTGGGAAAAAATCTATTAAGACTTTATAATTAAAACTCCTGAACACAGTTCAACTAAATGTTTTTAATTGAAAAATGGTCTATTTAAAAAAAAGAAAAAAGAGTTCTTTTTCTTTCCTTCACCCCTCTAAAAACAGTTTGCTCTCTTGAGAAATGCCACTGAAATTTATTAACTGATGTTCTTCATCAAAACTGCTAATCAAACATTTCTTTACTCACTCAGAAACTTGAAGCCGTAAGATTTTGGCACCTAATTTTGTTTCTATTTGAAAATCCTGGCCAAACCAAAGAAAAAAAAGTACTTTCTCTGATCCCTTTTAATAACAGTAATAGAGATTATATGGGAAGATATATAACGTGCTCAGGCACGCGTGTGATTCAAAGTTGTCCCTTTTCCACTGTGCCCCGCACAGATTAGCCCAATCAGTCCACAGTGACCAAGAGAGCATCCTTCTTGTTCAGGGTTTTCTGTTAATTTTATTTCATGCTTTGGGATCACCAGTTTGTATCAAAGGCGCCGCAGTTTGATTCCGAACATCCATATGTATTCGTAATGGAACAGGGCAGTAAGTTAAAACCAGACTATCAGCACTATACTGAATTAGCTGTCAAATCTCATGTCTCTAGGTTATAAGCAGATTCCTTAGAACAGTAAATTATTCATTTATTAAGTTCTTACCATAATTTCAGTGAGAACAACATTAAAAAATGTTTACTTACTGATGTATATAGATATCCTTCACTGTTCATTGCCAGATACAATTTTGTTTGAACCCCTTGAATCGCCACCACTCGTAAACCCACAGGTATGAGGTTAAACAAAGCTAGGAGAGAAAGGAGATGGAGAGCAAAATGAATCCTTTAAAATATGAAGATCAGATAGAGAATGAAACCATAATTACCAGAACCAAATAAAAAACACCCATTCATGCATTTATTAATTTCTGTGGGGGCTATAGAACAATACAGCTAGTATTGTGGTCTTCTGTAGCAACTTCCACCAATAGCTCAGAAATTATCTAGAGGGTATCAATGTCTCTCTCCCGTTCTGAAGACGGTGAACTGGAGATACTGAGAGCTAAAATGACTTACCTGCCTCATGAGCAGAATCCAGGGTAGATGAGTAGAGTTGAACATATGTACTTTGCTTTTGTTGTTGTGTGGTTTTTTTCTGACAATAAGTGCAAAAAAATATTAAAAAATCCCAAAACAAAAAGTTTTTCCAAGGCAATCAAAACTTTTTGTTTTTGCAAATTCAGATCAAATTCAGTAAATATTTTTGACCGAAAGGAAGGAGCAAGATGAAATTCAGAAAAGTTAAAAACCTTCATTAACATCTTCAAATATTTCCACTCAAAACTCATTGTTGGGTTTTGTTTTTTTTTCCTCTTTTTGAGAGGAGAATGGGTTTGAAGAAACACAGTTAAATAACTTCAAGATGAAATGAAATGACAGCATTTTCTTTAGATCAAGCCCTAATTCTGTGCTTTCAAAACTGAAGGTTCTGCTTGCGTTTATGCTTCTGCACATGCTAACAGTGGCAGTATTTATAAGCGGAGAAACAACCCTTCAAAAAAATGAAAATTCTGATTTGTAAAGTGGCAAATTAAAAAAAAAAAAAAAAAAGCAAAGCTCTGCCATGGCTTAGATTCACAGCTACGTTAAAATTGAACACAAGTAATAACAAGTTGAATATAGCACTCTGTGTTCAATAGGTAGGATTAAAAATAAAGGGGAGTTAAGAAAATTTTCCAGAACTGTTATCATAACCCAAAGTATCTCCTTCCAGTCTGTTGTATAAATGCAGAGATAACGTGAAGTAATGCCAAATTGGGTCTTATTTTCAATGGTTTATTACTTGGCTGGAAAATTTTGGTCTGCTTCATGTTGAAGTTTGGTATTTATGGTCACTGTTTGGAGCCAATTCAAAGTGAAGTATGAATTTGAAATATTTTTCATTATTTTCAAAAGTATCAGCTCAGAATTATGACCCATTATAAATTGCTTTTTCAGCCTGACAACCCCCAAATGGTCATATTTAATTAAAAGAAAATTTGCACCTTGCCAGAGTTTAATACAGATCCTAAATTCTGGGTGTGTGGAGTTGTCAAGAGCGTATCAAAAAAAGGAAAGAGAAAACGTCAGCCCGTCCTAGTTTGGCAAAGGCATGGCTGGAAGTTAACGCTGCGATGAGGGACTAAATTCTGGTCAAAACAGACTCTGTTCCAGCAGGCAGCTGGACCTCCTGCTCCATGTGCTTCCCTGGGTTAACCTGAGCATCTCATCCCCATCCACGGCTCGGTGAAGAGGAGCGCAATGGGCGCTGGGGGGGCCAGCAGCCGAGGGACGTGCTGAGGGCTGGGCTGAGCCTGCCCCGCTGCCAACTATGGGTGCTCTGCTCTAAGGCTGGGGCGCTTGGAGCACTGAATTTCCTACAACGGTCGAATATAGCAGAGGGACTAGAAATGTCCAGAACTAACAAATAAATGTAGATCATAAAACCGTACCTGTGCTTTTCTTTCCCCCTCATACCCGCGGGTGTACATGCAGACACAAACACGCACACACATGCAGTCCCTCCTCACGCTCGCCTGCAAGCACAAAATCAATAGAAATGGCTTTCTCCACGCTAAACCAAAACGTTCTAGTTTTGTGCGTTTTTTGGCAAACAAAACTTTAGATTTGCAGTAAGGGAAATGCTTAGGGAAATGGGTTTCACTCGTTCTATCCAATGCTTGAATTTATTTGTGAGAGAAGATATTCCCTGTCTGACTCAGTAAATATTCCCTTGGAGAGCACTCTTTTGCAGTTCAACCCCAAAAAGCAGCATCTGATCTCCGTGTAGGCAGGAAAGCACGATTTAAAGCTCAGTATCTAGGCAGAACCTGGAGGTCTTTTTTGAAAGGCAGTTTCTTAATGGAATATTTATATGTAGGGGAGGGTTTGGGTATTTTCAGCACGTGGGTATGAGTACGGGCTCCTCTGTAAATGCTGCTACAAACCTGTCAGTAGATCAGCTTGAGGACAGGGGAAAGCCTGGGACAGTCGAGAAGATACAGCTCACAGAGACAGGTTTTAGTGAGCAATTCCTAGCTGTGCTGTGCTCGGCAAAGTGAGCAGATACACAAGGCGGAGCGGCTTCTGCCAGGGGAGCGCTGGGGCACCCACCGCGATGGGTGCTCAGCTGCTTCCCTCAGCAGTCGAACATGTTTTCCTGCCATGTTCATGGTCTATTTTGAGGCAAGACAAGCGTTGGGCACACTCAGAAGCTGGCTTAGACATTGGTGGGATTAGCAGCTGCTGTGGCACAGACATTGGAAGTTGCAAAAGGGCTGTGTGGGAGTAACGCTGGCTCTGCTGCCGACTGCCTCAGCTGAAGGGGAGAGGGACCGGCTGTTGGAAGGGCGCACAGTCAATCTGTCCTACGCCAGCGGAGCCAGGCTGCCACCCAGAAGGTGAGGGGACATGGGCATTGCACCAAAAAAGGGCACTGTCCCCTTTAGCAGCAGTTGTTGGTCCAACCGCCCTTGCACAGCGGCAAGTCCAAGCCCAGCTTCTGGGCAGTGAGCAGCGACTGTGGATGGGTCCAGCAGCAGAGCCACGCAGCCCCCTCCCCTGCAAGCCCCCAGCACCATGGACAACGGGTTTGAGATGCTATTGCATCACTAGCAGTTGACCCTCATGTGGGCAGCTATGGCAGAAAGGGTGAAAAAAGCAGCCACAGGAAAATAAATTGTTTGCTACTACGATCAGTTTGCGTTAGCACAAGATAACGCAAAGTTATCTGCATCCGAGCCTTTCCCTATTACATCTGCGCTGTGTAAAATAAGGACAGAATATCCATCGCAATGAAAAGCTTGGCGATGCCTAAGGGAGACGCGACCTTTGCTATGACCCTTGTGCAATACAAGCTGACAGAGAATTAGCGCTGCGAAATGAGAGGCAGCAGGCCACCGGTGGATTTATGAACATACACATCACCGCCAGGCCCGTGCCACCCTTGGCTTGGCCACCTGCGCTTCCATGTGCTTTCTGCACGACGTTGTTTCCTGTATTTCCTCAGTTTATCAGCCCTCAAATCTTTTCGTCTTGCCAAAACTGGGGAATAAATTGTGCCTTGATTTAAAACCTTGCTCTGTTTAACACATTTAATGAGGCAAAATCTGTTTTTCAGCCAGGAAATCCTTTCCACGAGGCACTTCCTCAAACTGGCTAAAACAGAGGCCTGCTGGGTGCTACGGCTCCTCAGATCCGTGTGTCGCTTCCTGCCTAAGTTGTGCCAGGAAACCTCACCTTTCTTTTAAACTCCCTGCAATTACGGATGCAACCTTGGTTTTGTAAACTCTGCGTGCAGCAGCGGGTCTGCAGACCTTGAAATAATTGCTCCCAAGCCAGGAGCCAAAGGGGATCTTCAGGCAAACTTCCCACCCACCTCTAGGTAGCAAACGATGGAGAAGGTGAACTCCTGGCCCCAGGCTGCTGTCAGGAGCACAAAACAGCAACTATCGGGGACTGCAAGCTCTCCCCATCCTACCATAAACAGGGAAAGCAAATTCTGAAGTTTAAACGAGGCTGACCGATGCTGGGTCTGGAGACCAGATGTACTACAGCTACGGTTTGCTCTAAAAAAATGCAGTTTCAGAGTCCCAGCACCGTGCAAGCGCTTTGCCGGCCACGGCTGAATTTGAGGATGTTCCTCTTATTGTTAAGGGGAGTTTTAATTAACGCACTGGATGCAAAGCAAATGGTCTCAGAGCAAACGTTCAGCCAAGGTGACAAAAGGGAGCAGCAATGATATCCCTCGGGGTGCAAAGCAGAGGAGAACGGACTGGAGAAGGGGTCCCCCCACATTTGGGGGAGGCTACAAGCCCTGTGGCTTCCCTGCAGTGCACGAATATGGGCGGAATGAGAGATCTCACTGCAGATATTGGAAGCAAGGATTTTAGAGGGGCGCTTAATATTCATGTGAGCAAGGCTTTGAGAGAAGCCCATTACATGGACTCTGATCCACAGCATAAATCAGTCTCTCTGACTAGTTCCATTAAAAATATGGCAATTAAGATAAATTTAGGACTGCAGAACATCCGAGTCTATACATTTACCTTACATAAAAGAGGCATATATACAAACGCATGTGCTTTTTATGATAAAACTCTCCTCTGCTCTGAACACATAGATACTGCAGCCCAGCTGCAACCATTTCTGGGATATCACTGCTGGTGTTCAGTATTTTGGAAGGCTAGTATCAAGCAGTGAGGAGTTTTTACTATTTGCTTTGTAATCTATCGGGTTATGGTAAATTTAAGGACACAGAGAAAACAAAGATACCTTGGAAACAGACACATTTCTATTTCCATAAATTTTATCTTGTTTCAAATCTCAGGATCCCTATTAGAGGGATTCTAAGCAAAGTATTTGAATGAAACAATAATAAATAAAGATGTAATTTCAGATATTTACTCTGGTACTTTAGAAGTTTAAAACAGTATCACGCTTTGATGGGAAAAAAGTAAGGTTTGCCTAATACTTCTCTGCTAAGATAATTAATAGAATTACCCTGAGATCCTGAACAATCTGTACTGACTTTTAAAACCCTAAATATCAGATCGTTAACTTGAAATAAAAGCAGCGTTGAAGGACTATGGACCATTCTTAGAGCAGATTTTGTGGCTGCACAGTAAGACGGCAGCAGCCGCTCAGCATTGCGCTGATTTGGTCTCTGAGCCGCCCTCTCCACGGTGAGGACAGGACCTGGCGCCAGAACTCGGGTGTCCCGAGGGACCCTACGCTTGTGCTCTGCCCTAAGGCCAGCACCTTCGGGGGCTGCGGAGGAGACCTCCAGCGGCGTAACCTGCTCCCTCCTGTCACTCAGAAGTTAATACAGGGATGCACAAAGGATTAAAAAGGGTGTGGGAAAAGCGTGGGAGCAAGCGATCAGACGATTAGGATGGGATGCCTCCTATTGTGTCTAGTGCTTACTCTGCCGTGTTCAAGTGCCCTGGAAAATGAAATGATGTTTCAACTTGCAAATGCTGTTCACATGAAAAGGATGGCACTTACATCAGTGCTTTTTAATAATTAAAAAGGAAGGTCTGCCTGTTGATGTGGTTGTTGTCCAAGTGGCCTGAAAGGCCTTCTCAAACTCCTTGCTCTGCCCAACTCCTTTCAGAACAGAAACGCAGTTTAAGCTAAACAGTACAACTATGTGAAACACTTCATTTTTTTTATTTACACACACCAAATCTACGCTCTAGTCATCTTTCCCTGTTTTCCATTAATTCTCAAAGTTCTAAAAAAACCAAAACGAATTAAAAAAGAAAAATACGATGCTCTTTCACAGAAAAGCTTAGGGAAATCTGCTTGAAAGCTGAAGGTATAATTAAGTTTAGAAGGGGTAAAAAATAATAATAATAATAGGGAAATGTGAACTTTAAAATGATGATGAACTCTCATTGTGTGAAATAACACGGCTCTGTTTGAATGAGCCCCTGTTTAAGAGTGGAGATAGCGTTATTCTATTTCAGGCACTCTGAGTGGGCGAGCAAATTTTCCCTGTCGAATAAAAAAAAAATAATCTAATAAAATCCAAAGGACAGCAATGAACTTCTCTAGATTACCATGGAGATAACATTTGCTTTGTCATATGTGTCATCATTACCTCCTGTAGTTCATTATTTCTATAAGTGATTTTTATTTGCATTTCTCTCAGACCCAGTAAATCTGAAAGACCCCTGCGCTGTGAGCACGGTGTTAGTGCCGCTTCCACTCACTCAGTCATCCCAGGACAACAATTTTGAACACACCTATGTGGGAAGAATGAGACACCACAAGTCACAAACACACCATTTATTCTCATGTCACTTACTATAACTACTGTCCTCCTCTTTTGTTCCATCAATTGTTCCATCTGCTTGCAACTGCAAGTGGTATCCTTGCCTGCTGTATAGCTTTGTTACTATACCTTTAAGCTGAGGCTCTGTAAAAAAACAATAGTGAGATTAATGTGGGAAATCCTGATGTGCCATTCCGAGTGAGCAAGATGCTAAAAGCAAATCTCCAGGTTTCTTTTCAAGGCTGAGATATGAAAAAGACCCAAACCAAAAGCAGGGCAACCAGCTTTGCAACACTCTTCATTCAGGTTGAGATCAAATTTGTGTCTCTGAAATCAATTACCAAAATGATTAAATGCCACTTTCGATTGCAATGTAGGTAGCACAGTAAAATCTGCTTCCAGCGAATACAAATTCCAACAACGTGCTGCTTGGCCTGGGGAGTTCAGCCCTATCTCATTTAAGATTAGAAATGAGCTGGCAAAGAGCATATTCTGCCTTTTAAAAAGGTGTGAGTTCTTAAATGGAGAGGAAAAAGAGGACTACTACGATAGCGCTAATAAGAGCCATAGTGACAGTTGAGAGCCTAAATATATAGCAGCAAACGTTTAGCACAGGAACTGCTGCAGCTCTAATAAACAAACCCCCATTCCACACTGCTCCAAAGAGTACAGAGCATCCGAAGTGATAAACTACTCAATGAACATATGGAAAATGGAGGGGGGAACCCTGAAACCCAGCAATGTGTGGAACTGCAAAATAAATATTACCATAAGGGTTGAGGTAATTACCTCGTCAGCTAGGAGAAGAAAGATCAAAACAACGCAGAGTTTGGATAGATTTCTTTTTTTCCGTAACCATCCTCAGATTCACAGTTAGAAAGCAAGATATCTCATACAGTTTCAGATCATTCTAGACCAAAAAGTAACAACAACAGGATCTGCTGTCAAGTCTGTCATTTAAGATATCTAGGTAATGCACCAGGAGTAATTGCAAAAAAGGTCTACTTCCACTGAATCCCAATGACATCTGCATTGTAGTCATTTCACACAATTATGCTCGTCAGGAGGGGATGCATCTCCGCAGCTCGCTCCACAACATCTAACTTAATTCAGAGATAAACATACTGTGAAGGTGCAGCGTGTCATTTCCAACAGCCCATGTCTGGACACGACTCCCCGTGTTTGCAACCAAAGACACTGGGGAGCTCTGCTACTGTACTTCATTTTAATAACAGCTGAAGGCAAAAGCTTACAACAGTTTCCATAAGTATATTTCTTCCTATTAGCAACCTTTAGTAAGGGTACTGATGGATGCACAATTCTTACAGACCATCTTTTCTGAGAAGAAATTAATCCAACCCCCACTTTGGCTTTTTAGCCATAACACATCCCAAAGCTGCTTGCAAACTGCGAGCGAGGCACCTCTCCTGTGGCTGCTGAGAAAGGCAGACAGGTTAAGTGGCTAACGGCATCAAGGTTTCAGCGCAGCAAAGCGACGGCAACGTTACCAGAGGGTTTTGCTCCTCCCATGTACAAAAACCCACTCAGATCAGGGACTGAGTCTTCATGCCTGATCTTTTGCACCTCTGACACACCAGCATCGCGTCTGCAGGGCAGCTGCGTGTCTAAGATTCCTAGAAAGGAATACGGCGCTGAAGCAAAACTCTGAAAGGTGCCAGAGAAAGCAAAAAGCCTTGTCTGCAATCAGCAAATAAAGCACGGCACAGACATTCTGTGAAGCAGGAAGGCAAAACCAGATCTCTGGACTGCTAAGTTATTTAACATACAACAGCAGGAGGTGTACGTGTGGGAACTTCCTCTGCAAACATCTCCCCTACAAATAAATCACATGTGTGTGTATGTGTGTCTGAGTAAGACAAGCTAGTGAATTACCGGTACATGGGTTTGCAAGTGAGGCAGATAGAATGGTGTGTGTTATCCAAAGAAACCAGATGAAGATGACAGGGGAAGGGACTGGCATGGGGTACCCTCATCTATCAGATCATACAAGCCAGGAAGGGCAATACCTGCAACATTGATGTTACCAGCCCTAAGACATCGGTCCCCTTTTCCCCACACTTGATGCACATCCCCGTTTGCATTAAATTAAACAAACCAACCCCCCAAAGACATAACCCTTGCCAACCTGGTCGCCTTCTTCGCCTTTTCTTGGAGCCAAAGAGTTTGACCCTGGAAAACACATTCAACTTGTTCTTGTCGCAGCTTCCCTTGCTCTTGCTGGGGCTGTTGACACACTTACAGGCATTGGACTTCTCCCGCTCCCTGGCTTGTCTCTTCTGGCGGATCAGGGAGCTGGCAATGGCTGCAGCCATGGCCGCCACCGCCCCGGCACCACTGGCGGGTCAGGCACACGGGTTTTGCTCGCCGGCTGCGGGCGCCGCAGCCAGCATGCTGCTCGGCTGGTCCCCGATGCCAGGGACGCTGCCGGGCACCTTGGCCAACGCCACCCACCGCCAGTCGGTTTGGGAGCCTGGGAGACACCGGCGGGACACTTGCACCAGAGCCCAGGGACAGGATGCAACAGTTTAGCTCAAGCGTTTTGTCTGCTGAGATCTTCCCCTTTTGATTTTCTGATGCTTTTTTATTCCTCCCAACTTCTGGCAGGGGAAAGTTTGCAGGCAGAGGCGAGCGCTTCTACGGAGATTGAGCAGATATCACTTGCGAGACATCCCTCCGAGCTTCTCCAGGCGCGCTATTCACACGCAGACGTGACACATCCACTTGGTTCAAGATCATCGCATCTCTCCTAGCCCCAGTTCCTCCAGTTAACTTTTCTCCCCCCCCGTCCCCTCCCCATTCAAATCCCGGCAAACACCTGTTAGACTCCAGCAGGGGCTGTCCCGTTGCAGGGGTTTTCTGGATCCTTTTCCCTCTTCTCCCTTGAGAGGAGATCCGAAGCCAGCGGCGATGGAGACCCCGGGAGGAGACGGCGGTGCCTGGAGCCCCGGCTGCCTGCCGCCGAGTGCCTCGGGAAGCCTTTCGCCCTCCGGCCCTCACAGGGGCCGCTGCGGGCGCTGCCTCCCCTCCGCGGGCGCGTCGGGCTT
>VWZZ01001813.1:7770-200894 GCA_013399095.1 Psophia crepitans | reverse complement strand
AGCAGCAGCAGCAGCAGCAGCAGCAGCAGCAGCAGCAGCAGCAGCAGCAGCAGCAGCAGCAGCAGCAGCAGCAGCCCTCAGGCAGCGGATACACGCACTCGCACACACCCCGCGAGCTGTGCGCCCGCTACAGAAATCAGGCGACGCAGCAAACCCCTTATCACCACCCTCCCCTCCTCCTCTTCCTCCTCCTCCTCTCCCAGGCGAGGCAGCGAGCGGGAGATCTGCCCGGTGGTTCTTTGTGCGGAGAGTTGCGGAGGGGCCCCCCGGGTGCGGGCAGCCGGCAGGCAGCGGCTCAGGGTGGGCAGCGGGAGCCGGTGCACCCCAGCCGCCCACCCCTGCCGGCCCCAGGGGCTGTGGGTACCTGCTCTGCACAGAGCCGCCTCCTGGGGAGGCGCAGACACCCAAACAAACGTGACCGCGATGAGCAAGTAGCTGGCACCAGGGTTTCGGCAGCAGCGCGAGGACACCTGGCCGGCGGCAGGAAGGTGGTCCAGGGAGGCAGGCAGGGGAGCTCCAGCCACAGCTCCCCCCGCCTTTCCCTCATCCGTACAGCATGACGCTCGCGCTGCCCCACTGATTTATTGGAGGCTTTTTGCCTCCCCCCGCTCTCAGCTCCGGTTCTTTAACAGAGACTAGAAAATCCTCAGAGAGAGTAATTCCTTTGGCATCGCCATGTTCTCCCTCTTCCCTTCGTCCCCCCACGGTGCCTCTGTGTTCCTCGAGGCCAGAACCTCATGCCAGATGGGTTTATGCTAAGTAGGGGCCAGGCTGCAAGGGTACGGGCGCAGGAGGAAGCAGAGGTGCCACGATGCCGGGAGCAGAGCCTGGTGCCAGGGCCTGGCACCGCACTGTGGTTACTGCCCTGCACAGCGGACACCAAACCCTGCACACATCCCTGCCCCAGGACATGGATGCAGGAGGTCCTGGAGGTCCCTTTGCAACCCACCCCCTGCGCTTCAGCATCTTTTCAACAGCTGGAGACGAAAAAAAAGCCCATTCAGGTTAGGAACAAAACAGAGATTTGCAACCCTGAAGGCAAACAACTATTGAAAGACTTTATCCTCAAGGCAGAGAGCATTTGCAGTCGCTTGCAGATGCTGAGGCAGGGTGGGATGTCCCATGAGTGGGAGGGGGGAGGCTGTGCAGGATGGCAACAGGCTTCAGCCAGCCAAACCCGGGAGCTGCGTCCTGTGTGCCCCAGGCCAGCCCCGGCACTCCCCTGGGGCTACCGAGACAGAACGGAGGCAGGGGGTTTGGTGTGACAGCACCAGATTTCTGATGCGCTTTCAGACTCAGACAGGCTTCTCAAGATACCTGCCCCTTCCTCAGGTCACCTGCCCCTTCATCCTCTCCTCCACACACCCTCGGCAAAGCCACGCGTTCCTCCGCTCCCTCCCCAGGGCTGCACACTGTGGTCCCAGGCACAGCACAAACCGCGCCACGCAGCATCTTCACTTCAAAGAGCAAAACTCAAAAGCAGTTTGCTGTACCTCCTCAAACTGAAAGTCCTTCCCCGGACTAGAAACAGCTCACAACAGGTCCAAATCTGTCTCCTCCAACTGGGAACTCCCGCCTCAATAAAGCATGTTGCGTGGCCAAGCCTTAATAACAGAAATGCCCATGATGCACAAGTTTTCAAATGATGTCTGACAAATTACAACATGTGCCATCACAGGAGACCTTGACAGCTGAATTTGGCAGCCCTGCATACCCATCCACAGTACCTCTTTTCTGTAGGAAAGAGAAGTATATGTATATACAGATAGATGTATACACACACTCACCTTTGTTTACGAGGCTCTTTCTGGCATTCCCATATTCATATTAAATAAATAGTCCTAACTTCTTATTTGGGTTAAACGGTAGGGTAAAAATAACTGTAATTCACAAGTTCCACCACTACCCTCATCTGCCAGTCCACATAAGAGATGTGAAACCCAACCCAAGAGACAGCCAGTTGGATATTATTAGTAATAACTCATCCTACTCAACTCGCCAGTAACATACTATGAATTTTGCCACTTTCCACTTCCAATACAGTCACAAGTGAGACTTGTTTTTCTTGAGACTCATCCATTACTTCGTAAGTATTCCCAGTTTGGAAAGCAGCGTTTGATCTTCAGATCAAAGTGGAGCTGCCTCATTGTGATCTGTCCTATAGGTCAGACGACATTTCATTTTCACAATGACTAACCGGAACTCAGAATTTGGCTAACCTTGAAAATCCTGGGGAAAAGCGGTGTATAAAAGCAGTATTTAGGATATCTTTCTGCCAGCATTCCAGCTTGCATGCTTAAAATCCATAAAGAAAATTCATTTGCACAAATGTTCCTTGACAGATAACTAAAGAGAGGAATAAAAATAGCATATATGCATAATCAGATTTAAGTTTCAAAAAACAGTCCTCCGTCTTTTTTTTGCATGATCAACCTCTCCATCTATCGGTACTCCTACAAACATGTCTTCATTTACTATAAATGGCACATGAAAATGAAGATCTTGTTGGGAAAATGCCTTTGGTACAAGACCAGCCCTTGGAATACTTCAGTATTGCAGACATAAAAATCTCAGGGAACAGCTTTATTTTCTTTGAACAGCAAGAGCTGTTCACTCCCCACCATGCTAAAAAGGTAAAATAAAATAAAATAATAACATTCCAGGTGACTTTTTGAATGTAGAAGACAACCAGACACTCCTTGAACAGATGTCCTCTTTCTTTGTGTGCGACTGTGGTAATGGGGCACACTTAAAGCTAAACAGTAAATTGTCAGCCCCGTTTCAATCAAGAATTAAGCATCTCTTAAGAAATCAGCATGGGCCAGACCTGTACACAGTCACTGCCAGAGACAGGGCCATGAGCTACCCGGAGCTCGGATCTGACCCAGCAGCAATTCCACTGTTCTGAAGTAGACAAAGATCTAATCTGCTTTTGATTTAATTTTTTTCCTCCCAGTCATCTGTTGAGTTTATGCTGATGATTATTTCCATGATTCTGATCATTAAAAAGTTCTTGAATCTCCTAAAGTTGCCTGGACTGGGCAAAAGTAAAGCCTGCAATTTGGTACCGTGACCCCTCAAACCTGGACCGGTTCTTCAACTAATGCAGGACATGGTTTACAACCAACACAAAGGGTGCTGCCCTCGCTGCCTGGCTTTTGCAAGAAAAGGCATCAAACCCTCACCATTGTCCCAGACTGCAGGCAACCACCGTTGGCTGTTTCACCAAATTAGAGGAAAGTGCAAAACTTTTGGGTTTTGCTCCATCTTCCTTGAACCATTTGTTTTGTGGCAGGTCCCAGACCACTGCTGTTTTCACAGAATCACAGAATATTAGAGGTCAGAAGGGACCTCGAAAGATCATCTAGTCCAACCCCCCTGCCAAAGGCAGGACCACCAAGAGCATGTCACTCAGGAACATGTCCAGTCGGGTTTTGAATGTCTCCAGAGAAGGAGACTCCACAACCTCTCTGGGCAGCCTGTTCCAGTGCTCTGTCACCCTCAGGGTGAAAAAGTTTTTCCTTATATTAACCCGGAACCTCCTATGCTCCAATTTGCATCCGTTGCCACTTGCCCTATCTCCTAATCCAGGAGAAGAGCCTGGCTCCATCTTCCTGACACTCACCCTTAACATATTTATAAACATTGATGAGGTCACCCCTCAGCCTCCTCTTCTCCAAGCTAAAGAGACCCAGCTCCCTCAGCCTTTCCTCATAAGGGAGATGTTCCACTCCCTTGATCATCTTAGTGGCTCTGCACTGGACTCTCTCTAGCAGTTCCCTGTCCTTCTTCAACTGAGGGGCCCAGAACTGGATACAATACTCCAGATGGGGCCTCAGCAAGGCAGAATAGAGGGGGAGGAGCACCTCCCTCGACCTACTGACCACAGCCCTTCTAATACACCCCAGGGTGCCATTGGCCTCCCTGGCCACCAGGGCACATTGCTGGCTCATGGTCATCCCTCCGTCCACCAGGACCCCCAGGTCCCTTTCCTCTACGCTGTTCTCCAGTGGGTCAGTCCCCAACCTGTACTGGCACACGTGATTCTTCTTTCCCAAATGCAAGACCCTACACTTGGCCTTGTTGAATTTCATCAGGTTCCTCCCCGCCCAGCTCTCCAGCCTATCTAGGTCCCACTGAATGGCAGCACAACCCTCCGGTGTGTCAGCCACTCCTCCCGGTTTTGTGTCATCGGCAGACTTGCTGAGGGTACACTCTGTTCCCTCATCCAGGTCATTAATGAAAATATTGAATAGCCCTGGTCCCAGTACCGACCCCTGAGGGACTCCACTGGTCACAGACCTCCAGCTAGATTCGGCCTCATTGACCACAACCCTCTGACTTCTTCCTTCCAACCAGCGCACAATCCACCTCACTACCCGATCGTCCAGACCACACCTCCTCAGCTTACCCGCCGAATGCAAAACATTTATAGTAGGTCCTACAGAAACAGGTAGATGCTGGGCACAACAAACACAGCACAAAAATCGAGACCAGAAGAAAAAATCACCAGGCAGCTCCAGACCTCGCTGTCACGAAACAAGCTGCAAGTTTTGACAGCGCCGCTGGGGCTTTGCGCCATGGCTGGTGCCAGCTGCAGCCTGCGAGCAGAGGAACTCCTTCTCCCACTGCTGATCACCTCTGCTATTTGGGCAGATGAACGTCAACAGATGTGATCGAGCGCAGAGTGGTTATCAGCGCAGCATTGCTGTCAGAGAAGGGAACGGGTGGAGGAGAGACGGCACTTTCCGACTGCCTGTTCGAGTGGATGTGAGCCCAAGGTGGGACTCGTCGAGGGCCCCGAGCTCCTCTGTGCCTTGCAGAAGCATTAACGATTCTCATGACATGTTGCCATAAAGCAAGAACTTAATGCCAGCACCTTGGGTCAAAATATCCCATCCTCAGACTAAGCAGCATGTTCAGTTTTTTCCTCTTCCCCTATAAACAAGTACCAAAAGATTTATTGTAGGTCCTATATAAACAGATAGGTGCTGGGCATGCTGCACGAAAATCAAGATGAGGAGAAAAGTCACAAGCCAGCTCCAGACCTCACTCAGCCCAGCACAAACCCCAGACCACCCCTATGCCTTTATAAGACTGAAGATGCCTTGGTGTGACAACAACATTCCAGCCTGGCACGGGGATGTCAGGAGTCCCTCTCAAGGTTCTTTTGTTCTTGCTGGGGTACGGAACAAGCAGGATAAAAAAGCTTCAGGAGTCAAATCTATGGACTATTTCCACTGCCTACGCTCCCCAAAGTAAAGAATTATTTCCTCAGAAGTGCCACCAGAATCACTTCTCTCTCTTTTCAGGATGAGAAAAACAAGACTTCATCCAGTCAGGGATGACACAGCAGCACTGAGGCCCCCAGTGATTTTTTTTCCTCCTCTAAGTAAACAGAATTACTATTCACCAGGAAACAGAGCTGTTCAGACCCAAGCCCCGCATCACTTAGCTCCTCCGTGAAACATCCCGTGGAAATGACTCAGCCTTTCCTCTGCAGCCAGCACCGTGGCTGGACACAGGCGCTGCAGAACAGCGAGTGTCTGGGTGCTCCCTGCTCGGGGATGAGCGCGGTTTGCCGGCCAGTTCACTACCCCTGAAAGCCCAGTTCTACCCTAAACAGGAGCCAAATCAAGAGTCAGCTAGAGGTTTATTTGTGAGTGCGAAGAGGTATTAGTGGAACAGCTGGGCCTTCAGGCAGCTCCAGATGAAGAGCTCAAATTTGGGGATATTTTAGTCAACAGACCAACTGGGCTACCTTAAAATTAACCTTAATAGTGAAGATCAGCATCAATAACCAGCTGCAGGCTTTGATATGAGCTGTGTTACTGCAAACAGAGGTATTTTTATGTCGACAGTGTAAGGGCACTTGGAAATAGTGACACGGATGTTCCTGTGTGTCTCTGTGCCGTAGTTCTTTGCAGAAGTGCACTGTGCAGCCCTGCTCAGTAACAGGAAAAAAATCAAAGTAAATTCCTGTGGCACCCATGTAGACATGTCACCCAGACCCACTTTATCTAAAAGCTCACTGGTTATTCAAGGAATTAGGCAGCTGGTTGATTTTGGTCTTCTCAGAGAACAGAATCATGAATCCCAAGACCAGAAGAGACCCCAGTACATCTGGTGCGCAGAACTGGATGTGCCGAAACTGGCCCCCATCCAGCAAAGCAGAGAAACACGTCCCTGTCTCCAACATGTGAGTCATCTCACTAAGTCTACTAAGATATTTCAAAAATAATTATGTGCCTGATGCATTACAGAAGGTTCTCATATCCGAATCCTATCCTCTTATCAGATCTGCACAAGTTTTCTAGGACAAGGTTCACTGACTGAAGAATTTGGGCCTCTTCTTCATGACTGACATGCCCTGCTAAATGCTCAGGATGGCCATGAGATCTCACGTCAAGAACAGCAGTTTCCTCTCAGATTCTCACAGAAAATACTAATGAGAGAAATCCCAGTCCTGCCCCTTCCCAGCTGTGAATTCCGATTTGTCTCCAGCACTGTCTCAGTCAAAACTGGATTTGATCTGACCTGGTGGTGCAGGCATTTTTGGAAAAGGAGGGCATTGTTTGAAGGTAGAAAAATGGAAATATTTTTGCCTAGGTTAATCCATATTCAGTCATCCCAAAATGTCAACCACAAAAGATCGTCTATCCAGTGCATAAAAGATCAGTGCCAATCAGCTGGGAAAGGTCACAGAACAAACAGAAGAGATCAGCTCCCACAGCTCTGCGGGCTCCCAAATTGGGAACACGTTATTCCGGTGTCTCAGGGCGCCCAACCTGAGCCAGGAACTTGCAGCAGTGACCGACCGACTTCTCTCTGCCCACCGCAAAGCCATAACGAAAAATACTCCCACATCAGTATGCACAGAAGTATCTGTTCATTCACCTCTCAGCATGATGACTCTCGGAAACATCAATGTAAATGACAGCATATCATCCCTGAAATATTTACATCTCAGCATGGGACACATGAGAAGCGTGGGCTATATGCCACTGTCAAACTTAACATAAGGCCACTTTACACATGACAAAACACTGTAAATAGTCCTTCACAGACCCGAAGCAAGTTGCCTAGAGATTGTCACATTACTCAAATGGATCTTTTCCTACCTCTTCATAGATCTGATGGTTCGCCCTTTGTCAAGAGCTTGACAAAAACCAGACTCACCGGGTCTCCACAGTCAGTCGGAGCCTGTGAGAGTTCTCCCCCTTCCACCCGCACCCAAGCACTTCTACCAGCTATTCACAGCCAAGGTCCATGCTTTGCTCAGAAGGTACCTTCTGCCCCACCACTTGACTTCACATAGCTACAGAGCCCAATCCACTGCAATCATGTAATGGACACCAAGCTTGCTGCTTCCCATTGCTGTGTTAACGGTGTAAGACCCATTTGCTTTCTAATAATGAAAGCAAATTACCCAGGCTGGGATCAGAACTACCTGGGAATGGTTTCCTGTGCCTTGTACCTGGCTGTTGAGATCATGGCACCGAGTTCCCATGGACAAATGAGAACGTGAACAGAGTTGGTCACAAATGAAAGGGACTTTGAGCAAAAAGTGCCATGTCTTGGACTGAGGCAGGGCTCTCCAGGAGCTCGAGATAGACCTTGCACTGGGTCAATGCTTCTGCAGATGTACCGCTGGGGCCTTGCTACACTCACTGAAATGGAACTGGAACCAGTTTACCTGAGCAAAATGCTGGTCTCAGTTTCAGTAACCAGAAGGAAGGTATATCCTGGAGGGTTAGGAAAAGGGCCATGAGCCTGAATTTCTGTGTTCTGTCTCAGTTCACCACTTAACAACCATGATATTAATAGTGACATAACAAGACATATCTGACCTAAGTTCAATGAGGTAATAATTAGGTTTATCTAAGCTCATCTGACCAAATACTTGGGCTGTACAACCAAGAAAGAAGAAAGGCACCCCCAGATGGCAATTCATTCCCATCCCAAAAAAGCATCATTATTTTCACAGCTGCACGGAGAGCACTACCTCTGCCTCACTGAGCTATCGTTGCGAGCTGATTCAGACTGTAATCTACCTAATGTATCTTTATAATGAATAATATTTACCACCATCAAAACTAAGTAATCACTTAATGAAGGCCCATGTAACTCTTGCTTCTAGCAGTGCTCGGTAGTACACGTGAATACAGAAACAGCCCATGTAGTGGCACAGTCGCACTTCCCATGCACACATACACGTACCTTCCAGCAATCGGCCTCGCGGCAACTCCACGCTTAGCAGGAGCTGCTGCTGGCAAGAGTGGAGCAAAGGTGACATCTATACATTACACAGGGATTTCGAGGTGAAAAATACAACATATCATAAGTAAACAGAGGGGAGGGAATTCGTTAGCATAAGTTAGATGTTAGATGCACTTTTTTTTTTTCCAAGCAACCCTCACAAATAACATTGGCTAGCAAAACAGGAACGGGAGCCACCAGCCGGCGTTTGCTGTACTGGATTTAAATAGGTCTGGAGACTAGAAAAATTGTGTATGCAAATTCTACACAAGCAAATTGGAAGAAATTCAGAGAAGTCAATTCAGAGAAGGAGCCTAATAGCGGAACATCTGCTGCTGCTCCCAGTATTCACATTAGGTGGCTGGGTACATTTCTGGGGACTCAGATCTCACCAGAAAGCACAGAAAGGTTTTGTTGCTATGCAGAGAAACAATGCTCAGAACAGGGACACATTTGCTTGCACAGAGACTGGATAAGTGTCCAACTTGTAGCTGCATTTCTAATGAAACCCACCATGAAAGTAGTAGATTAAGCTGCAGAAGTAGATACAAATATAATACTGTGACTTTAATTAAATTCCCAGTCCCTGTGTATGGCCTTTGCAAGTCCCCAGTCATACTGCTAAATCATGCCGAGCTAAACTCACAGCAGAAACACACCATATTTGGCAGATGATGATATATCATCAGGATTTCTGGCCTTTCCCTTCAACCCTCTTCTCTTTCTATCTATCTGTCTATCTCTTCCTGACAGGATCTTCCTTCCTTCTTTGATTAAAAATTACAACATGCACCTAATGAGCAGTAACCACAAAAAATGTTAGTATCTCAATGTCCTTATCCTTCAGCTGAGGTCAATTTAATGTTGTCTACAAAAAATAATCTTAGTTTGACTTCACCTACAACACATTCCAAGGCCTGGGAGCTTTTGCTGGGAAAAGAAAGGACAAAGCACAGAATTAGATCCTAAGGCACTGAACTAAGCCTGCTGGTTTGTAAGAAGTTATCTCGACAGAATGCTGTCATTCAGCCCATACTACTCAAACTTCCACCTCCCTCAACCCTTTTTCCTCCTCCCAGCTCCTTAATATATGAAATCTCTTACTCAGTGACTATATTTTTAAACCATTATTGCCATAAATTTTAGCCTATTTAAAAAGTTCTGATGTAAAGTCTTTTCAGGCGGCTTTTGGCAAAATATACTTTCCTGTACAGGAAGCATGCTGCAGAACATTAATTTGTAAACAGTTACAAACCAAACAGATTTCCAGCACTTTCAGTCTAAAAACCAAACGTATAAAGTTACTGCTAAAACCAGGGACAAGAGGGACACCTAGAGTTAGTTCTTGTAGCTGCCCCAGCAAGGTCATTCCCCTTCTTTTCCAGCTCTGTTTCGGTCACTGGCGATATTTAATAACAACAGCCGTACGTGGTGCCTCCGGCTGTAATTAACAGCGAGCTTGGAAGCTCGGCGTTCCGGCGAGCAGGGAGAGCCGCTGTGGGTTTACACTTCAGCGGAGCTCGGGTGGGTCCGTCCCAGCCGCGGGCGGCCCCGCGCTGGCGGGGAAGGGGCCGCTGTCCGTGGTGCTGATCCGCCCCGCCGGGCGCATCCTGCCCCGCTGCGGTAGCCCGCGCCCCTCCCGCGGCCGTGGAGCGAGCCCCCGGGTCTTTACACCAAGTTTACCCACCAACTATCAAGGTCCGTAACCAACCGCCAGCATTTCTTTTGTGTACCGCGGCTAGCCGACGTAACTCCCCGACAGCTAACCTACAGCGAGATCTTTGGTGGTTTCAGACCCGCTCCATCTTTGCCCCCATCAAAACCCACTGCTGTTGCAAAAGAGCGAGTCATTTAGTAGTTAATCATCTGGACTACATATCAAGTGATTATGTTTGGTACGTGCATTTTTAACTTGCCAAAACATCGCAGACTGCTTACTTCACACGCTACGCTTCAGTATACTCAGATTTACTATATTAATTCTGAAGAGGGAAAAACATGGATGCCACGCGCAATGACATAAAAGTTGTTTACCAATCATGTTTTTTCTAATAAAGAATTATATACGTCCCAGACAGTTAATAGCTAACTCTCACAGTTGATATCTAATTCCCTGTACACACTGCCTACCAGATTATTGTTTGATATTGGGACATTCTCCAAGAGTCCTTGGATTTGTTTTTCTTTTCTAGCTGTAGGGCGTTGGTTCTTACAGTAATCTGATCATTTCAGATATGAAATGTGGAGAACATACTTTTTTCTTATTAAAGAAAAATAAATTACACCATCATAAGCATTTATCCAAAACATTTGCAAAAGAATAGAGAAACGCTGGTGGTTTTGTATTAAAAAGGTTTTCAAGTTATTAACACCATAACAAGATTGTCTTCAGCTACTGTTAGGCACAATACTCTCATGAAAGGCAATTAAAACGGAATTGGAACGATTGTTTTTTTCCTTCCTTAAAGCAAGCTTTATATGTGACAAAGAGTTTGGGTACAAAATTAACTAAATACATGTCACGGATGTTTAAAAGGCCATAAAGTCAACCTGTGTGACATTCGAAAAACATACGCAAACAGGAAAAAATTGCCAGTTCAGCAGCATATTCAGTATATTTACAGTTCCAATCAGTAGGAATTAACAATAATACTTTCCTTTTTCTTCTGAAATAGTGTATTTTTAGACTTATCAAAGAAAATTCATTAAGTCAAAGAATGATCACATTCTTAACATTAATAAATATTAAGCTTTAAATTCTTTATACAGTTTATCATCTCTACAGAGTATTAGTTTCCAGGAAATACCTCCTAGTTTTCTTCCTGTAAAAATATTGCTTAAATACATCTTACCTGAATAAGACTTTCTTAACCCCAAAGCCATGCCGCCTTACAAGCTGCTCCTACCCAGACAATTGCAGTCTACATTTGGAGCAGATACACAGGGAGTAGATCAGAGAAAGTTTAAGGCATATTTAAAGTATTCTCTAAGGTACTGGCCAGAAACATCAAGCCCATACTCGCGGTATAGAGAGATCATTAATGGGCATTAGTGACAGACCATTATGACTTTCAGAGATCATTAAAGATTCATAATGTAGCTGTATTGTTCTGGCAACATCTAACCATTTCTTGGACATAAATGTACATTTCTCCTACATGATTTACTTAAACTTATCATTTTTTAGTGTCAAATTTTATTTTCTGCCTCCTAGAATTACAAAGAATGCCTGTAACAGGACACCGTGGTACATTACGCCAGCCACAGGAGCCTGGTCCTTGGTTTTAGTTGATACCCTTGATTGTAAGGCATTTTGCAGTATGAACAGCTCGACAACATTCATGAGGTAGAATATGTACCATACTTTCCTCTTTAAATAAACTGCATTATTGATGTACTGTAAATGTTACAAGTATAAAAAGCACTTAGAAGAATTATATTTGCTAACAGCTCTGAAATAATTACCTTTTGAAACTCTTAAGCTTTACCTCTGCGTTTCAGAAAAGCTCATTGTTTGATATTTGGATTTAGTAAGAAATACTGGAGATATTCTAGTTGGGGTCAACCAAACTAGCTACTCCTAATGCAATTTTGACAAGTGAAGAAAACGCTGAGATTCAGGTTGGAAAATGTACAGTACTGCAAACACCGTAGTCTAAAATGTGACTAGAGTTATATTTCAATTGTGTTAATGAAGGGCTAGATTTGAATTTTCTGTTCCTGTCTGAGACTCAGCTTTTAACTCACCCTTCTTCAGCGCAGCAAGTTAAGCCCGTGCTCACATATTATGTAAGTAATGAGATTTAGGCAATTTAGAAGCAGAGTCAGATTTCAAAGTCAAATACTGTCTCTAAATGTGATTTGGTCATTGTGGAGTCATATAATTACAAGTAGTAGAGAAGAGCTACTTAAAAAGGCTCTGCCTCTTCACCAGGAGACACCACTCCCTCCAAGACACATCTACAAGTCACGTGTGCGTGACCTTGGTTTATTTTGCAGCGCAACGTACCCGCAATGAGTGTATAACAGTTTGCCTATCAGGAGGAAAATCACCAAGCTCCAGCTGAGGAGCACTAACTTCTTAATTCCTCTAACACAATCACTTGTGAATGCATGAGATGTGCTAAGGATCAGCCCCTTAAAGTCACAGACAAGTAACCACCTCCCATATGCTGGGCTTTAGGTACTAAAATAAGACCTAGCAACTGAAGTCACTGAAGCATTTTACCATGTTTTAGCGTTTATGTTTTGCTGCACATAAAGCTGAAAGGTGAAGCATGCCAATTTACTACTAATAAACAATTTTCCCAAAATTATACTTCAGTGTTTACTAATACACATCGCTGCTTATGTACTTGGAATTCACAACAAGAAGTATGCAGAAACAAACCATGCTGTGAATTACACAATTTTAGAATATTCACTGTTTATTACGCCACGGTTGCTTATAATCATGCTGTGAATATTGGTGATATCCAAATACACTGTACTATTAAAAACATCCCTAATTATTGCTGCCAGAAGCAAACAATACCACACCATGAAAAAAAAATCAGTTGATCTGAGACCTAGCTGCTTGGAAATGGCACCATTTTCACAAAAAAGAAGTCAAAGTGCCTTGTGGAAGAATGTACTCAAGTCCATTTCTAATCGCCTGCTGAGTTCTATTGATTTTGAACAACTGACCTTGAGTCGATAGGTTTTATGTCACCCATGACAATTATTGACAGGCAGTCAAAAGCCAGCAGTGGCATTGCTTACTGCCTTGCAATCATAAACAAGGTTAATCTGCTTGTAAATGTAGTTCTTTCTCCACGAGCACCAGTGCATTTAACTTCTTTTCCCAAAGCTACGTGAATTTGTAATGGCAACTCCCTAAAATTTACACAGCTCTTACTAAAATTTCGGTATTCTGTCGTCCTCTTCAGCTGTCTCTCAAGAATGGTTGAAGCGATTCAGAATCATTCTTATGGTTTTACAAGGAAATTGGAGTTGCATATTGAAAACATAACCTATGTCCAGCTAATTCTTATTACCATCTAGTTATTCATCACATATTAATTTGTTTTATTGATTTTATTAATAAAAGGAAAATACAGCTTGTCTAATCTTCACTTTGCTTTGATCACTTCATGTCTATTACGTGCCCTCCGCACATGACTAGAACCAGCTGGCACGAAGGAACACAGCTCCTCCAAGATCCTTGCATTTAGACCAGCTAAGACCTTCCCTCTCCTGGAGTATCAGTTACCTTTGTGGTTTGTCAGTTTTACAAAGCAACTTTACAGTGTGGTGCAGGACCTGCAGCAAAAGGACTATAAAATAATTTGTAAAAAAACCCCAGTCATTTTACACTTTTTCGTTGTGTATCAATAAAAATCAAGGTGACATTTGCTATGAAGTACTTGCTGAAGATTGCCACTTTATAACTAGAGAATGACTGATGAGTAAACAACTAAGAAATGAGAAAGGATGGTTTGGAGAGGGCATTTACATTTCTGACCATCAAATGAACCCTCCAAAAGAGACAGTAGTGGGTCAAATCCAGACCTTTCAAGGCACAACTTGATCAGCTTACCCATGGTATCGTGTGCCACAACTACTTGCTTTACCTGACTAGAACAGATGACTTGCAGCAATCAGGAAGATTTGCAGCCCCGTATTACCACGCTGGCTGCCACGGAGATCATGGAGCAAGGACTGTATCAAGCACTCTCCTCCCAAAAATCACATCCACGCTACCTTCTGTACGTGTTCTCCACAACAAACAGATTTGGTCTAGTTTCCATCTAAGCAATTATCCTACTTTACAGTTTTGAACTCATCTCCTCCAGAGAAAAAAAAAAAAAGCCAATCAGGCTTGACCTTATTCCCTGGAACCCAACAACAAAATCTCCAACTAGTTTGCCTGGCAGGAAAAGGCTGAAAACTCAGGCTCCAGCTCTGCTGCAGCTCTTATGACCAGAGAATCTCAAAAGCAAAACACAGACGAGCAAGTGCAGCACTGCTGTCTCAGCAGTCCCGCAGCAACATCACACAACGCTGAACAGATGCTGCACCAGAGACCTTCCAGGGAAATACAGATGATGACTAAAAGAAGGTTCCTGCCTTCTTGGAGAAGAGGGAATAAAGGGAAGAGAGTGCTCTGAACTGCCGCCCAGCCAGACCAAACACCCGTTTGGGGTTCTGTTGCGCAGCATAGACTATTTTTGTGTTAGTGATCATTATATTTTCATACAGCCATTCAGCTGTTTAAAGTTTAGCCCCAAAAATGTGACCCAACTCATCCTATTTTATACGTATTTCGGATTATTAAAAATATCATAAATTTGTATACTTGCCTGGAAGTATCTGTGATATTTTTCTTTCTTTTTTTCTGACCCGATTTTTTTCTCCCACCCTGTCACGCAATCCAAAACAAACAAGAAACTCCTTAAAGAGTGAAAGTATTCCATATTCTGACGCTGGGAACGCCTCCCTTTCTAATTACAAAGGGGAAGCTGTGTGAAGCCAGTCCAGCACTTTCACTTTCTTTCCTTGGCTTCATCCGCCCCCTGGTGGTACAGTGCCAGGCAGCGGGCAGCAGCATTTTTATGGAAGGACCCTGCAATGTTCCACCAGGCGCTGCGAAATGCAAGGAGCAGCATGAAAGCCGCAGACATCTGTGCGGTTCATGCCCACACACAATGCAGTACGGCTACAATATGTTTTGCAGTTAAAACGTTTGATGCTTTAACAGAAAGGGCAAGTTAGAAATTCAGATTTTTCATTCTGTGAAACTACGCAGCTGCACACTACGCCCAAGATTCAGAAACTGTCCCAACAGTTTGTGACTTACTACGAGTTTTTGAGCCCAGCGGAAGCTGATTTGCAAAAGCAGCGCTCACAGTCGGACACAGGACTGGAAGCAGAAAAGTGAGAGAGCCACTTTGTTCCTCACCTGCAAATAGCTTGCAATGTCCCACTGTCACACCACCAGAATAATGCAGCAAGGACAGAATAAGTACTAGCCTAAACTCTTTAAGCTGTTGTGCTTTATTTGGAATACAACATCTATTGTTATTCTATTCAGAATACTTCGGTAAAGTTGCAAAACAAAGTATAATCAAAAGTAACTCCTCCTTTCTCATTCTGAAATCACTAGCCCTTATTTGTGTTGTCCCGCACGCCGTACCGGGACAGGGTGACACTGAAGTTGCCCTGCTAGGGCCATCTGGCATCTGCGGGTGGGGAAGTAAATATTTACTACCGGGAGTTTGGTCCTTGGGGAAAAGCTAAAGGCCAAGTCTGCTTGGCAGTGGCACGGTGTGCCGCTGTGCAGGGGTCATCAGGCTACCTCGGGTCTAGCAGCATTACTGTTAATTAGCAGACAGAGCTCTTCGTCAAGTGTTCCCAAGATACCCAAGGAAGCATCGTACCTTCGCAGTGACACACTCCAGACAGGTATCTTGAATCATTTCCACCTCTGATACACGGGGAAAATAAAGCAAATATACTTTAGGTTATTGGCCCACACTCCCCATACCCCAAAGGCAGACAGATGCATAATGTGGGCAAATGCTGGCAAACACAGAGCGAGGAGAGGAGAGGAGAGAGAAGAAAAGAGAAGACAGGAAAGAAGAGCTGTAAGTATTCTTATAGCCACCTGTGTATTCACGTGAGCCCGGTGTGATGACATTCTTCTGATCTGTTACACCTGGAAAGCAAATTTCAATCACACCAGCAAGCTTCTAACTCAAACACAGTTTTTACTTACTTGCCAAACATGGAAAAGAAAACACAGCAAATGTCTACTCCAAGCCCTTGGGACAACAAGATCCTACCGACACCTGGTACCCCACGTGCTGGAGACCAATTCTTACAGCCAAAGGGAGCCTTTTCCCTATTCTCCGTTACAGACCAAAGCTAAGACTGATCCTTCCCTAGCTTGCCTGTTGAGGGAAGAAGAGAGCTGGATGCTGCACGTAGGTTTGTGATGGGGTTTGTGAAAGCACCTAAGAGAACTGGGAGCATAAACCCATAATGTTTCCCTGACATGCAGGTATCCAACTCCCTGAAGTGCTTTTGGAAACCCCCACTAAAACCCACGTTCAAACAACTGGAAGGAAATATCAGGCAGATGTCAGGGATGGGGAGATCGGCACGGACTCTACCTCCGTTCCCCAGAGATGAGGCTCCAGCATCACCAGATGAGTCTGGTGATGGCCACCTCCCCACCTGAGGAAATCCCAAAGACCCTGGTCCAGGTCCAGAGACGAGCATGAAGTATCCGAATCCCTGTCCTGGCCAAATGGCAGACAGCCCAACCACAGCAGCTGCAGCGTTCAGGAACGAGCAGATGGTTTTGAAATGACAGCGCCTCTTGCCAAGTCCGACCCATCCCGACTCCTCCGTTTCTGCATTACCCACGCCATTTGCGAGCGCTCTGTGCAAACACAACTCACGAGGAAAGCTCTTCTCTCGGCAGCCTGCAAGCGTTTACAGCCAAAATCAATACGCCTATCAGTGCTCGTACAAGTAATTTCATTTATGATAATTAAATAAATTAGCTCTAATAAAATGATGATTTTGCTGTTTACCAGAGGAAAATAATGGGTTCAAAGTCATTTAATTTGACAGAAACTTGGGTTTGGGTCTAACCCTTCAGATTTTACTCCCCATCTCTGCTGGTATTTTGTAACAGTGAAAATAATTTTTATTTTATTTTCCTGCAATAACATATGAAAATAAACTACTGAAAATATTGACCTAAGCCCTGGACAGAAAAGGGTGAGCAGACATCCCTGAATGTGAGTTGGCTGCACTGCTGGGAAAGTCTGCCTCCAGTTCCCTGTGCGCACATCGATAAAACACCTTGCAAGCAGCTTCAGATCATGTTTATACCTGGGAATTCCTGATGGGAAGACGCAGAAGTTGTACTGTATTTGCACAGTATAAATGAGACAGAAGTCTCCACTCTTGCCACGTAAGTTAATGCCTTGAAGAAGTTTGAGCTAAGCACAAAATTCAATATTTTTGTCCCAATTTTCCATTCCATGGACAAGTTGTGGTGCCAAATGCTACTGGAAAAGTGTGAGTGAAAGACACAAATAGATTAAATGGGCTCTTATGTGCCACTATCATCCATCAGGCCTTCATTCTCCTTATTAAATACACTGTCCCAGCACTATGCTTATATCCAGATGGGGAACTGATCACACAGGAAAACGTTTGTTAATAAAAGATGCTTGGTGTGTTTGCCAGAAGTACAAGCATAAACCTCTATCAGACAAAAAAAAAAAGCTCTCACCACTTATTTTGCAGACATCATTCTGGCCTACTTTCCTCATTAGGAAAAAAGCATGATTCAAGCACTCAAAAAAAAAAAGAAAAAGTCAATAAAACATTTGCCACTAGAGGAGGCTATTCCATAATCTTTTTCCAATGACATCCTTGTACCAGGGAAATTTCAGTGGGAAGTTTCTGCAGAAGGAAGAGCTGATTTTCCACTCCTGTTTTCCAGCTAGTCCTATCATGAATTCCTCTGAAATCAGCAAGTCTCTCAATTTGTACTTAATCTTGAGCCAAAGGAAAAATAAATCCACAAGACTCACACAACCTGGATAATTTCTATCCATTTTAGTCTGACGGTACATTTCTCACTGCCTGTAGAGCTGCCAAAAGGGGAGATGTTGGTGAACAAGTCAGGGGCTTTCAGGGACTCCACTGATCTGTAAATACCATACTCGTTATCAGAGAAACTTCAGCTGGATAAATTACCAATGGAGCCCTACCATCAGCAAGTGCATCAAGAGCATCAGTTTTCTTCGCTATTTCCCACCTTTTTTGTTGTTTTATTTAAGTCTTTTCAGCACCTGGTCCCAGATTAATATCCCAGTCACCCTCAGCCTCAAACCATCAGACTCCAGGCCCCAAAACTAAAGATTCATTCCTTTGGAGAATTGTGTTGCCTTGCATTTTGTTCTAGATCTGAACAGAACCAAATTTTAAAACATCCCAATTTTCTATGAGACAGATTTGCCCTTTCCAGTCCAGTCCAGGTATAAACAGATATTAAGGGAAATGGGCCATGTAATTCTTTCAGACAAATCTTGTGCTCATAAAACATCTCTGGCTGATGGTGCCAGAAATAGATGCCCTTTCTTCATCAACCGAACAAGCACATCCCAGAGGAGATGAGCACAGCTATGGGAGAAGGTTTGTCCAACCATCGCACCTTTTGATGGATGCATCGTAGCTTGTTGTACCATGTGGTATCTTTAGAGACTCTTTCTTGCCTCCTCTTTAACTTGAGCAACAGAGGTTTGGATTGCGTTTTTGGCCACGATGCCCCATATTCAGGTAACACGGTCAGAGAGGCCTTTGGCAGAGGGTGACAACTGCAAGTTTCAGCCATGCTTCCAGAGCTCACCTTGAGGGAGCTCACCCAGATGTAGGTTCTGAGGTGGCAACCCTCCTATAGAAAGGACCCCAAAAAGCCACTTGCATCTCTGCCACAAGCCAGGCTAGGAAGTGCCTCATACACTGGAAAGGGCATTTGAGAGGTTGAAAATAATCTCACATAGGGTTTAAACGATATGAGTACCACAACGTACATCGTGCATCTGGGGCTCCAAGACACTGAAAATGCACCCCTCCCCCGCCACACGTCAGAGCCCCAGTGCTTCAGTAGGAAGAAGAGGGGCTCTTTACTCGGGTAGATAGTGATAGGACAAGGGGCAATGGTTTAAACGAAAAAAGGGCAGATTTAGATTAGGCATTAGGAAGAAATTCTTCCCTGTGAGGGTGGGTGAAGCCCTGGCACAGGGTGCCCAGAGAGGCTGTGGAGGCCCCAGCCCTGGAAGAGTTCAAGGTCAGGTTGGATGGGGCACTGGCCAACCTGATCTAGTGGGTGGCATCCCTGCCCATGGCAGAGGGTTGGAACCAGATGATCTTTAAGGTCCCTTCCAACTCAAACCGTTTCGTGATTCCATGAAGTGCCCAGGTTCATTTCTGGGGACAGAGCCTGGAAGCTGGCTACGTAGTGATATCTTCAGTGCTGTTCCTCTGTCTTCCAACTCATAAACTCCAAATCCGTCTCTGCATCATTAAACATTCCCACCTCCATTTCCTTTACAAAGAAGCAGCTGTAAAAAAAGTAATTTAATTTAATTACATTTTTTTAATTAAGCAGCTATGTAACTAAGTGCTCAGCTTCAGTGGTGAGAGTTCTAATCCCACATCTTGGCATTAGAGGGAGTCCTGCTCCCATTTAATTCTCTTTGCAGAGAAAAGGAGGAAAAGTTGGAAGCATGGCTTTAGGGAACGGCATCCCAGCAGTCAGTCAGCAGCACTAGAAAAACGAACAAGGAAAAAACCCGAGAGCATATTTCATGCTCTGCAGTGGACTCACAGCACACAGCAGCATAAAAATCTGGTCCCTCTTCTCATGTCAAGTATTAGCATTTCTGCTCTAAGCAACCCCGCTCTGAGCTGCAGCACTTCAAAGAAGATTCACACAGATATTCAGGTTCAGTGACCTTGGAGATCCACAAGGATACATCAGCCTTTCAAGTAGTTAGCTTTTTTACCAACAGGCTTGGAGAAATCCGTCAGACATGGGCAGACAGATAGGAATAACCCATCTCTGGTTCTCGGTTATTATGGTAATTACTGATAAATACAGACACCCATAAATAAATGGGCAGATGACTCCAGTGACGTCATGTTCTTAAGTACTACAGCAACAGAGACAAGGAAAGTAGACAGGCAGACGGGAGACAATCCGGTCACGCCCTATCTGCGCATTATGGTGTGAGTCATATTACCTTTTCCAAAGTAGATGTTTAGTGGTGTACCTGGACAGGTGCTGAAGGTGTGAGCAGCTTCAACCAAAGCAAGTTTGCCAGTGCCTTGGCTGCACAAACTATCAGGCCATAGACTGCTGCGTACTCAAGAATTTGGACCAGATCTTGACTTCAGGGTGTGGATTGAACAGCACAGGCTCATAAATCCTTGGAAATATTTCTTTCAGCCTTATTTTCCCATGTGACCATGTGTACTGTTCCTTTTTATTTTACCTTTACATACCCTGGAACTGGACTTTACATTTTGCAGTGCTCCATACCCAGTAAGAGAAGGTAATGGGAGCTGGTTAAGAACCTGTTTCCAAAGCATTATTCTGGACTCCACTATCATACAAGTGGCTCTGCAATCAATAGCTGGGCAAGAGCTTCTTAAAACCTTCTAAAACAACAGCAGCAGCAAAATAGCTCAGATAAGGACACTACAAGACCATTGACAGGAGAGCTCTGAACTCCTCTGAAGAAGAGAGTCCCAGAGCTCCTGAGCTCCCAGCAACCCAGCAGCTCATCTGTTTGAGCACCAACTAATACGCTAACAGACAACAAGACAAAGTTAAGCTGAGGAAGAATAAAAAGAGCAGCTCGTTTCATCTTCTGTTTAGAACATTGGGAAAATCCACCTGAACCAAGAGGGGCACTGAAAGAGCACGACTGGGAAGAGATGCTCTCTCTGCAGTTCAGGAGCCTGTACCTTCCTGTTCTCTGAAAACAGGCTGCTTATGAAAATACCAGCCTCTGAGAGACATAATTTAGGGGATTTTACATGGGAAATGGAGCTTCCTTTCCCTAGCTCCTGCTTCATGATCATCAATGCCTAAAAGCTGTCATCACCCAGAGGCTTCTCAAAAAGCTGTGGCCCTGCTGAGAAACAAAGGGCTTAAAGTCAGGCACCTAAATCTATGCTTGTGTGCCTCACTGGGAGGAAGGTGAGCCTCGTGCCACAGCAGCTTCACAGCTCACCAGCACAGCGAGATGTTCTCAGCCCATGAGAGCCGCAGGCTGACGGAGCAGCACAAACCTGCTCTCGCGGGGACCTGCTCTCGCCACCAGGATCGCTGCCAACTTAAAGGACTCCAGTGTGGAAACTCAGCCCCATCTTCAACCGTTTTCAAACAGCCAAGAGATCTTCTTAGGCATAGGACTTTCCAGAACTTAAAGAAGTCTGATTTTCTGAAACATTAGGTCTCATTCTGCATTTCTCAACTTGGGCACACAGACTCCCTTGGGTCTTGAAATAACGACAAATATCAGAAATCTCAGTAAAATGCAGAAAGGAGCTAGACTTCAGTGAAAAATTTCCATCTAGAAATTCTAAGCACAGATGAGCAAACATTATTTTTTAAGAGCATAACAACAAGTACATATCATCCCTAACGTCAGGATCTCAGAAAAACTGCAGATTGTGCTACACTAAATACCATCCAACACACGAGGCCGGTTTTGGGATGTCTCTAGGCCCATGCTGTCTTTCAGTTACTTCAGAAAGAAACCAATATGCTACACACCCTGAAATAAATATTGCAGAAGCACACAGTTTTCTAGCATTTTCTTAACTGGCATTTTAAAGGCAGTAAATCAGGATAAAGTTATGGTCTACAGATAAGTCTCATTTTTATACTTCTTCATGTATTTAAACCACCTCTTCATTTGGGTGCCTTTGGTAAACAGCAAATAATTTGAAGAAGCTTGACACTTTGTCGTCACAGTTTCAACACTTTAATAGAGAAGAGGATTTATCCCTTTGCTAGTTACTAGAGGAGAAGGCGTTAATTCAGGTGATGTTTTGAAGTCTTCTCTGTATCTAGAAGCAAGCAGTGAATGGGGTAAATGTTAACTGACTATCAACGGCAGTTAAATACTATCACATATGCCCACTGTATTTCTAAATTAGTTGTTCTGCAACTTCTTATACTGTCTTTTATGTCAATCACCCTTCCTGGAGTAAAAGGTCCATCCTCTCCAGCTGGTGTCTAACAGGGTATTCAATTATGTTTTGGAACCAGACTCTGGTTTCCAGTTTTCTCACAGTGACAATTCCCTCCCTGTACCTTCAGATCTAACGTGGCTGGGACACAGCCCCTGTGGTGCGCCCGTCAGGGCTTCATTTCTGGGAGGACGGGAAGAACATTCAAAGAGAGCAATGCAGCTGGTGTGCCTCTTCACAAACTCTAGACCCAGCCCGGAAGGAAACCTCCTCTTCTGAAGTTCACCGTCACAACCATTCAAGGAACCCTGACTAGTGTCGCCATAGGTACCAGCTAGCTTTCTGGTACGTAATATATGATGCGTTTCCTTCATACACTAGTATTCTACGGAAAATTTAAGGGATATTTTGGCAGTGCTAGGTTTACGTTGGACTACATGATCTTTAGGGTCTTTTTCAACCTAAATGATTTATGAGTGTCTGGAAGATGGAGCCAGGCTCTTCTTGGTCTCACTAAGCGATAGGACAAGGGGCAACGGGTGCAAATTGGAGCATAGGAGGTTCCGAGTTAATGTAAGGAAAAACTTTTTCACCGTGAGGGTGACAGAGCACTGGCACAGGCTGCCCAGAGAGGTTGTGGAGTCTCCTTCTCTGGAGACATTCAAAATCCGACTGGATGTGTTCCTGAGTGATGTGCTCTAGGTGGCCCTTCCAACCCTTGTGATTCTGTGATTCTGTGATTTTATGACTCTACATATCTGACTGCAAAGGTTTCTTCGTGGTTCGGGCCCTGAAATGGATGGGAACTGATTCTCCACTGCCAAGTAGCTTAGGCCAGGCTAAGCACAACGCGCTGATAGCAAACGGTGAGGGGGGCCCCATATTCCGCCCCCATTCAGTGCTCAGCCTGGTGCATTCGAGACAGCGATGGCACATGGAATTTATTGGGGAATTTGCTGCCTTTCAAGGTCTGAGACTGCAGGATTTTCTTAAAAATGGGAACACTTCCAAGTTCATTCTGTTAACTCAAGCTTTAACTATCCCCAGCCAGAGGACAGGGGATGGTGCAGTCTACTCTTCTGTGTGTGAGTTCTCTCAATGCTGATGACACATCACTTAGACTGATGGGGGTATGTGTCTTCTGCTATTTTTAGGCCTCTGCAAACCTGCAGATGGGATAAACAACAATACCCGAGCTGGATGAAACAAGGTAACGCTGAACAGAACAGGTCATATGAGGAAATGGTGTGGGATGCTGGTTTTTATCATCTATTTCCTTAACTTAAAATACACGAGAGCATATTCTGTGCATCAATGCAGCTGTCCCTCACAGAGGTGGCCACCTGAACATACAACTGATGTACAGTAATAGTAACTCCTTTTTTTTGGCAATCCAGCCAAAGGAGTCAATGGGGAATCTGCGTACCTACTTAAAGCACTAAAAATGGCAAAGTGCCACTGGAGATGTGCACAAATATTCCACCCCACTGTGAGGAAGAAAAGTGGCTGCTGTGGAGAAACCAGGCATTGATGATACTGTGTCTTATATTCTTTTACCCAGGAATATCTCTACATATTTGACTCAACACTCAGTGCTGACAAGTTTTCCCAACTCTTTTCAACTTTAAGTCAGAAAACTGATGAAAATAAAGGTGAAAGCCAGATTACTATTTAGCTTGTTATGTCAAGCTTAACATTCTTCTAATAGACGAATGTCAAGAAAATATACATTACCAGCTTCCCTGTAGTTTAAGCAGTAGGTTGTGCCTACAAGAAAGCCAGGCACATTCGTTTAATTGAGCAGAGGGAGAAATGTTCTGGAATAGAGGAGGAAGAGCTGGTGCTCTCCTGATGACTGCCCAGGGTGGCCAGGCGAGGCCGTGCGAGCTGCACAGATGCCTGATGCCGCACACTGAGCATCCGCCTGCCACAGCCGGTGGGGACCGAGGCATCCGCGCCAGGCAGGAATCCCTCTGCACCCTGCTTCATCAGCTCTGGGGTCTCTGTGCAGCACCGAACGAGGCTGATCTATGCTGACGCTGCTCCAAGAACACGAAATGACTGTTTTCCTACCTCTGCTGCTGCTAAGACGGTATTTCAACAACCAGGCTACAGTTACTCGATACCATTTGGGAGACAGGATTAAAACAACGTTCCTTTTCATGCTCCACTCCATGTTTTGCTGTGCTCTTCCAATCAATCTACGAAGCATCCAGTGTTTGCTTTTATCTTCAGCTGCAATTAAACCTACAGGGAACATGTGGTAAACGTAACCCTCCCACGGGGAATATTACTCTGCAAGCCACTGACTAACCACTAGATAAAACACCTAAATGACACCAGCATCAATTTTTCACAAAGCAAGACTAAGATGAACATCTCACAGTAATAATGTTAATTACACTCGGTGGATAAAATGAGAAGGAAAACACCCAGAGAATTCAGTGAGGGATGCTAAGATGTGTAATGCTTAAAGAGCTAAATGCAATTAAAAGACTCACTCTTTAGTTATCAGCACTTTTGCACTTCTACCATAGGACATCAGCAGTGGAGCCAGTGCCCTGTGACAAGAGAACAGATTTCTGCTTTGCTCCGCAGCTGACAAGCCTTTATCTGTGGGATGTTTGACATTTTATGCTTTTTTTTTAAAATAAACCTGGCAAACTGGACAGTCAGATGACTCTAACAATCAGTAGCCGTTTCCTAAAGCAATCATTTATCCCATCAGATCATATATGACTTTTTGATTTGAACAGGAGAATGTTAAACAGGGAAGGTTCAGGTTGGAGATGAGGAGAAAATTCTTCTCGGAAAGGGTGGTCGGGCATTGGAACGGGTTGCCCAGGGAGGTGGTGGAGTCACCATCCCTGAGGGTGTTTAAGGAAAGGTTAGATATGGTACTTAGGGACGTGGTTTAGTGGGGAATAGGTGGTGGGGGGATGGTTGGACTAGATGGTCCTTGAGGTCACTTCCAACCTTAATGATTCTATTCTATTCTATTCTAAACGTCAAAAGACAATTAGGGATCTTCACAGGAGGCTAAAACTTACCCGAATATCCAGCGCCTGTGTGACTGAACGCTGCTGCGCACGCCTCGGCTGGGTTTAGCACAGACCCTTTTCCTTCAGCAGTTGTGAGCAGAGGTTCACAGCACCAGGGTGTCTCGTAGAGCAGATCTGCTTAATCTCAACCATATCAGCACAACAAAGCCTCGGCACAGAAACAGCTCAGACAACTGAACTGCTCTGAGCTGGTGGCTGGCTCATCTGCAGTTTGTCACAACCCAGGAAAACTCAAAGGCTCCATGGGCTGGAGTCACCTCCAACCTGTTTCACAGGGACAGCTGTGACAACCCTTCCTGACCTGTCCACTGAACAAATCTCTGACCTAAGCCTCCTTCTGAAGTATTTCATATCCACCTTTAGCAAAACAACCATGCCTCCACAGACAAAATTCTCTTAACCTCTTGGCTTGCTTATCACCAAGTGTTTTATGAGATCCTTTACATTACATTTATTAGTCAGGACCCGTTCAGTACGGGTTACTTGGACAAACGTGCCCTGCTGACCAGTCATTTTGAAACTGCTGTAGAAAGCCACAGGAGTATTCCACAAGCCAAGGACACATGTGAATATTGAATATTCCTTATTATAAAAATGAGACTGGCTGTTATTCATTAAAGCAAGTGCATAGGGAAATGACCATTTCCCACCCACCATGCAGGGCAACCTGTTACCTACACTGCCTTAACAGAAGCCTTTCCACCTCATCTCATCTGCTCTCCTTAAATAATGCCTTGCTACTGCATTGCAATGTATAGTTCAGCTCATCTACCTGAATTGCTTTTGAAATATGCATATGTTCTTTAATTACCATAGCTGATTTTTACAGCTAACTTTGCAATTGCTTGCTAATCAAAATCAATTCTAGCAAACAGCTCACACAGTTATTTCTTGGGAAAATATCCTGACTATATTACCATTTTCATCCAAAAAACAAACAAGGTCACTATAATTTTCTGGATATTAGGTTGGCTGCCATGCATCAGCATACCCACAATTCATTGACTAGATCAAATAGCTGAACAGTAAACAAGCAGGGTTTCTCAAGCCCTAGTTTCCCCGTCTGTATGTTTCACAAACTAAAAACAAACAAAAAGCCAACCAAATAAACAACAAAAAACCCAGAAAAAAAAGCAAAAGCAAAAAAAGTCAACATCTTATTTACGTTTCTACCGTCAGATGATAAATTAAGCTGGTTGCACAGTAACTATAAAAATTAGCCCCTTATCTTTATGAAGTCCAGTTACAAATCTCACAGATACAAAATATGAAGCAGAAACCTGTTGTTAGACTTACAGAATTACCTACAAGTGCTCTCAGCAAGATTAGATTACAAATCAATGACAGCTATGTGGAGAGCCAAATTATGGCTGACCCTGAGGGAGTACAAAAAATGTGAAGAAAGAACGTGCAATACCTTCCCTTCCCTCGATTCTGTTTCCATGCAAGCTCATGCACAACTGAACCCATATAGCTTTCCCAGGTAATTGATTTTTTTTCACTTAGACATCAAATAAACCACTTTCTCCTTAAAATGAAAAGTTTTGGTTGTAATGTGTTTTTTTCAATGTTTTCAGACAATCTGCCGCACTTCAGAACAATATCTAGTTTTCAATTAAAAAAAAAACCAAAATGTCCTGCCTTTAAGAAAGGCAATACTTTTTTTTCTTTTAACCAGGCAGAAACTACCTATTGAAATCGCTCATTCACCTCCAAACTGCAGCTCTTCATGAAAAACGGTTTGTACCATTTTCTTCCTTACGTTACGGTTGATCACCCAGGAGATTCCTTTTCCTCGTGAAAATTTTAAGCACCTCAATATAGTTTAAGTTATAAGGACAGTTTGCAAGGACTCCCATGTTATTAACCTGAGGAGCCCAGCTCCTCCACGGAGGGCAGAAAACCAAGCCCACCTGGGTGTGAGCGCTCTGGTTTGCCCAAGGGGATCCAGCCAAGCAGGGGCAAGGCCAGCAATAAAATCTCAGTATCCTGGACTCCAGTTAACACCCCCCTGATTACACGACACGCTTTCCCTGCTGCACTGCTAATTTTCCAAAAGCTGATACTATCAGCCTGCTGCTGCTTCTGAATAGCCAGGAGGAGTGCCCTGTGACAAACTCAAACGCCCACCGTTTCCAGGCTGACAAAGCCGCTCACCGTAGTGGCAATGCCTACCACGGGTAGAACAAGTCATCTCCAGCTTGATACATACAAAAGGAAAAATAAAACACTCTCAGCTATCAAACACACACCATTAAAGAATATGATCTGCGTGTCCCAAGAGACGGGTTAGAGGAGAGAACTCCAATGCTCACGCTTCATCATTTCCAGTGTCATCTGCTCGTTTCACCAAACAACTGATAGCGTGGAAGGGAAGCAGTGGAAGTTTTGCAAAATAAATACTCCTACGCCTGTCGACAGCTTCTAGGCACTCAGCTGAAAAGAAGTCATTTGTTTTCAAATTGCACATCAAGGCTCAGAAGGGATGAAATTACCATCTTCATCATCAAATAATACAATATTTGTAACACGGTAACATCTAGAAGCCACAATCAGGTTCAGAAACTGAACCGCAACAGGATGAAGACACAGACCCTTCTATGAGAAGATAATTAGCACTGCAAACTGACAAATCATTGTTTCTACCATCAATGGCTGGACTTAGATTGTGGATGGAGACACAGATTCTTAAAATCATAGAATCATAGAATCATTAAGGTTGGAAGAGACCTCAAGGATCATCTAGTCCAACCGTCGCCCCACCACCTATTACCCACTAAACCATGTCCCTAAGTACCACAGCCAACCTTTCTTTAAACACCCCCAGGGACGGTGACTCCACCACAAGAGACAAAGCCCTGGATCTTTTTGCACTGTTCCGGCTTTGCATGCTAGAGTCTTACAGTTAATGAGTCCACTCCACTGGAAGAAACGCGTATCTACTCCCAGATGAAGGAGTCGGACTTTGTAGTTTCAAACAGCTCTTCCCTACTTTACATCTTGCCTCTTTTAAGCCTCTTTGGAGCACACAGAGTGGCAAAGGTGTGATGTGCCAGTTCACAAAACATTACAAAACATGGACAGACTAGAAGAATTTGATGAAAATAAAAAAAAACCCCCCACCTTTTTTTTTTTTTTTTTTCAAATTATGGTACCTGCTAATTTAATTTTGGGTGAAGTTGAGCCCTTTGTAAAGGTTAATTTTGTATTTTCCTTTTTCAGCACCTGGAAATGGTGTTCAATGGATGTAGCTAAACGAAAGGTTTCCTTTCACGATTCTTTTTTCCGCAAGATTTCTTTTTAAATTAATAATTTACCAAAAATTAAGAAGAATTCATGAAATGTCTCAGTTTCATCAAGCCTTCAGCCTAGGCCCCAAAAGATGACACAGTAAAATGGAAGAAGAGTTTTTCTACCCTTAATATATGTCTGTAGTAAGGGATGTGGGTGAGGCAAGACTGACTGTCCAGCTACCGGTAGGTAAGAAAAGCTTGTACATGCAAGGGCACAGAACGACCACACTGTCATTTCCACATGGTGGTAGCAGTGGGGACTAAGGGAAAACCCATGTCAGACAAAATTACGTGTTTTATTTCTGCCGTTGTCCACAAGACCTACGCGGCTGCGGAATTTAAGCTGTTACAAAAGCTGCTGGTACGTACATACAGGCTATAAACAACCGGCTCCTTTCAGAAATAAGGAAGGACTGTCATTTTTTACTAAGCAGGAAAAATCAATAAAACATGAGAAGAGGCACTGAGAAAACTTCTGTTCCGGCTACTATAGCAACATCTTTTTGATCAATAGGGAGAACGCAAAGAATATACAAAGGAATGGACAACACAGCTGCAATTACTACCTCATGTGAGCCCACGCTTCATTTGCACTGTGACGTCCAATCAGTCAGAATTAAATTTCGTGTGCTACCCTATGTCCCCAGATCTCTCCTTCAGCTAATCTGCCACATCCTTTTCGGAAGTGTTACAAATAAGATTTATCAAGATGACAAATAGAGCTTTCCTTCCTACCGCGCACCGCGCTTGCCGTGCTCAGTGACAATCAGCAGCGCAGCTGCTAAGCAACAAAAAGAGAACGAAAAAGCACACACACCACGGCCCCCCAGCCCCATCAGAAATGCCCATCTTCCGGCACCGACTGACACGAGAAAGGGAATCGATTGCACCGCGGATTCTCCAAAACCTCAGGGATGGGGGGAAAAAGAAGTTATGTTTATTTGCCGTGTCTCTGGTCAACAACCACCTTTGATTTACTGGGTCCTACAGCAAGTTCCTATTTTCAAAAACATGTTCCGCTCTTCCTTTTTTCGAAGCTGACTCATAAAATAACTGCTGCCTGGGGCAACACGGCGCCTGCCGTTGCCCTCACCAACACACTGCTCCGACACTTCATACTTTGCCAAGGAACTACCTCCACGCATGTGTTTTCTCAGTCAGCAGAACACACGGGCAACTCACGTAACGTGGAGCTCAGCAATCACATTTCAGAGTAATCTACTTCTGAATGGTTTTTAAACTACTATTACACTAATTTCAGATTTCTTCATCTCCAGTCCTTGTCAGAATTTACTAGGCAGCACATACTACACATTCTAGTTAATATTGTGCTTTGTACTACTTTATTTTCACTAATCCAGGCACTGCGTTTAATTGCCGCCCTCACCGTATACCTTTATAACAAAATCGAACGATGTTTTGCTCTTCAGCCAAAACCACCCTTCCCACCAAAGGAACTGGCAGGGGAGAGGTTTGAAGACTGCCATGGTTTGTATCTGCAGGTCTCAAACTGCCCACAGCAACAGGTTTCCATGGAACAGATTTGGGTTTATAGCCAAAATAACATTAGCTCCATCACAACATCCATGAGAGTCAAGTGAAAAACTTGTGGCTGAGTTTACAAACAAGTCATGGCAAGGTAACAAGTTTCCATAAGCACGTAGACCCAGCGTTCCTCACTGCACTTGGTCTTTGTTCCCAGAAAATAATGAACAATGAAGTTAAATTATTCCATTCACATTGAATTTAAATAAGTTGGATGGCATCTTTGTACTTGAAATTTCCTCTACTTCAATATCATTTATACAAGAATCTATCATGTATATTTACTATTATTTTCTTGGTTTGACTGGTTTTTCTTAATGTTGTATTATATAGCAGACTTCTCACAATACGTACTGCAGGTTACAGAATTATCTCCAGTAGAGCCAAATAGAGTTCTGTCTACAAATATTGTTATGGATGGGATAATTTAGTAGAACAATGGTTTAGAGACACATTTAAGAACCTGGATATTACCTAAAGAGCTGTGTGAGCGCTATCTGTGCTTTAAGTGATAGTCCTTAGCTGACTCCTAACAACTGAAGCACAGGTTCGTTCCTCGTTTCAAATGCTGAACAGCATTTGAACAGCCGGATTTCTTCCCTTGCTCTGATCTGCGATCTGCACAGCACCTAAGTGCCTCCCAGTCTTTGATACGCTGATCTCTGCAAGATTCCTTTTAGCCAATTTGGTCCATGTTACTACACGTGGAGGATATCTACTATCCTACACCCGAGCACAGCTCTCCAAACAGCTAAGTTGCCTGGCTCTGACTACTATCACTGAGCAGCAGCAAGGCTGCATTACCAAGGTGAGAGGGAGCTACTTGGAGCTACGCTGTGATGAAGAGTCTTCAGAAGCTCTGCAGACAGAGGAAGGGCTAGTAAACAGGAGAGAAACACAAAGTCCAGTGCATAGGCCATAGCCCCTTGAAGACAGTGATGCAACACACATTCAAAATAAGCAGGACTTGAATTTTCAAGCACAGAATTATTTACCTGCAGTGGGATGTGTATAATATCTCACAACTGAGCACCAGAAAGTTTTCTGCAAGGCTTATCCCCATTAAGAATAACAGGAAAATAAAGGAATTACCACACCGGGTAGAAATGGAGGTCCACCCACCTCAGACACTAAAACGAAAAGTATACGCAGTATATGCACTATGCAGTAGTGATGCCTCCTCTTCTCTCTCCTGCCGACTCTATTTGATACTATGAGAGTGGTTCAAATCCTAAAACATCTGAATATGAATCCCTACCAAAATCAAGCTGCAATTAATCTACCACTAGATATTTTGATTACTGGCATCTCTATGAAGAGATATGGATACCAGGAGCCCAAGTGCACCACCTCCCAGCTATCCTCACACGAACGCCAGTTTGTAGAGGACTCAGTTCACTTTTTTTTTTTTAAAAAAGCTCCATATATTTATGGAAAAAGCAGAACTTTGCATAAAAGTTTAGAAAACCAATGCCCAGCCTCAAACTGAACAATCTGAAACAGCCTTGGCCAACACAGTTTCAGAGCCAGAGGGGGAAACGGAATTCACATCTCAGTCATCAGCGTTAACTGCAGACATATTCATTTGTCAATGGCCAGAGATACAGCGACAGTAAACCTCACCTCATCACCCAGATTAACACCCTCCCACATCAGAAGTCTCCAAGCAGCAATTGTTAGCAAGGGCCAAAGCCAGCTGCAGCCTGAGGAACCACGAGGGAACGTCTATGCTTGGAGTTAACTTCAGACTCAAAGCCAACTTCCACACCAGACTTGCACCAGCAACATTCCTGGCATCCTCTGTCAGCACTCCTGGGAGACCTGGTCACATCCAGCATTTTGAGAGAAACTCAGAATCCCACCTCTGCAGTCTGAACTGGTCGGCACAGCTGGACCTCAGCAGGATATAGACCAGCCACACTGCAGGTATTACACATTTAGCTCTTCCTAACCACAGGCTAGGTGATTAGAGCTAGAGCCAAATTAGCAACCACCGTGGCAGGCAGAAAGAAACTATGGGGCCCAAAGCACTCAACCACTTTTGGATGGTTCAGTTTGTCTGAAGACCCAGCTTTGTTGTTTCAATAGACACTGGATCAAAAATCCTCCTAAGGACATCTGGTTTGACTTTGCTGCATGGTCTGCATCAGCAAGTAGCTAGAGAGTTTCCTTATTGAAATTTCTACATATTAAAAGTGCCAGAAAGGTACCTTTGAGTCATGTTGATAAATCCTTGTTTAATAGCTGTCAAGGGAACATGACAGATTAGCCAGAGGGGGGATCTCTGGGCATCCGGCACTCACAGGCGTATCATGTACAGTAAAATGCAGATGTAAGGAATGATCACATCACAGTGCCAGGCAGCATCGTGTCTGCCCATAACATATGGGTATCAGCCTGCATAGGAAAAATGGCATTATAAACCTTTATGGTGTTACTACAGGCAGAGTGGAACTCTGGAGCCCGTTGTGGCTGCAGAAGTCAACAGTACAAAACCCACGCACTGCCTCACCATGAAGAATGCAAACACAGCCTGGCTGCTGCAGGAGAGGCATCACCAGTCTAGCCCCAGATACTGCTTTGATGGCCAGCGTAACACAGCTGCTGCCACAGGTTTAACCTACTCCCTTTGTCAAACACCCATCGTAGCCAAGCAGTTACATGAAGTAGATTAACTCAAAATACAAAAGCTTTGGCCTTTAGACCAAACATGTAACAACAACCGTCTGCTTTTTCCTATTCTACTGCTGCTGTCCTCTTGAATCTCAAAGGTTAGATCACTGGGACTCCAGAATAGCTTTTAAGCAAGTATCTATGCACAATATTTGGACAACTTTTCCTCCTGTGCTGTATCGTTGTCATGTAATGCTCATGGTCTTGCATACAAAATGACCGAGTCCAGATGTAGAGTTTGCAGATAAAATCTTAACAAACAGTAGACAGAATCCCAGTGGGGACACGCCACAAACCTCTGATGTATAGCAAGTTTAATCTTCCTGAATAATTGTTTTCTTTCCCAACCCACACCGCTGTATTTTTCTCTATCTTAATTTATTTTAATAAAACATACATTTGTTTGGAAACAGCATATATTATTGAGCTGTTTCTGGTTTAGAAAACAGAATCATTAACACGATATAGCACACAAGTGCATCTCCAGTTCATGTTATTTTCTGCTTTGTCAGTTTGACTCAGTCTGTTTTAAATTGCAGAAGCTATTTTTAATGGCCTTTTTGCAATTCAAATCTGCATTCTGTAAGTATAACTGAAAAGATAACAGTTCATTTTCAGTCTTGCACTCAAATCTGTTGAAGGAGGCTTTAGTGACTGTTGAATATTCTGTTATTTAAACTGCCTTTTTGATTGTATTAATTTTAAAACAAATTTTTTCTTTAAAATGTTAGACCTATGAAATGAAGTGAAAAAAGGTGAGGCTTGATTTGCCATCTTTTACATGGGCCCAAAGGCAGGCAGGTCACAAGAAGACCTGTGAGACGGATGCTTCATGACAGTTAAATTTGAACTGGAGCTCGGTGAGTGGAAACATTTATCCCAAGCCTGTTGTGTCAGAGTAGAAATGGCACCAAGCCTCCACGGCTGGAGCTCTGAGGTTAGACCCTGAAAATCCCCCCTTGATGAGTCTCTTTCAGATTTTTCCAGCTCTCTTTCCTCCCCTGTCCACGTCACACACCAGAGAAGTACTCTGCCTACGTTTTGGAAAATCTCTGGTTTCACTTACATCTCTTGGACATACCATAAAGTTGCCTGAGAGTGGGAAGCACAGTGCAGAACAAAATCAGCTCCCTCCTTGCACACATTTCTGGTTCTTTGGCTGGAGCCTTGGATCAAATCACAGAGCATTTTGTCCTAATTTAAAGCGATAACTGTAAAAGAAATTTGTAACGTATATAATATTGCCTTGGGTAATAATAATTTTCCTGACTCCGCACAACGCAGCATTAGAATAATTACTACACGTTTGGTGCTGCAGGGCCAAAGAAGAGCTGGTGTCAGGGAACGCTGCTGAGCAAGGCTCAGGAAACAGCTCGCAGCAAGGGGAACCGCCGCTGCCCCGACCCATGCGGCGCGGTCTGACGCTCCGCTCCCCCGGATTCTTTCCCAGTGACAGCGATTACCTTCCGTGGGCTGTGGCAATCAGGGGTGCCTCTCTGTCGCTGGGAAATCAGTACGCAAGTTAATCGCTGGCCTTTGGGTTACTGACAGACTTTTGTGGCAGACTCCAGGATTGTGATTTATGAGACTGTATCAATAATTAGAATTATTGAATCTCATTAAGGCCACACAGCTCAACCTCTCTGTGGTGGCCAGTCTGTATCGGTTCTATTGAGCGGGCAAAGATCAACAAGGTTGCAGAAAGCATGGGACCGCCTTTGGAGAGGATATTCGTGCTGGCAAGACAGGCAGCATGGCAGTTTTGCAGAGCGTTGGGCTGTGGACTGGGTTCGGGTGCCAAGGTGCTCCTGAGTCACTCTCAGACTTATCACCGGACCAATTCACAAAGTTCAGGCTCCTCCAGCCCACAAGCTGGTTTGCAGTGCCCTGCAAGTATTGCTTAGCTGCAAGAACAGATTTTAACGTATGAGATCAAACCCATCACAGTACAGTCTTCTATTAAAATGCCTTCACAGCCATATATTTGAGAGGTGAAAATGCAGAACAAGGTTTGGTAATTATAGGACCATGTTAAACTCATTCTGGGTTACTCTGATTTAGAAGATCATGATGAAAAAATGTATAATTGAAAAGTGCCCTAGTACAGTAGCAGGGCTCCTACACTCTCCGGATTCCCAAGGTACCTGTGGATGGAGAAAGCTTTCATGTCAAAACTCTCATTAGACATGCATAAGGCTTTATAAAAATAAAGTTTGCTTTTGAATCCTGAAGCCATAAAAATATAATTAGCAGAAAAAGAGGGTATAAGCAAACCTGCTTGGGCATTCGTGTATTCAAACCGATGTGTGCATTGAGCGCCACACGAATCAACGACGATGCTACGCCCAGCTCAAGCACTGTCAGGGATACCCAGGCTTTGTGTCGCAGCTCACTGGCGCTTACATCACATCCACTTCACACGTTCGACTTCAACCACCGTGTTGCTATAGCAGACCATGGAAAGTGAGTCTGGCAGTAAGGGTCCTTCTTCCAGCTTGAAGGGTCAGAGGAGGAACAGGTCCAGCCCTGGCTCTGGGCACCCTCAGGGCCACGTACAGCGAGGAGCAAGAGGGACAAAGGCCACCACCCTCCCTCTGTGCTCAGGCAGCCGTGTCTGCCTGCGCTGGAGCCACCAGGCCACACTGCTCCTACAAGGACTTGCAAGTGGCTTTGCACCCCAGCCCCTGCTCGTACAATTAGATGGGCTTCCATGTTTCGGTGTTGACAGTCGGTGTATCTGAGGCATTATGAGAGTACTGTCCTACAGAACTTGCCCTTAAAAAATATGTACCTTAATGACAGAGGAAGAGAACAGTTGCTGAAACTGTTGATTCTTAATTAATGTTCATTCTTTAATTACTTGCCTTTCTAATTAAATTGCTGTTAAGTTAGAATGCTAGAACATCCCTAGAGGTTACTACGTTGAGCGCACCCTCAGCAAGTTTGCAGATGACACCGAGCTGAGCGGTGCTGTCGATACAAAAGAAGGAAGGGGTGCCGTTCAGAGGGACCTGGACAGGCTCGAGAAGTGGGCCCATGTGAACTGAATGAGCTTCAACAGCTCCAAGTGCAGGGTGCTGCACCTGGGTCAGAGCAATCCCAGACATGAGTACAAACTGGGAGAACACCACATTGCGAGCAGCCCTGCGGAGAGAGACTTGGGGGTTCTGGTGGATGAAAGACTTGACATGAGCCGGCAGTGTGTGCTGGCAGCCCAGAAGGCCAACTATGTCCTGGGCTGCATTCAAAAGAGGCATGACCAGCAGGTCGAGGGAGGGGATTGTCCCTCTCTATTCTGCCCTCATGAGACCCCACCTGCAGTGCTGCATTCAGCTCTGGGGCCCACAGCACAAGAAAGATATGGACCTNGTCTTATAAAAAGGATGGAGATGGACTCTTTACTTGGGTAGATAATGATAGGACAAGGGGCAATGGTTTAAACTAAAAGAAGATAGATTTAGATTAGACATTAGGAGGAAATTCTTCCCTGTGAGGGTGGTGAGGCCCTGGCACAGGGTGCCGAGAAGCTGTGGATGCCCCATCCCTGGCAGTGACCAGGCTGGATGGGGCACTGGCCAACCTGATCTAGTGGGTGACATCCCTGCCCATGGCAGGGGCTTGGAACCAGATGATTTTTAAGGTCCCTTCCAACCCAAGCTATTCTATGACTGCTCCTATGTGTCTTCTACCTTTAATATTTTATCCTTAGAGGTAAGTTGGACATCTTTAGAACACTTGTTAAACTTCAGAACGTAACCCAAAATTTTTGGTGGGTGCATGTTGCAGGAACATGCAGAGGACAATTACTGGGCCAACCACACTCACAGCTGGGAAGTCTCTTTCTAGCACATTACAACAGGGGTTATTGATCACCTACCAGCAGCCTGTGAATGGACAGAAAATCATGTGTTTTAACTGACCTTTATGCAGATTTATTATTTGATGGAGAAATAATACCTAGGAGTATCTACTTAGATTGTCATGGTTTTGGGTGGGAATGAAACAGCTTTTGTTATATGAGACAACACTAAACCATGGATAGCTATTACCATAATCCAATTACAGTAACAATAAACAACACCACCCCTTTTTCCTTTACTGTCCAGCTCAGAATATATTCAGTCTGAAAGCACACACTCTTGCTGGTCTCGGTTACGGAGCAGGCTCTGCTGCCTGTGCTAACCTTTCAAGAATGGCTGGGCAGTGTGTAAGCATGAGATCTATGCTATTTATTTCTGCCACAAGTAAACACAGCATGATCCTCACAGCCATCCTGAGCTGAGGCTGCAAGCAGAACGAAATGATGTCAGGAAAGGAGACAGAAACCTTGCCAGGTGGCAGGAAGTACTGAAGAAAGAGGGTGTTTATGGCATTCTTTAGGTATGAAGGGAGCGACAGCTTTAAGGAGAAGCAGCATCCTTTGGCGTGAGTTAAAACCACTGCGTTTTCCTGCACACCATGTCTGACTTCTTGTCCATTATGGTTACAACAGCACTGTCTGTAGAGACTTCTGAACCTTAAGGACCATTTCTGTCCACGTGAGTTGCATTTACCTGTGGAACTTGCACTTTGCCTTCCCACCGCCAGCGTTACAGCGCACTGGTGAGCGATAACCACAGCGCTCTGAGTCCTCTGCTACCTCCCTTCAGCAGCAGCAGTTCAATATCCCATTTCCTCTCTTTGACTTTGCTGCTGAATTGGCATTTTTTCTCCAGTAACTTATCTTTTTTTTCCCCAAGTCAGCTTGCTGCAGCATCTATCTGAGCAGTTGTTTACCATGGAGTTCTTTACTCCTAAGCTTGTTATCTTCCATTTATCTGCATTGAGCTGTGCTGCCCCATTACAACCCAGGTATTCAAAATTAATCCCCCTCATGTATCAGATTAAATTGTTTCTCATTACCTGCTTGACTCTCAATTCAGTACCATTTGTAACACTAAAACCTACTTTTCCATATTATTACTCAAGACTTTTTTTGTGACAAAAAGCCACTGCCTCCCAATCTGAATAATCTAAACCAGCTCAAGTAATATTTCTCCGGCTAGCCAAATTGGAATGTTTCCTATTTTTCTTTTCACTTCCTCCTGAAGTCCTGCTGTAACCAGTGTATTGGAATATGTATTTAATGCATATTTTGTAACCTGTACTTGTCTCCTTATAGTTTCTACTTATAGCTAAAGGTTCTCAGTGATCAATATTTTACATGATCAGGTCAATCATAGCATGTACAGCTCTCTAGGAGCCCTGATAAAATGATTTCCTATTGCTTTGTTAAAATGGGTTTAAAACCTTACTTGCTCACTAGCTCTATCAGCCTTATAGTTCGTATGTTCATCTATGCCAATTTCTTTTCCAATCTGCCAACTTTATTTTGTTGCACGTTGCAGGGTATGGGGTTTCAAATCTGTAATTTTAAAATGAACTGTCAATCACCTTAGAATTCAACTATTATCAAATTGTATTTGATAACAAAACCAGCAATAACCCTTTAGTAAATATGCATGTTTCCCTGCTTTGACTAACTGCCTTTATTTACTCCTCTCCAATTAGTTACTCATAATTCACCACACCATTAAACCTGAAACATATGTGGCCTCTGTCCCTGACTCTCTCCACCTACATCACCCTGAACTAAATGCAATTTGTTGCTGAGGAGATCTCTCTCGGGGCAAGAAGAGCACTGCGAAGGCTAAGTCTTCTTCACGTGCCAGAGATGCACAGAGAGGAGCGTACCAAGACAGCAGGCTTCGAAGAGATAAGAAATGCCTCTTGTGGGCAAACCTGCAAGAGGTTTCAAGGGCCACGGTATTCTGATAACATTCCCTGTACATAAGGTGGTCTGTAATTATTCAGAGTACGATTATGACCTTGGAAACAGGATAATTCTCAAATTATAAGACAAGAAAGACCTGAGTTTGAGAAGCCATTAGGGAAAGCCTGCCAATACCTTTGCTTTCTGACTCCAGAACTTACAGGAACATTTTCAGAGCATTAATTTTATACTCTTGATTCCCATTCCCACTGTATTTATCCACTTTCAAAATGGAGGAGAAGAGGAGAAATAAAAAATGACACATACTTGAAATTTAATTTAAGAATGGATTCGTTCCAGAAAAGAACAGCCTTGGTTTATTCAGTCTCAGTTATCAAAAAGCACTTCAGCCCTGACAGAAGGGCAAACCTGTCTCTCTCTAGATACCTCGGCATGGGAGGGCTCTCACTAACGCACCACCCCTTGGGCATTTCCCAGCACGCCGCTTCTGCCGACAGACCTCTGCGGGCAAACGAATGGGTCTGAATTGTGCTGACAACAATTTTCCAAATTTAGGCTCATGAACTAACTGGAAATAATTACCTACTGGCTCCCAAATGCTTTTGGAGTAAACCTCATCAAAAAACCCCACCCCAAACCTAGACTAGCGCTCAGGGGAGCTCTCCAAGGGCACTGCTGGAACTGGCCCAAAGGCTGCACGTCTTCCCTGCGAGTGGGGAAGTCAGAGGTGTCCCCCAACGTCCCCCCCCTTCCCTGCCTATCGCTGGTGTGCACATCCCAGGACAGATGCTCTCAGCTGGAATGAACACAGCTGGAGAACTTCCCTTCTACAGGGCTCCACACAACCCAGTTTACCATTAACATGCCATGCCATTCTATGTATACTCTAATGAAAAACTTTTTGCTTTTCTTTAAGTATACTAAAACCTAGTCTGTCTAGAAAATACAATTAAGTAATGGGTAAGACAAAGGGAATTTTATGGTAAGTGAAGATGATTGCATCAACCATATTTCAGAGAAATTTTCTCTTTTGAGAGGAAAACAGATCACCAAGACGGCGGTGCATCTTGAAGATGAAATGACTTTCAAAGAGATATTATTTGAGTCAAAGAAAGTTCTGGGCTTAATACCACAGTCTGGAGGAGATTCTGTGGTCTCCGTTATTCAGATGTCACTTCTGAGTTGAGTCCTGTCAGCCCACTTGCAATTCAGAAAAACCTAATCCACTCAGGCTTGAAATCCAACTAGAGAACGTACTACTGCACTCCGTGGGTGAGGTTAGTTCCACCCTTCCTGCTGTAATACAGTTCTATGCAGAATGCTGCTCAATTTGTATATAATTAATGCATGGAAAGATCTTTTCTCCTTGTTGAATTCCTGCCTCCCATTACTTACTAGAAGACATGAACTTACAGCCCTTATGAGAAACTTGACATATTCAGCACTTTTTGCACCTAGTCACAACACCTCTGCATTAATTGTCCTAATCAAGCCATTTTGCCACGAACAGCAATTTGATACACTGTGCAGAATATCTAATCTGGTCTCTGCATTGACATTTTCCTTCATTCACTATGAGAAAGAAGAATATACTCCCGGCTTTCCCATTATTCAACACTAACAGACTTAATTATAGTATAGAGGCTACAGAAAAAAATCTCAAGACTGTCTTAAGCCATTTCATATATTTGTTAATTATTAAGGAAGCACACAACGCAATTACACCTGACTTTTATTTGCCCTTAATGAGAAGGGAACTAAAAGGTATAATAACTTAAGGTCACTGCAAGGCTCCTTCCAACCATCAAAACATGTGAATGACCCAGTACAAAGAACCGAGTCTATTACTTTAATGAAAATACACCGTCCTGGGACAACAGCAATTAATGTTGTAGGGTAACTTGCTATAAACTCTGAGACTTTTAAAGCTGAAACCATGCCGGTGCGAGTCAGCAAGCGCAACAGTCTTCTCTCTGAGGAGGTTGTTTGCTAGTGTTTCGATAACCAAGGAGGAAATGCAACCACTGCAAACCACAGGAATTACACTGATTTTTGGATTTTCCTACACACTTTAATTTCTTAGCCATTCCTTTGCTTATAATTCATACTTAGGAACTATATTTTTGACTGATGCCCTTCTCTGCCAAACACTGTCAAAGTGAACATGCTCTGTTGAGGTGTAAACACAAGAGTCTTTAGAGATCTCTTTTATAGATCTTCACTTGCTATTTATATGCAATATAACTTGAACTTACTCATTGAATATGCATATGGAAACATAAAATTTGTCCTCCTTTTACCTATGAGATGATTATTTGTTAGCAGTGAAAGAGACCAAGAGATTTCACTGTTTTTCTTGATTTTGGTATCCAGGCAGAACAATTTTCTTTACAGAAAAATGTGAATTTTTGTCCAGGGAAGTACTTTCTAGTCCAAGGAAGGATACATCTTTGGGTAGAAGGGAATAAAAAAAAATTAGACTACTGCATCAGTTATTAACATAATAAATGGCTTTTAAAAATAACACAGATGGAGTCCTCCTAAGCAGGAGCATGAAAAACAGACTGACTGATTCAGCCTACATTGAATGTAATACATTTATTACACCTCACTTCCTTGTCCTGCAGTCAAATGCAACCAGTGAAATGGCATCACAGTCTTACCCAGAGAGGACACGACGAGGGATTGAGCTGTCTGAGATGTTAGCTGTTTGTTGAGATGGACAGACAACCCATGGATTCCAGTTCCTGAATATCTGAAGTTTTTCAATATGCAAAGCCCTGGCTCATGCCCAGACTACACCTTTACCTAACATTCCAAGAGTTTTCTCCATCACATTGGAAAAGCTGTCACATCTACTAGTTCAAGCAGTCTTGTTGAAGACAACAGGTACCCTATAAGATATCTTGATATATCAGTCTTCAGAGCAATCTTTAAGAGAGAGAGAAACGTTTAGAACAATTTTGCAGGACAACCAGGATAATTTCCCAATTTATCCTCCAGCCTCATTATTAGAGAAAATGGAGGATGAGATGACTTATAATGAGGAACTTCTATAAACCATGAAAGGAGAAGTCCACATGGGAAAGACTCCAGTAAACACTCCTACAACTGCTCAGGAGATTTTCCACATGGTTACAGAGGAAGCACTGACCTGCTCCCACAGTTTTTTAGCATTAAATATGGGTGGTGGCTGTAGCCAGCCACCCTCCTAACTACATATCCCCTAAACTAAGGATTTCTTCAGCAGAGAGGAGCTCAGGAAGTACAATTAGTAAAAGTGATTGAGAGAGAGACTGTGCATGTCCCAAAGTCACCTCACAGCCAGACATCATTTAAGGACAAAGATTTTAAAACCAGTCTAATTTCAGGTTGTCTCAAGTTGTTCATTATTTTCAGATCTCCAGGTATCAAAGCTCAAAGTTGGATAGCAGAGGAGGGAATCCATGAAATTATACTGTAAAAAAAACCCCACAACAAAATAAACAAACCCAAAACCAACCCCACCACCAACAAAAAACTTTGAGAAAACGAAAAGCAGAAAGTATTTTCTTGCCTTAATTTAGACCCCAAATGGAAGTAAACAATTTATGCAATGCAAAGTTGACAATGAAATGTGACCTGTGCAATTCTATGGCACATTAGCACAGTCACACCCCTTTTTCGGTAAACCACATTTACACTTAAAAAACCCCAACGTTTTGAAAGCACTTTCCTCCTAAGTCTTCAGGGTTCATGTTACAGACACTCTTAAAAGCTGCAGAAGACATAGTTAAGACATAGGTAAGGTCTCTCTGTTTTGTGCATATGGACTTCTTCCTGTCCCTCCCACCTTCCCTCTCATTCATTTTTCAATAGACTGCTGAGAAGAAGCACTATTAGGAGCAGCTCAAGCAGGCAAAGCCATTATCACTTGTTCTTTACAGGACCTTCCTTGCAGCTAAGTTTAATGGAGTGGCAGAGGATTCCTAGAACATTTGGCAGCACTAGCTACAAAATCAACCTTGAGTATTTAGTCTCTCAAGAAGTTAGAAGTAAGCATGAGGAGCCAGGTTCTCAGCCAATACTCACTTCACTTCTGCAAACCCTCTGCTTCATAACTTCAAGATCCATTGACTTCAAATGGAGCAATGCCAATTTGAACAAGTTCTACTACACAAGAAATAACAAGTCTTGTTATTACAATGATTAAGAAATCAGACATACTCCCATACTCTAACATCATTGCCACTGGATTTTTAAAGACCATAAAGAAGCCCTAAACTCTTTGTGAATTTGCTCAAACTACTAACTGCAAGAACCAATCTGTTTTGATCCTTCCCTGGAGTCCCATCCTAAATCAAAGTAGTACAACTGAACTTTTCAACTAAAGTTTCCTTTCTAACCAAGCTACAGCAATAGAAGTCTCCTGAGAAATTTGGTGCGAGTTTAGATTTGCATGTTTTTCCTTACTAATCTTGACTTATGGATTATTAAAAATATTCCTACAGATTTGCGTCCTTAAAAGTGTACATCACAGACATCAATGCCAGGAGACTGGAAATCTGACAGTATTTTAACTGGATGCTCCTTCCTCAAGCTCCTCCTGCCTCCCAGCCAGAATCTTTGCCCTAGAACTAAACAGAGAAGATGGACTTCTTAGAGCAGCAATAGACTGAGCTCAGACATCGACTCAGAGGGAAACAGAATGACTCATGAAACTCAGGTCATACAGCAAGACTGCTAGAAATAAAACAAGGAAGAAAGGTAGAGAGTTTGGCACTTGAATAAGAAACAGCTCCTGTAAGAGAAGAGAGCTAAATATAGAACTCCACTGCAACACCAAGTTAGTCACTGGTGCCTTTTAAACGTTTGTGATGAGATCTTTGCGGATGTATTAAAGAACTCAGACAGTAAGTTGACCTGAAGCCAACTACCACTCTCACTGTATCCATTCCATGATGAGAGAATTCCAATTTTACCCATAAATAAGTCTGGCCAAGGACTTACAAAGAAAAATGTCGGCAAATATCCATCTCAACATCATTCTGTTGGAAACAAGCTGACTTTAAAAGTTGGCATTAAAACTCCTAAAAAATCCCAACTCCAAAACACTAAAAAAAACGTGGCAGGAGTGTTGGTTGGTTTTGTTTTTTGTTTTTGTTTTTTTTTTTTTAATAATGATGTCCTTTTGAGACACTATTTTTTAAAAGGCACCTTTTCAATTCTGTTGAGGCAGTACAAATGCTGCTATAGGAGAGATTATATCAAGAACAAATTGTCATAGTGCTACCCTGTGTTTTTTTTTTTAGTTAAGTCTCTCAGATGAATAATTATGCACGTTTTCATGTGCACGTGCAAATTAAAGAACCTGCCCATAAATACACCTGATCAGATATAAATTGGCAGCATTCTACAAAAGCCAATGTACTTCATTAAAAATACATAAGTTGAGGATATAGACAACTACTTGTGTGGTTGGAATGCACTGCTTAGATTATTAAATCATTTCATGCATATGAGGACATGTATAGAGCTGTGAACATGGAGTTAGAGAAGAAGCTGCGGTGCTTTGTGCATCTGGCTGGTCAGTTCATGGGTCTGATCTTCACAGGGTGAGGCAGAGCAACCCAAGGAGAACAGAACCATGTTTCTCTGGCAGCAATGGCATAATAAAGATGACGTTACTCAAAACAAAGGTGAAGCTAACTGATCTGTTTTTCTTTGGAGATCTCTGCCCTCCTCAGGTTATTTCTCTCACTTTCAGGTTTCCACCCAGAAGGGGCTTCCAACTCCTCTCCAATACAGTAGCCTTCTAACTGTGTTGGAACTCAGGGATCCCTCTCTTTTTCAATTTTAGATCTTACCTGTAGCGAACAAGTTCATCCAAACCCATCCTGCTCACCTGTCCATACCACTAGCTTCTTAACCACTCTCCTAGCAGACTTTTCTTCCCATCATCAGACTTGCCTTCGCCCATTTTAACCTCTCCTCCTCAGCACCATGAGGCCGTCTTACAGTTCAAAAACTGCCCTCTCCTCCTTGCTGCTCTTTATACCCATTGCCCTATCACTGTTTGCCACCCTGTTCTTTCATCTTGATGATTAGTTCACAGTTATTTGCAACTTGCTTTCAAATTAATAGGAATGGGGAATAAAAGTGTTTTTCAGCAAATGAAAAGTACATTTATCTTCAGAAGTGTTTTCAGTGGACATGACCTATCAACCCATCAGAGTTCTCAGGGTTCCCAATGGTACCAGCCTGCACAAGCTGAGCATCTGCTGCGGTTATGTCCTGAAGATGTTCTCCTGTATTCTGAATTTGAAAGAAATATTATTTACACACAGAACAGACATCCTTATGGAAACCATGTACCTTAGTGTGCCAAAGAACAAGCAGGCAAAAGAAACCTCTGCAAGAGAAGCTGCCATTCTTAAAAAAAGCCCTACTAGTTTTGGTTAGAAGGTCATCAGTCTTCAAGAGGAGGAGTCCATGTTAATTCAGGAACCTTTTGGTGACCTGCTTAGTCTTCCTCAAGGCTAATCAGCATGCCGTGAAGGTTGCTGGCTCAGCAACCTAGCAGACAAGTGATTTTAAATAACCTCCTCATCTGCTATTCGGAGGAAAAGGAATTTTTCTAGCAGAGCATCCAACTGAACTTTAGAGAATATATGACTTCCACTTGAGCGGCAATTGCATATCATGAAGAATATGTTCTTCAGCACCAGCAGGAAAGCTTGTTTTGACTCATAGCTTCCCTCAGCTTCAAAAACTAGTACTGTATTTTTTTAATGTCACACTGACTGTACATTTGACTGCACATATTATTAAACGCACTACACAAAATTCTTTTCAGTTAAGGCAGTAATTTCCTAAACATGCTCCCTTGTTATTAGTACAAAGACCAGGAAAATTTCTAACCATTTTTACATTTATCTAATTTAATATCCAAGTGATTTATGAAAATGCTTACTTGCATTTGGCAGCTCAAGTCCCATTCAAATTTTTGCTTACTACTCTTTTTACAGTGTATTTAATCTAAATTTATCATAAAAAGGCCAGCCATATGAACTCCACTGGGTTTATGCTGATAGCGCATCATTAGAAGGGAACACCCTATGTGAAACTTAAACATTTTCTGCTAACAATATTTGAGAGACACAAGCAACATTTGATGTCAGCTTTGCCACTTATCTGAAATGGGAGAATGATTCTACTCACCAGAAGTAAGAGCAACTAGAGAGAAAACTCAGTCTTCAAACAAGCTGGAGTTGCAGAGGAAGAGAAATAGGAGCAGGCACCAATTACCAAAGGTGCACAACTGGAATGAACTCTACATTTTTAACAAGTCTTGCAATTAAGTGTCATATTTGGCATCACCTGTCACAGAAATGAAAACCCATATGACTGCTCAGAAGAAAGGCAAGTTTAGAGAAGAGAGTGACATCACCACAAATGTGTTTTATACTGTTAATGTCTTTTTCAAAAGACGAAAAACTTAACACCAGATTCATTGCAGTACCAGAATCCTGTCATGCAGATGGTCTCCACGGCAGACTTCTCCTGCAGCTCCATCTGTCCTCACAACATTGAAGTCAAAGTCGGTAAAGCTTCCAAAGCAATGATGTCCATGAGGGGAGGCAGGAGATACACATGAAAATGTCCCTATTCCTGAAATCAACAGCCCACACTTCATTGGTATCAGAGTCCTCCATGCCCTCAGAAGTCTCGTGACAGTTTATTGATGCATCTTCAATGGATGCTAAAGTACCAGCTTGCTGTATGGAATAAGTTCTGCTGATTTAGGAATATAGATACTTTTTCACCTTCTACAGGAAATCTCCTAGTTTCATCCTCTAAGGGTGTGAGGCTCTAGGTCTAGTTAAGCCTCTAACCTTCTCCTAAAGGTTGCAAGAACACAGCTGAGGAATGAAATGTGCCTCTTCCACAAGATCCAAGGAAAGAAACCCTGAGACAGCTGTACTGTAACATGAAGGAAAACCAAGCATAAGGGGGAAGGTTAAGCTGTTATTTAGAAAACATCTATAGGAAACCCAAATCTCAGTCTGAGCAACTCAGAGATACCAGTGGGCAAAAAACTTGAGTGTGAAACAGCCTGAGCGCTGACTTTTCCCAGACACTGCTGAAAAAGCAGTCAATGATTTTACACAAATGTTCTAGAAAAACTCTGGCCTTTTGCAATCTTTGGACCTCTGTTGCGCTCACTGAGGTCTGGTAAAGCTTCTTCAGTTTCTTCAGCTTTACAGGTCAGGACACTTAGAACAAAAAAATTAGAGATAAAAGTACTACTGCTTACGCAACCATAAAAGAGCACTAACCCACGTTACTGCATAGCGTGCTCACCACATGTTTGAAATAAAATGCACTGCTGTGCAAATTCTTCAGCTGTGTTCTGAAGGCATCCATAGCTCCACCAGAGCAGTATCCAGAACACAGAGAAGCACGAGAGAAAAACACTGAGTTGAGGGAGCGCACGGAGACCAGCCTTGAATTCGAAGTAAGACTGCGCTCCTCTTCTTCTCCAGATAATCCTCAAGGTAAGGAGCCTGTTAGACTTTCTGATGAACCTTGCCTTTTGCTGTGGCTTCACTTTTGTGCACGCAGAGGTATCAGCTGCTGAAGGCCCAGACTGCTGATGGAATGAAGAGCAGAAACCCCTGAGTTAGACACGGGCTGAGCTAACCCTGGAACTGGAAACCACAGACACGCTGCAACATAATGCTGTGAGTCACTCAAGCTAATTATCTCTGAGATTACCAACGCCACAGCATGGTGCTGCACTGGGCTGCACAGATGTGGGACGGTAGCTAGGGGATCTCTGCAGTATGCTCCGCTGCACCATGTAGACATGGCTAAATGCTTTTGTAAGCGATTGCCTTGGGAAAGGAAGCAGCTTTCCAGTGAGAGCTAAAAAGTTTAACAACTCCTTGTTTCTGGAGTTGTCCTAACCTAGAACAGCATGAAAAATTTGGTGTGCTCTTAACCCAAAGGCCAATATTTAAATACTACAGACATTAGTTCTGATAAAGGGTCGTGCAATAATTATGATGGACCATGTAGTTGAATAAGGTACAAAGAAGAACCTTCATTATTAATAAAGAACGACATCATCCTCTTTAAAATGAGGACAGATTGAGGAGTGAAGTCTGATGGTTTCTCAGGAGAGTGATGGAATAAAAACATAGCAAGACAAAGGCCTTCCTCCATTCAAGGCATACTCTTTGAAGCTCTCAAATAGTCCTTTAAACACAAGATGAGAAAAAAAACATCAGTGTGACTCATCTGGTCTAAATGTCCTACTTCAGATATGCTAAGTACTAGATACTGTCTCCATAATGAATATTTATTCTGAGATGAGAGCAAAATAGCAAAAGGCATAGAGAAAAGATTTGCCTTGAAGAGTACACAGCTAAGGTAAAGAGATAAGAGTTCTCTACAGGTCGTCATGACCTGTTCAGTGGTGAGGTCAGATCCAGTTTGAGAATTAAACCCCATTTTCTTGAAATAAAAGCACTAAAACTGCCCCTAATGCCATTACTTAAACTTCTCTGATGCTACAGAGTGCAAATTTGGCTAACAATTACACAATTCACAATTACAGCTGCACCTTTGAGTTTTTGCACTAGGAAATCCCAGTTCAACAAACCATTTCCAATTTGTTACTTGTGGCCAGGTGAAATGACAAATAAAAGTACTGTGAGGACTCTTAATTCCTCTCCTGGCATATCCGTTACCTATAGATTTGGGATCGCCAATTTGGGACTACGACTCTGTGACAGTCACCCAGAATGCCAGGTCTGCATACGCTGGAAAATCAGCACCGACGAGAAGGTTGAAAACTGACTGGTGAGGCCCTGGCACAGGTTACCCAGAAAGGCTGTGGAGGCCCAACCCCTGGCAGCATTCAAGGCCAGGCTGGATGGGGCTTTGGGCACCCTGGTCTAGTGTAGAGTGTCCCTGCCCATGGCAGGGGGGTGGAACTAGATGATCCTTGTGGTGCCTTCCAACCCAAACCATGTTAAGATTCTGTGATGCTTTACAGAGAGCAGGAAACATCTGGGCATGAAAGAAAATGTCCAGCAGAAAAAAAAGAACATAGTCCGAAAGGGAGTAGGGATCCAATAACAGATGTATACACAAAGGTACTTTAGAACAGTAGTTTTGATGAAAGGAGACAGTCTGCAGGAACTATGACTATCAGCTCCTCTGAAGACTGCAGGGAGAGCATCGGCCCACCAGTGCTGGACACCAGCTGAATTCCCCCTCCGTGAGCTGCTGGCCTGGGCAGCAGCCTGGAGAGAGCAGAGGTACTGTTCAGTTTGAAATCCCTCTTCAGTCAGAAAGAGGGTGCCTTGCTACCTTTATTCCTTATCTTTTATCTTCATTTCCTCCAGCTACATTATGCTAAAGATTTAAGTCTGACAAACAGACTAAGGTGCACATGCTATTTCCCGGACTGAGAGGTGTGTGCATACGCAACGAGAAGGATCTCCCAGCTGTAATCCTTGTTATTTCAGGTCACGTTCAGCTGACAGCAAGAGCCACAGACCTTTGAAAAAAAAGTCTATTTTTCAGGCAAGTAGGAATAACCTGGCAGGTGCATTAGTTAAAAGGAATTAGCAAAACAAATCAATAGGATGCAGGAATCACGGCTGTGTGTAACACACTGATCTCAAGCCTCTCAGGAGCTCCGTAAAGCCCTACGGAAAGCTCTCGCACTGTCTCCTGGGAGGTGGCAGGTACATGTGAATTCAGAAACAAGAGAGATTTGCAAGCCATTCAGAATGCTGCCTCAGGTGGCTTTTCTTCAAAACCTCAAACGCCTTCCTCAATACACACTTTGTAATCATTGTAGTACCTGCTGACGGAAGTGTTTTATCAACAATTAGATGCCTCCTGCTCAGGACGTTAAACAGTAAACCATCACCTTGTTCTTCAAATCACGTCCAGCCACCTTAAAAAGAAATGTTTTTTATAAGACAGCACACAGCTGGATGTGTAAACACCCAGCACAGGGCCAAGTACTTGGTGAAAAGTAAATAAAACGCAGAAAATGGAAGAAGTTGCAGAGGATAACAGTTTAGGGTAAAGCTGAAATAGGAGCTTAATATCCTGTCACTGTTCGTGCATCACCTGCTAATGCTGACTGCTCCTGTCCGCCGTCCCTCACCACCTCGCCCTTCCTGCCACGGCCAGCACCGGGCTCACCTAGTGCCAAGCCATAACTCACGTGGTGAGAAAAGAAGGTGTTTGGTGGTGGAGCTGGTCGAAACATGGGTCAAAGCACAAGCACGTGTTGGGAGGTGAGAGGAAGGGAGGGCTGGAGGCACCCAGCAGTTCAGCTGGCACAGGCTGCTGCAGAAGACGAAGATGAAAAACTCAGATTCTAAGTTTAAATTTGTGGAAAAATGTTGAATTCCCAGCTCTGCTATATTTTTGTGTGGCTAGAAATGTCACACCCCAGAATCTTCCAAAGAGAATAGCTAAGAACCTAGTGCTCAGCTGATTCAGTAGGCAGTGCTATTGTTACTAATGCTGATGAGATGCCCAAATAGTTTTGAGAATCAAATCCTTCACTTCCCTCTTTAGAACGGGAAGCATTACGTTTCCCTACTGGGCAGCAGTGCTGTGAAGACAAGCATGTTCAGTCGTGAGCAGTGGTGGCAATAAGGACCATATGAGCTCCTAAAGGAGTAAGAAAAGAAGATACCAAATTAAACTCTATGAGGGGGATCTGATCTCATTTGCAGACAAGTAAATATTAAGTAAATCTTGGATTTTGGTAGAATTACTCTGGATTTGCACTGTCTGAGCCTGAACCCAAGCCAGGCCCAGACTGCGTTCAGGTAAGCTCATTAAATACATTCCAAACCCTTTGACTCTGCTGGGAGCACTCACATGTTTAAAGTTAATCGTGTGCTTAAAGGCTTTGGAGGATCAGGGCAAGAGGGCTCAGCCACTTACAGGACTGAGCTATTCTGCTTTATGTACTAAGCACCTGAAGAACCCTGTGTTGCAGTTGTCCCCACTGCCTCCCAATGCCCTGAAATAGAAGGTTATCATTTAATCACTCAAGTCAAAGTCTGTTTCTCTTTGGGGGGAAAAAGCCATTATAACAGTGGCAGCTTCAGACCTCTGGTCTTTTGTGGTCCACGTCATTCCCTTTAGATCATCCTTCACTACAGATATGGTCCCACAGCTGCAGCAACTAACTCCATGTGTATCCAGGCAGGCAGGATTTAGAGCTTATTTTCGTCTAGTATTGGACAAGGCTCAGGCATGGCTAATTGCTGATTGCTGCCAGTGCCGGGACTCAGGAGCAAGGCAAGGTGAAAGCTTCACGTTCCCCACAGGAAGACCCAAGAGGTGCAGGCAAAAGCAGAGTCAAGAACAAGGCTCTGCTGAGGGAAAGGGTGATGATGAGGGTGGCACTGAGGGCTGCAGGGCCCAACACCAGGCAATTGCAAAGTGCCTGTCCTCCCTCATTCCTCCCTGGGATGAACTGCTCCAGGCCAGACAGCTTTGCTGCAGCAGGAAAGGATTAGCAAGAGCCTTGGTGAATGGGATACCAATGTGATACTTTTCACCTCCACTGAAAACAGAAGACGTGATGAAAAACATCATGGAAGATTACAAAATGTAATTAATTTAGTATCAAGGGACCGTAGCCCTGATAAAGTTTATAAATAGGATCTTATAGCTTAGTAGAAAACCCTATTCAATGAACCAGAGAGTTTCTTCCAGGCGGCTGTTGGTCCAGATTAAATCTGAGGCTGAATGCACCCGCAGCACAGGCGCCACACCTCATCACTGGTGTCTCACAGCCACGTGGGCCAGGTCATCTCAGACACAACTGGCACTGGCAAATGTACCTATGTTTCACATGGCTCATCTCTATTGTTCCCCACTGGAATATAACGTCTTTTTTCAGTTCTGAACAATATATAAAGTTTAAAAATCTCTTAGTTCTCCATGATTTCAAATGCAGGTTCTCCTCCCCTTTCTTCTTTCTTTTTCTCCTCTAAAATGCAGAAATGCACATGTATTAACATAATTAAATGAAGGAGCTGGACTAATAGAACTGATCTGGTCTAGAAGAAAAGTGTATAATTAGAGTGCCAAGTAACAGTACTATCAGTGGTGACACAACGCTTGGAGCAAAGGGACATTCAGTATGACAACATAAAGGCTCCAAATTTCTGCTGGTGACAAAACCGTGTGTGCACATGGAGTAGGCAGAAGAGCCAGCCTCCCACATAATGTGCTTAAATGTCCTACCTTTTCCTCGCCCCCGGGACCGGCTCTGCCAGTCATCCCATTGCTGGGGATGAAGATAACAAGCCATTGTCAAGGGCAACCGCAAAGCTGCTTGTTTCACATTAGCATCCTTAACATTTTCTATCTAATCAGATTTCCTGTTGGTTGAGGAAAGCTGCCTTTCCTCATTACCAGCTGCTACCCCAGATTTCTCTCTCCCCATCCCCAATACATATTTTGCCATGCTTGTCTGCTTTTCTGTGTAAAAAGGTTATGTATGCCTGGAGGGAGACTAAATGTTAAAAAAAAAAAAAGAAGAAGAAAAAAAAAGAAGGCAAAAACCCCCACATGAAAACAGAACTGTGGGCAAGAGGCCAAGACTCTTGATTATGTGACTGTGACTAACCAATGGGTGTTTTTAAAAAACATTTCTCTCATTATATTCCCTCCTCTGGATGTAATAATACAACTCAAATTAGTTTTCCAGGAGCAGACTTCTTTTTATGTAACCATGTTTTATACAGATAGCAGCAGCTTATGTTTAAACTATTTAGGAGAACAAATAGCTGCAAAACGTACTTCAGATGGCCCTTCTCCTGCTAGCAGCGTATTCCTGGCTTGAGGGAAGCTACAAAAACACTCTGTATTTTGCTGCTGCTTGGATGTAACTGTAAACAATGCGCAATGCCCACAGGACCTAGCATCCAGGTAAGGATGTCAGGTCCGCTTGTTTTATTGCATTTGAGAGACGCACGACACTGTAAACTGTAGAATGACTTTGACAAAACAAAGCTGGAATGATTCAAGAATAAAGCAGAATTTTATCTTTGAACTTAGTCCAAAGTTTTCCATGAGCATTAGGAAACGTAGCATCCTACCCGAACTGCGATCCAGACTGACAGACATCACCCTGCTGGCACTGGACCCAGATGGAAATTTCCACATTTGTGGAAGAAAATATTGTTGTGATTTCCTAGTGCTCTCCTCCCTCCTTCCACATCTACCACTTAAAAAAAGACTGTCCCTGTTACAGCCCCTGGACCAAGGACCTTCTATGTGTCCTCCAGGTTGATATCAAATGTCCTGGCCCTGGACCTATTATGTATTGTGTATTTGAGGCAGATGGGTGCTGTGAAAAATGAGGACATTGCAAGCAGGCAGGTAGGGTGTCAGGAAAAGAACAAGAAACCTAGACAGGTAAAGTCAGGAAACACGGATCTTATTTTCTCCTTCCTTCTCCTGCTTTTAGAGATGGGCCTGTGACAGGAAAAATGATGAGCCACCTGGTTCAGATACCAGAGCGAGGTGGTATTTAAGTCTTTCAGCAAATAGTAGATCGTTGCCCAAACATCCCTACAAAAAGCCAGGAAAATCTTTTTCTGGTGTCATGACATATGCCTAGGGGGGTTCAAATCCGTAAGTGTTAAATGAGATACCCCACACGTTAACGCTGTATAAAAGTGGTTAAAAGGTGCAGAGAAGAAATCCATCATCTAAATGAAATATTTAGATAAAGAGTTGCAAAGTTAGAAACATGCAGGATTTACTGTGTTCCCATGTCATTACTCAGCAGATAAACGGTACATTCTTATACTCTCTGCAGTCTTTCAAGTCTGCAGTTTTCCATAAAACTTCCATTATGACAGTTTACTCTGAGAGCTTTCCCAATAGCTTCTTAGTTGCTGTACTTTCCAGTACCTTCAAAAATGTGTAAATTATGCTACAGTAACAGGTTAAACCGTTTATTTTCACTCATCCTCAGAGCACAATTGAGCTGTTAACTGCTGGGTTTGTTCCAGCCACTCTGCTAACTTCAACTAACTGTTTTTGTGTCTGCACTGAAAGGACAGTTCAGACCATTTCATCCCCAAAATTGTCCAAGCTTCATGTCAACAAACCGCTGCAGATGACATACATCAGTCTTTCAGGGGGTCTAACACTATTGGCAGGCAATTCACAGATTTTGAAGAAAAAGACCAATGCAGCCCGGGCAATTTAAGATGCAACAGAGGCTAAAAGGACCCCTAAGGATATATTGTCCCTCTTATGCTAGAGGCAACATTTTCCACAGAAACACATGTAGAAATCACACAATAAATACTGATACCCATGTCAATTCCCACCAACTCAGGTGGTTGTGGGATAAGTTAATATGGCCATAGCATCTTGTGCCCTGCCTAGTAATGGAAAATTCCTGGAGGAGAGGAGGAAGGATAAAAAGGGGAAGGGGAAGAGACATTCATCCTCGTATACTGCAGTAGAAGACGAAAAGCTTTCCTCTTAGAACTAAACATTTTCAGTAAGAGTGATTAACAGTACCATATGCCATGAAGGAAGGAGTAACACAGCTGTTGTTGGAGAGAGAGAGTATGTAGATTTATGGAGAATCTAAGAAGAGCAACCGTTGGCTTCCAGGTGACAACACAGCAGAACTGATGCTCCCCAGGTCTTCACTTAGAGCCTGCACCTTGCAAGCTTCTCCCAGCGGGTCCTGAAATCCTCAACATTGAACCATGCCCTCAGGAGACAAAAGGCCCAGCAGAACTCTGCTTCCCTCGTTCCTCTTAGACATGACACGTCGTTAGCGTGTAAATCATTGATTTAGTCACTGAAAATGATCAGACCTGGCTAAGAGCTAGTCCCCAGCAGGAATCCAGTTCCCAGTATAAGCTCCACTGAAATGACCATCAGCTTCTGCTTGAGTTCCACATGAGCACAAAGAAAAAGTGAAATACAGCATATGAGTCAATGATGCCAAGTTTAGGACCCTTGTCTTTATGCCTCACATGGAACCCTTCATTTCATCAAATATTACTTGCCCAGGATGCACCTCTGCTAGCTCAGCTGTCATCGTACTCAGAGAGGAGCTTGACACAAACAGTTCTGGGCTCATAATTTACTCACGAACAACACAAAACCTGACAGAGGACAGGAAATTAATTATACCTGGTAATCCAGAAGAGTGCTATGGGATTCACCTACTGAGTTCAGAGTTATGGAAACACAACTACTATCAAATCAGCCCCAGAACTGAAAGAAGAATTCAGCTTCATGCTTTCAAAAGCCAATTTCAATATTCATTTATATCATCACTGAAACAAAAAACCTCTCTCCACACCTTACAGCAGTGTTTGCGTCAGACAATATTTCCAGTGAGATGAGAAAGAAATGCTATTTTAGTAAAACACTTTTTACATAAAAGACACAGATCTCCCAGAAGTGGTGCAAAGAACATTCATGCAAAATCTGGGGTAGGTATCAGGTGAAAGCAATTGACTGAAATATTTTGGGCTAATGGTGACAGCGCAGCAACTGATGCCCATCATTACAGAGAGAATAATACAAGTGATGGGTGTGAGAGGGCTCCAGCCTGCTCACTTTGCCGTTCCTGCAGACTCGATTGTTGCAGAATCCAGTCCTGAATATTTCATCTTAAAAGTACATCTACCAGCAGTAGCATTATTTGTCTTGGCAGATACCGTAGCTTATGCGAAAAGTAGAAGGCTTACCATGTGGAATACGAGGCAGTAATACAAAACACACATTGAACGTTAAGAGAAAATATTAAAAACTATAATTTAAAATAGCTTAATCTTATGTACACTAGACGAGCAAGTTAAAGATACAGATACCTCATCAGCAATCTCATATTAGTAAACACAGCATTAGAAGAGACCATACCTTTGCTTTATCTGAAAAGGAAAACATTCTACTCATTTTTTTTCTGCTCTGCATGCATTTCATTTTCCAAAATGCAACCGGGCGTGCATTACATACAAACTTCATCCTGCTTCACTGACGTACAGCTGTCATGAGCATTCTCTAGCGCTATGCAGAAGCCTTATGGAGTGAAAGGTGTTGGGGACAAGCTGAATCTGAGCCTAAGTGCCATATTTTCAGCCGAGTGCAGCTTCAGAAATGTTACTGGAAAGAACCAACTAGGAATTGATGCCGTTTAAGTAGCAAGCAACTTTTGGCAGCCAAAAAAAGGGCGGTGTGTAATGATGAGAGCTGAAACAAACAAACTTTATTTAAGAAAAAGCAGCGTCATTTTACTTCTTGTCTAGAACAACACCGTACATGGCTTATACTCTAGTGTCCCGTGGTAGCCGAATCGGACACTAACAGGCAAGCAAAGGGGGACATGGAGTGCATCACGCTTCCTGCATCAGTTGCACTACACTGACACAGGCTGGAAAACACACAGCACACTCTCGGGACATACATGGAAAAATAAAAGTAATAGAAACAAACAGAACATGGATCCATAGTGCCACAAACCTTCCGGCTCTGTGTTCTCTTTGAGGTGCACTTGCTTCAGTGGGCAGCAGAAGATTTCGTGACACTTAGCACGAAAAGGGGACTCTTTTTTCTTTAATTCCGCAGATTGGATCGAATCTTGCCGTAACATAATGTACTCCTGTGTGCCAGGGGGAGCGTCATCCATAACTGTGGTCACCACATAACAAAATGAACTCAAGTTAGAGTTTGAGGAAAGCAATCTAGAGAATTAAATCAACTACATAATGTCAGGGTGGGGGAAAGAAAGGAGGGGAAGAAATGTTTATAGAAGGAAAATACAATTTAAAGTGCTCAGGATCTTAGGCATGGTGGTAGAAGGGTGAGGAAAGTATTTACTTTTATAAACAGCGCTTCTCAAACATCAACAATTTCTATTGTTTCATGCAACTTTAATAAACAGTACAATAACACCCTGCTCCGGAAAGCAACAAACAACAAGGTTCTCTCCTATGTCTTCGCTTTATTCTCCTATAGCACCTACATCTATTCTGCATGCAGATTACGCAAAAAAAGCAAACAAAGCATGCTTTTATTGCCTAGCCATCGGCAATCTCTACATTAACATCAGGGAGCAATCATTCCACATCTGCAAGTAATGCAACATCAGTGTATCTATTCCCCAAAGTAAAAAGAACACGCCTTTATCAGGATATGTAATTATACACAGTTCCTTAGAGCAAGGATGATAATCCAATGACATTCGACTTGATCGGCATTTTCAATGGATAGAAGAGTAGATGTACAAAAAGAAAGCACATTAATCCTTTCGATGGTTTTCTTGTAAAACAGCAAGCTGTTTTTTAAAGTTGGTCTTAGAAATCAATACTGCCATTAATAATATAAATGATATGCAGCCTAAAATGTTTTCTGAATGGGGTCGGACTATTGAATGGTAAAAAGATACAACATACAGCACACAGAAAGCTCCAGCTACCTCCAAGTATTACATTACCAGAAAGAACTGAAACACTTTTCTACTATCTAAAAGATGAAGTCTTCATAACAGAGATAGTGAGATTCCTCGGCTTCCAGCTGTAAGGCACACATCATCTCTCAAGAACAAAAATTAAACGCTTTTTCAAAAGACAATCTCTAACCACTACTAGTCATTTGTAGTGTGATGCAGAGATATAAAACCACAGCCAAAACCAAGCTGAGATTCTCCAACCCTACGGCAGATAAAATAATAATTAAAAAAAATAAATAAATCCAAGGGTCAGGAAACTCAGATTCTGACAGTCAGGAAAGAATTGATAGGCTAAAACCACAGAAGCACTAGCACTATGTAAGTTTATATGATTCTAGATATGTTGGCCATTAATTGAAACAATTTAAGTGTTTCTTAAATATCTGCCAATGTATGATCATTTGAAAAACCTGTCAGATTTAAACATGGATCTCCTCAAACAAATATTACCCTCATGTATTTTCATGCCCTTGATTTTTTCTCTCCTATCCGGAATGGTACTAGTCAGTGTCATATCTATGTGATAAATACGTGATTCAACTCGATAGTCCTTTTCACAGTGGGCAGTCACCTTCTTTCAAGACCCCATTAATCCGCAGGAGACACTTTGCACCTTGGCTGCTGTTGCTTCATTAGCCTACACGCAGCGTCAGTAATACTCATTAATAATCCATATAATGTGTCATTAAATGGGATGCGTGAGCTAATAGGAAAGCACAAGTGGTTCAAAAAAGAGCAGCAGGTCAGTGGAGCACAAGGTCTGGGCTGCGATGTAATTGCTCCCTTAACAATACTAGTTTTACTTTGGCTCGTTAGAAGGGTACATAAGTGTTCGTGAAACATACTGACAGCCCTGAGACTGGAGGGCAACTGCTGGGAGTAATTACTAAGACTCAACACCCAAGATAAGCCAAAGACCAACAAGTCCTGATGGGTCAACTCTGCCAAGAAGACGCCACGCAGAAGCTGCTGTTGCAGACATCTGCATAAAGCCAGAGCAATCTGTGTGCAATGCCACTGATGTCAAGGGTGCGGGAGCCCTACGGCACATCCCTCTGACATTTACAGGGATAAAGGATAACGCGCGCCGTGAAACACGAATAGCCAGCAGAGGAGCGAAACACACAGCTACGTTCTGCCAGCAAGCTGGCTGATACACAGCAGAGCATGCCCTGCTGCCAAAAACTCAGCTTTGGGCAAAAGGCACGTCCCTGGGCTGACCCTCTGAGAGGCACAGCCCTTCCTGAGAAGTCCCATCCAACTCCAGGAGCTTAGAGAATTGCCCACAGAGCTCAGTGCCAGTGGGATGCTGGACTGCTGCTTCAGTGAAAAACAAACAAAAAAAAAGCAGAAATCAGGCTAGCAGCTGCTAATCAGGGTCTGCAGGGGAGAAGGAGGTACTGGTGACTACCCAGAGGTATGGCATAAGGACCTGTTCTTCTAGCCACTGGGCTATGACTTCTCAGCTTTTGTAAGCTCAGAAGGCTCAGGTAGCATCTGCAAACCAACGCCACAGACTGATGCCATTCATCAAGCGCTTGGCAAATAGTTGCCTGACATCATTAGGCAGGTCCTGCCCGACCTAGGACAAGCTCACTAACTAAAACAGGTGGAGAAGATATAACTGACCCTTTACCAGTCACCTACACACAAATTTATTTAAATGCAAATAAGCCACAGAGAGAACCACGCCTTCGATAAGTGAAGAATGTGCTGAACTCAACGAAAGCCCATCGGGTTACCAGAGTCTGGGACAGCAGGTGATTAAATGAGCCTTGGTTTTGAGGACCATCATAGCACTGACATCTGGAGCAAACCCTGGGAACCACAGCTCTAATAAAACCTTAATGCTGGAATGATGTATGGATAACTTAATTGATGTCAGTGTTTTGAAGGGAACAGCTAAAACCTTTTCTTAACATGATGAATGGCCTCACGTCAGGCTGAGAATTTATTACAAAACTAGGAACACCCCCTGATCCCAGTGCCTCCTCTTCCCTGCTATGATGACAGCCAGACACCCTCATGGAGCCACTGAAATCGCAGCTACAGGACCTCCATTATGGCTCCCCAGAACCAGTCCACTGGGGAGTTTCAATGACACAGAATCTAATGTAAAAAGCTTTAAAAACTTAATGATGTCCATTTTTGATGGCTAAAGATAATCAGTGCGCAACCATGAAGGAATCATTATTAAACAACTGTGAACAAACACTTTGGAAAAAGGAGAAATATCACCAGAAATCTGCTATGATTTTGCTAATGGGATAAAAACTACACTTAGGAAAGATTCACACATACACCAGAGTAGGAGAGAAACAGTAAATTTTAGGGAATTAACAAAAATCCAAAGCAGTATTAACACACTGTTCTATGCAAAGCAAAGGACATTGGTTTTACTCAGCTGTTCCCTCCATCACACATTCTGCAAATTGCAGGACCTAGGACATGCTTACACTCCTCTGTGCAATGCACAGACACACGAGCTAGCTGTAAATCAACTAATTTGAGTAGTGATCACAAGCCAGCACCGAGCTCAATCAGGGCAGCAGAAGACCCACAAGAAGCCTGGCAGATGCCCAGCTTCACTCCATCAAGAGCAGTTAGAAGAAACCTTCACTGAGGCACATCTACATTTCCTTGGCCACCGTCCTGAAGGCAGAAGTGTAGTCATCCTGCCAGCCGCCAATACTCAGCTACACTTCAGTAATACTTCAGCAGCTGCTCACCCTAACGCACTTGCTGTCCTCACGGGTAAAACATCCCACTGGGCTACATTTCTACCTCCCCATGAGTAAAACAGGGATAAGACTTCATACGTCATGGACAGAGGTGATTAAGATACTAATAAAAAACTTGTATTTTCTCAGCTGAAAGTTGATAATGAAATACCTGGCTTTAAAAAAAAATAATAAAAATAATCTTCCTTCTTCCCCCATCCTCTCCTCATAATTTGATGGAGAGACTGAAAACACAACTGTGTACACATAAGAGGAATTTGCTCAGCAGTTAGCATAAAATAGCTGCAGTAACTGTTATGTTTCCTATGTCAAAGCATGCAGGTTGCTAAATATCACCCTGTAGGATATTCCTTAGTTTTTAAAAAAATAGTAATAATTTCAATAATAAAAACTTACTGACAATAAGCCAGTAGGAAAAAAAAAAAAAGACATGCTAACAAAGAGGAAAATGATGTTTAGGATGACTGCCGGCACCAGGATGTTTTTCAAGATAAAGTCAAACATGTTTACTTTATATAAACACACCAGCTAAACACTCTGCGGGTTTGTGTCTTTCTTTTATGTCCAACCGCATTTCAGTCCCATCTAGAATTGCCACAAACCATAACATCAGCCTGTCCGTAGGCCTTGGCTCAGGTTCCAACTGAATAATCTTTGATATAATGCAGAGTCTAATAAAGCTGTAAGGAAGCATCATCCCCCACCCTGGTTTTACACGGAGAGACTCCATCAGCTCTCCCAGCTAGAGGCTGTAGCAACCACTGGGTAAATACGTACTGATATCCAGGCAAAAGAAATCCCCACGTTCCTGTTAGACTGATGTTCTTGTATGTATGACACAATTTAACGCAAAAATTTTATACTTCCATGGGTCCATTCCCTCCCTGAATGACCTTTCAGGTCGCTACCTGAAACATGTATTTCCTCCCTCCTCCTCCAGTTCCCTTCTGTTTCTTTTTCTGGTTAGTTTTACAGGCGGTGAGCCCCAGGATACTTACACTTGCAATAAATTACTTTTTTTGGCATTTCAGAAGGACTAATGTCATAGCTCTACACTAGATCTTCAAGCCATGAAGAGCATTAGAGTGCCTCTTCAGTCACCCATCCACAAAGTGAAGAAAATGCACCTCTTTGGCACAAGGGAGCAAGTTGTGAAAAGAAACCCCAAACATTCCCCCCCATAGGAATCTTTTTGGAAAAATAAGAGTAGCAGCGCGTGCCTCATCGCTGCAGCCTGCCAGGCTGTGATGCGAAGCAAAATGGCGATGCTCATGGAGCACCTCCGTCACCCTCTCCTTCCTCCACCCACAAAAAGGAAAGAAAAGTCACGAGTGAAGTGACCCAGGTCCCTGAGGCTGCTTAGAGTTATGCAGGAAATGTTTTTCCCCTGTTAGAGAAAACGTTAGGGTATCAAGTTGCTTGCAGCTCCTCACAGGGACAAACTTGAAAACCGCCTCCCAAACAACTTGTTTCAAGTGAATGCATGCAGGACAGGGAATGAGGAAAAAAGTGGAGTACTTTTCTGTAATAACACTTTCCCCATTGAAGCAGCTGATGAAAAGCTCGCAGGTATCCATGCAATAACAATTCCCTTTGCTTCTTTTCATTACTGCGCTGTTTTCTCCCTAATGTATTCCAGCTGAAGGTGTGATTTTTGTTAGCCGCCTGAACAACATAATGAACTCAGGGCACAAAAGTACTTACAAGTTAATTAAAAAAAATAAAACAAAATAAAATTCTATTCTAGGGTTGTGATGTGTTCAAATCCTCTTCGTGGTAACACAGCCTAGCCATACCATTTCCCTTCCAGCTTTGCCAAAATCCCGATGAAGGATTCTTACCAAAGAGCCCCTGCGCTTACGAGTCACCCCAAAACCTTACTTCCAGCCTGCATCCATGCGCTCGCAGCTCTGAGGTTTGTTGACTCAGACTTGCAATTTTCACAACAATGGCAGATGCCACAGGAGATACAAGCAGCCAAATTCTCTGATTTTTATTCACAACAAGCTGCTTCTGGAGTCCCTCCTTTCGCCCCGCTCCTTCCCCTCACCAAAACCAGGCATCACCCAAGAAACACACCATTTCATTCAAAGTTAAAAACCAAACCAGCAAAAACACTTTCTGGAAGACATAACTTTTACCTGGAGTTTCTTTAGATGATAGTTCAAAATTAAAACTCCGCTCAAAATGAAAACTCTCGTTACATCTGGAGGCTGCTGCTGGACGGGGGCTGTGATGGATGACAGCCTGCCAGCGACATGGCAGCACAACTCGTTCACTCCTCTTACTGGGAAGCAGCGCCTGGTCTTTTGTTCTCAAACCAGTACTATAAATTTTCGCTACAGCAACTATTTATCTGGGCTTATTTTTGAACTGATATTAAAAGGACAGTTTTATGGCATGCACGAATTGAATATAAATTTTGAGATGGGCAATAGCTGTCTCTAAGAGCTCAGATACTTACACAGTCTTGGGAAACAAATTCCTATCCAACAGAGAGCTTTCACCACTTGAACTGATGATTTTTCAAACTGCTGATCTAAATTAGATTGCAACTGGTTATTAGGAGTTGAGGCTTTTAGGATCCAACAGTATATGGTCTAAGAGCTCTTTTCTGTGACTGGTGGAAGAGGGAGGATAAACTCCTATTTATGGCATAAATGTCACAGGAGTATTTAAAATTCACCATTGATGTCCAAGAAATACTCCTTACGGTAAAGCCAACAACCCAGCTCTTGCTGTAATTGCCAGGGAAGGCTGAGATATGCAAGCAGGAGCAGCCTGGACCTCAGCATGTACCCAGCCTCTGGGAAAGGTTCCCCATCCCTCGTTAAATATCAGTTTTGTTTGTTGTATCGCGTTTTGTTACTCCAGCAGCAGCCGCGTCCAACCATGCCAACTCAAGTCTCATCCACACAGCCTCAAACTGCTGCGGTCGCAGCACAGGCTGCAGCATAAGCACCCCCAAAGATTTCTGCCAAATCCTAACCCTGCTTGGGGGCCTCATTCCTAGATGGAAATGAAGCACTGAACATAAATCCCCCCTGCAAAAGGTTGCAGGAGGAGGTCGAGCATCACAGTCCTGCTCCCAGGGCTTGGTCAAGGAAAGCCCAACCTGGCTCACCCAGTGCGACACCTTCCCTCGCACGAAAATAGGAGCAAACTCTGCTGAAATCTGTTCCCGTTCATACACAGGTGGATTTCTCCTCTCCAAGAAAGAGCTCCTCCCCGCTTCAGACGGATCATCGCTAGTGATTGCGCAGTCCCTTTCTATACACTCAATAAAAAGCCAGGAACAAAGTGAGCCAAAATGACGTGAGTAAAACCTGCTTTAGGCAAAACATTTCACTCTGAATTAATTCTTAAGGTTTGCACAACCCTGCCTTCACCCCCACATCTAAGAATTTCACGAATGCTTTTATTTTCTGATTTGAAATGACTTTCCATTGTGAAATATCTTCATTTTTTAAATCACAGAATCATAGAATAAATAAGCAACTATTGTCTTGCAATCAAAACCGAAAGCCAGCAGCCCTTTTGAACACATTTCTCTCAATATGTGTAGGAATTTCTAAACTTTCTGATCTGCCGAAAAATTCTGAAATACACTTTCTTTGGGTCAACTAAACAGAATATTTTTTTCAGATCTTCCAAAAAATACTTGACCTAAAAGAGTAATTGGATTAGCTGCTAGCAGTAATAGGCTGTTATCCTCTAAAAAGACTAGCCAAGATAAGGCTGCATTTAAATCCTTGCGCATGAGAAAGACAATGACATCCAACATCAAAAAATTGTTGATAAATTCCGCGAAGAGTACATCTCCTCTTTCCCCCGTGGAAAGGGCACTGATGTTGCTGCACATAGCCTTCTTTCCTAGCTATTCCAGGCACCCATCTTCTACCAAACAGTCCCTGATTAACTCTGATCTGGCCACCGTTTAGTGATGCAGCTGCCTACAACCGTGATCTCCCTGTGCCCAGCGGCCAGAGCAGGGTTTGGGAGAACCGGTTTCCCCTCCAGCTGCTGGTAGGCAGTGCTGTCAGCCTCCCGCATCGAGCTGTCATACAGAGAAGATCCATGCTCCTGTTCATCAAGGGCTTAGGAACATCCTCAATTTACTCCCCCTTGTGCAGACCCGCTGCCTTTCCCTTCCCAGCCACCAGGCTCTGCGGTTTTGCCGGGCGCGACGTGTGCCCTCTCCCCTTCAGCTCTGCAGCTCGGTTCACCGCGTTGCCCTGCTTGCCACTGAACGAGTAAATGTTGCTTCCCTGCCACTCTGAGTGGCTTTCTGCTTTTCCCCGTCTGCTAAAATAAACCCAAGCCGGCTGCTTTCCAAGCAGGTGGGTTGCTCCACGCACCACAGCAGACAAGATAGTAATTTGCAGTGTGCTATTCATTTTTCTGGATACGTGTGCGTATCACGAGCCACAGGCACGCAGACCAGCGTACGGCAGAGCTGTAAGCACTCCAGAGGTTTATCAGGGACACTTCGTGGAGAAGCAAGGGTTGGCTCAAGGGAGGACACCGAAATGGTAGGACCTGCCTGGCAAGCTTCAGAAGATAACCCATCAAATTGCACAGCCACCGAAAGACGTCGCATCTTCGGATCAAGTTCTGGCTGCCACCCAACACACCGGCACGCAGCTTGTGGATCAACCATTAGCCTTCCTGCTGCAAAGACGTGAGGAAGGGAGCCTTGTGCCTGACAGGAGGTGATGGGAGGCAGCCCCAGATGGAAAGGAGAGCTTGCTCACACCCCTCGCTCACCCCTACCTAACCCCAAACCCACTCTGACCGGGTCCATGCAGCGTATCTCAGAGCCACACAATCCACCACAGTGAACTTATGTTTCCCTCCATTGACAAAGTATGGGAGAAAAAGCAAGGAATGACACCGTTTCTAAGAGGATATCCTTGTGGTGTGGTGAAAACCAGGCAAAGCAGAGGAGGAGGTGGCAAGAGAACTGCTAGAAAGGTCCAGGGATGAGTGGGAAGCCAACAGTTTTTGAGAGAGCTTTTGAGAGCTACAGTTCACTACTAAAGAAAAATTAGAATGCTATTGTACGATGTAACTTTAATAAGAATTTAATTATTAATCTATCCCTATTTGGAGCTAGGAGAATAGTTTCAAATGACACAGGAAGTCAAGACAAGTGAGAATGCTTGTAGCTGTTTTCTTCCTATTTATAGAGAATTTTTGACAACAGAAGGGCTACAAAAGGAGGCATAAATTTCTCTAGTGGTGGGGAGAAAAGAAAAACAAAAACACGAAAGAACTCATAGAAATCTAAATCATCCTGGAAGAGCAGAACAAGGAATAGAAGACTGCAAAAGGCAACAAAATCATGAAAGAAAAGATTGCATCTTTCTTGGCAATCTGAAAGCAGGATCAGCCACAGCTCTTGGGGGACAGGAGATGCAGCAGTGCAATAGACTGAGACTCTGTTTCAGAGACTCTCCACTGCTGCAGCTCTTGGGCATTTCACTTGGAAGAAGGGGACAAGAACAGAAGCACCGCTCACGAAAGGACAGGTGACACCTCCCAATTATTTGCCTCATTTACGGTGGATTAACAAAAGGAAGGAGGCAAGAAACGGAGTGTTTTAAAATTCAAACTCATTACAGAAAGAGCTGTTCTGAGAAATGGCCTCAGAGGAAATCTTTCAAAGCAAAACACAGAAAACTAATCAGCAGGAGCAAAAACCCTGCGTGTGCCACAGAGAGGTGTGCAGCACGTTCCCGCGGCCGGGGGAAGCGGCAGAGCCCCGGACACTGCTCTGGTCCCGCAGCACCGCCCAAAGGGGCGAGCGGCTCCGCCAAAGCTACGCACGCAGCTGCTGGATGGCCAGCAGATTATATCGTTTCAGAAAATAATAATCACCATCATCACCTAATTTAACCTGAAAATAATACTCCTCTTCATTCTAAGGGTGGAAGTTATTTTCAATGGGTTAAAAATTAATCTTCTTCAAATTGGGTCTCTGTCATACACGCACATGTACACAAAACATTCTATTTTTAAAACAGCCCAAAGAAAGACCACAACATTTTCTCATATTCTCTTCTTGGATTAAAGCTTTAGTTAAATTCGCCTCCATCCACAGGAGGATACAGCTCCCAAAAAGTTTCCCGCAAGTTATTCACCCTGAAAAACACTATTTGACTGTAGCCTCGTGGGGTCATTCGTATGACCAAGAGAAACCTCTGCCTGCACCGTAATTTCTGTTTCCCAGAGCATTACCTACTGCAGAGGCCACTGCTGGAACAGCCTCCCCAGCCAGCCAGGGGAAAGCTCTAACATTCAGGTTGCCAACACTGTGACCGAATAACGCACCTCAAATAATTTGACACTTAGCCAGCTTTATTTTTTTTCCCCGTCTGGCCCGTGAAGCGTTAAGTCGTTATATCCACTCAAACAGCGTATCGATTGAGAATGATGTGCAACAAAAATATTAACAAGATCATATTTCCACCCCACACCCCTTCCTGAAATAAAAGAACCACATTTCAGAAGCCTTCGCTTGACACAGGAATAGCAATTGTACTTGAAAATATTTTTCCCCTCTCTACACTTATCTAAATCCCTATGGATATTACATAGATCCATGTGCAGTTATGCTATCACCGTTACACAGCGTAGCACGTGCTGCATATACACAGAGGGGTTTTGCTTTTCACTGTTAATCAATTTAATCAGCATTGAGTCAAATTAGCAGAAGATTAAACTACCTGTTTTCCTGTTGCTGTCCACCTTAAATGATCGTGCCGGTAGAGCTCAGCTACGTTTTGTATGTCAAGATCATTCCCAACTACCCAATAACTTTCTTTTGTACAGAACTTCCACACTAGGAACCCAACTGCGCCACAATTACAATAATTTTTATAAAGCATGACTTTAAGTGTTGTATTATTACTATTTTATGTTTAAAGTGGTATCTTTCAACTCACTGAGCTGCTAGACCATATGAAAGACAAGGCAAGGGAGGTGATCAGTGCTGGGTCACAGGGAGCAGGAAGGATTTCGCTACCTTGCTGTGAACAGCGAATGTGCAGCAACTTGGCTAACGACACCGACCCGACAGACCAGGGAGCATGCGAGGAGGACTTTCACTGCCCATTTATTCCAGCTTGAGCAGACAGAAGCTCACAGCAGAAACTGGAGCTAACTTCACCTCAGCAAGCATGAAGCCATCAGCTCTTCCAAGTGGACTCTGCAGGGAGATGTCTTGGCAGCCCTTCTCCTGCCCGGCGGGCAGGCAGTGGATGAGCAGGACCTTCTTGGCTCACCAAAATGGAGAAGCTAACCTCCCTCACGTACACACAGCCCAGAGGTGGTATCGAGACAGGCTGCATAAGCACAACATTACAAGATTGTCTTGTTCCTCCCACTGTTTTAAGCTGCCATCACTCAGATGGGGGCACTGATGCTGCACAGCCGCTCAATTCACTGAGCCGGTACTTAGTCAGCAGGGGAAGATAAACCAAGGAAGCTGCCACTGGTGTAGCTTAGGGTACATTCACAATGGTGTCTGCGTGCCCCCAGGCGCGTTGAGGTAACTGCGCGTACAACCTGGAACACAAAAGTGCTGGGACTCTAGAGTAAAGCCCGATGCGAAAGGAACTTCAATACTGTGTTTGCATACTAGCAAAAAAGAGTTAAAAACCCAAGAGGTACTGTGCTTTCAGCCAAACTGTAAATAACTCCCATGAGTGACTCTGGCCTAGCAGATCCCTGGTCTGCTCAAAACGGTCTGGCCAAGGCCAATGTATCTTGCAGTTGTTCACGCCTGAGTGACGTGTTGTCACCAATGGGAAGGGCACAGCGACAAGGTCGTAGGAAAAAAAATAAATAATTACATCTTTTACAAACCAGCACATATTTCCACACAACTTAGCATGAAATTCAAACGTTTCTAGAAAAGGTCTCCACGCCCAGGCGGGTGCTGCTCCCTGAGCTTGCAGAGCTACCACCCACCGCCAGCTGCGGGAGGTGGCTCTGCAGTGGGAACGCCTGCCACACGTAAATGTGCACTCCTAAACACCCGAGCTGCAACACACTATTTGGAATTAACTTTTTCAGAAATCACAAGGCAAAATGATCAAATAAGGCTGTTCTCTTAAAGCAGAAATAACAGTGGAGTTTATTGCCTTTATATATTTTTTACGCTACATTGCGTAATATGCTCAGATCGGTGTTCAGCACTGTAAATGACATAAAAAAATAACCCAAGGCAGCAAGCACAGCGGAGTTCTAAGAAAAAATTCATCACATTTCACGTTCCAGTGCATGAAGTGAATACTGCAGTCCTGTAGCTCATAACAGTGTATCAAAGTTAGCAAAGACAAATGCCTGTCTTGGAAAAAGCACGTTGTCTCAATACCGAGCTATAAATTAGCTTCCAGTGTTTAGGATGCAGTCAGTAGTCTTTACTTTAGTAGAAGAAAAAACCGCTCTCTTCAAACTCAGTAAGGACATTGCACACTGCAGACTGGAGTGGGGATCTGCCTCTGGGGGCATCGCAATCACTTTTTGTACTGCTTTGAAACCATCCGTATCAGAGACAAGTCACTATTTCATGTCATTACCGTATCGATGCCTACCGGGCCTTTACAGAGCACAAAATAAATTAAAACATTTATTCTGGAAGTTGCTTCAACAGCTTTAAAACATGGAAAGGACTTTTTGTTGCTGTGAATGTCTGGAACTTGTGGATTCAGACCAGCTCCAGTTAAACAGAAAAAAAAAAAAAAATCAAGAAAAGCTTCAGAGCAATTTGCAGTAGCTGAATGTTTGGCCCATACAACTGTCAAAACAAGCGCCCGAGTGTACAGGTCCTGCAAACACTCATTACTGAGCGTCGCGCTGCTTTGGACAGTTCCATTTCGCAAACCCTGTGCTCAGCAGTATTTGCCCAGCTCCTAATCACCAGCGGTAGGAGTCTTTCCATTGCTCCTTGCCCCGTATGCCACATAAGCACTTACAGGATTTTTAATACTAGCCCCCACGACTCCACTTGCATCTTAAGTTACGGCTGGAGAACACAAAACACGTTTTAAATGGGTCCTCACAGAATTCCTTTAAGAAATGAGGTCTTTGCAGGGTGAAAAGAAATCCACCTTTCCTTTTACTTTTGAATCTACTAATCTGAAACTTCCACATTACCAACACACTCTGCTCCTGAACTGAAACGCTAAAGAGATTTTTGCAAAACTTTGTTAGCATTTTAGTCTGCTTTTAACAATTCATTTCACACCAGACACACGCTTGACACAGGCTAATATGCTCACTGTCGCGTGCACCAGCTTGCCATCACACTAAGGGGACAGGGATACAGGCTGCAGATAACAGACGTGCTATCACGCACACACGCACCCCCCGAGTCCCTGTCTACAGCAGGTCCTACCTCGCGCTGCCTCGGTCTTTTGGGATGGAACCCACGTGAAACCTTCTCTGGAAGGAAGAAGACAGTGACTTTGAACTGTTTCTCCTTGTCCTGAGCTGCCATGCAGATGTGGGATTGAGGCTGTCCTGGGTGCCTGTGGATCTCCAGGCTGCTAAACACAATGATCAGAGATGACTCACTGTCACTCTCACATACATTAAACGGTTCTGTCAATTTTCTGACTTGAATTATTGCTGTAATCGTTGTGTCTCACAGCTGAGGAGCTGACACTAGGGCTGACTCAACCACCGGAGAGCTCCCGCAGCCGTGCTGGGTCAGGCTGCTCATGACGCTGGGGCTCAGACCTTGCCCTTACCCATCAGAAGTCATTCTCTCCCACCAGGTAAGACAACAACAGAGAGCTTCCCTCGGCCATATCTGACAGATCTGCGCTGAAGTTTCTCTCCAGGAATATTTTGCATATCATATATTAATAGAGTCTGACTAACAGCTTCACATCATGTCTAGACAAAGTGTCCTGCTGTGGGCAGTTGCCTGGAAGGTCACTTGAAATAGCTGTGGGTGAACAAAACAGAAATTGAGTGGAGAGCTGACATGTTGTATGTACACTGCATCTCATTTATTTATTCTCAGAAAAGGGAAAATAATGGGAATCTGGTTGAAGTTTTAGGCAGAATGAGGCCAAAGCCCCAATATTCATTCCTTTCACTAGATGTCCGTCACCCAACCACCTAGAACAAAGAAAATGGCCAGAAAACAAGTAGTGAAGGAATTAGAAGTTCCACAGAACTCTTAGAGGGTAAAAATGTAAACAGGCACAAGCTGCATGAACAAGGTGTTTAACCAAGTGCTCTCCAGTGCTGAATTGCTCTCCTGAGCCCAGCAGGGTCCAGCTACACCCTGGCTGCACTCTGACAATACAACTTCTACCCAGGCATTAACCAAACTCCTTAGCACCACATACTCCATGCAGGAAAGGGTCTGTCAACACACAACATAAAAGCACCACAATTGCAAAGTCACAGTAAACTGATGCTGGAAACAACGGAGGGTGAAGAATTTATAGCCCACCAGAGCCTCTACCACTTCTCAGCAGCCACCGGAGCTTGCTTGCCCTTGCCACGCTTCTTGTTAGGTGAACGCTGCATCTAGATAGAAAATTGCATCACTGCTTTCCTTCATTTAAACGATCTATTCAAATTGAATGCATTTAACTCCCTTTCAGCACCTTTTATTATCCTCTAACACGCTGTGGCACGATTACAGCTTTAAATATTTACTTGACATTATCTTGCACCTGGCAAACGTATTCTGATGCTCCCAAGTAAGTCCCATGTAGGATTAAGTTATCCACCGGTCTTTGCATGGCCGTGATGGATCCCATTTATTTCACCACTGCAATTCTCTCTGAATCAGGCCTGCAAAGTCTAAGGAGTTTTCAAATGATTATGACAGATGAGATTTGTGGAAACCAGACTAATTTCTAACTTTCTATAGAAGTTAGGTATTTTTCCTCCATTAGGATTTCTCAGTGTCTACATTATTCAAACCCATATAAAACCTGGCTGTTATTCTGTTTGTGCTGTCAATTTGTATGCATCTTCTCAGTTTGTTCTCTTTCTTATTGTTAATTAACTATTTCGTATTGCAAATTCCCATTTTTAAGATAAGGTGCTGCTGTCACAATAGTCCTCTAAGTGAATCATTATAACTATAATGTATTCATAAATAACACATTACAAGATTTAAAATAAATATTTTTTTTACAGCTGTTGCAACCCAATTGGCCTACATGTAATAGAAATTGTGCACCCATGAAATTAAACTGGAGAAAAAAATTAATTTTCAAAGGCTTCGTTTTCTGAAAAAGTTATTGCATCTAATTCTTTTTGGACAATATTATTTTCTTTTTGATCCTAAAATAGAAATTAGAATACTAACATAAATAAAAATGACAGCCTCTGGGTAGAGAACTAAAGTAATGAACAGCAGCTGAATTCCACTGAAGGCCAGGCAATCACAGCGGTGAAGGAAAGAGGAAGGGGAAGGAGGGAGGAGAGGAGCAAACACAAAAATAATCTGCCCATGAACCTGTGGCAGTATAACAGCATTCTCAGACAAGTCTTCCGTAAAACTTTTTGGAGTCAACTTCTCCATGAATTTCTTCATGGGGATTTGCAGGCTGTTTCCTGGGGACCTGGTTAGAGTTTCAGAAATTCAAGCAGCAGCCCATAAGCCTGCCCAGGAGCTCCAGGAGATCTGAGCCACCTGTAGCTCCTCAAGTCCTAGAGTCCACCCCATCTCTGCATCCTCCGCACTGGCCCTGCGAACCCAGCGCTGGCAGAGACGATGCCTGGGGAGAGGCGATACAGCCCTTGACCATGTCTTCTCCCCAAAGGCAAAGTCAGGTAGCAGGAAAGGGACCACAGAAAAGGGTTTCTCACTTTTCTCCACAGGGCAAGGGCAGAAAGGTCAGCTGGATCCATGTCCCAACTCATGAGATTATGGTGAGGGGGTGAGAGGCTGGTAGGATGACACACGCAGTTTGTCCTCACTGCTGGCAGCAGCACACCCACACTGGAAGCCAGCAACCTGAAGGGTCTCAAAAGCAGCGGCACACATCTTCAGGATGAGAATTAAAAAGCAGGGTCTTGACCATCTCCACGTTTTTAGAACAAGAAGGGCAAAATATCAAGTGTGGTTCATCACTAATTGCATCTCAACATTCCTCCCTCCTGGAAGTGACAGCAAATGCAATGCTTTGATGTGATGTTACCGAGGCTTTTGCAATTAATTCATCTGTGCTTTCCAAGAACCCTGTGATAACGGAGAGCTCTCTGCAGACTCCTGGATGCAGCTGACGAGGCTGGACTGCCATTTGCAAAGGCTACAGGGACTGCCCGTTGCTGTGCTCTCCTCTCTGGCTTGGCACAGCTTTCCATGCCCATAGATATAACACATGCTTAATTGCTCACCTCCTTCTGGTAATCACCCCCACCCTGCTGAGGACACGCACCTCATGAGCAACAGTAACAAACAAAATCCAACTTCACTGTGAGCTTTGGTTGGGTTTCCACAGCCCCATGAGAGGCAAGAGGACTTTAATTTGACTTAAAGCTCATGGGTAAGTTAAGGAAATCTATTTAATGTGATTGCAGCCACAAAAGAAGGCCAGACACCTCTGGTGCAGAACAGTTGTGAACTGGGTGCCCTACGGTGCCAGAATGAGCAGCAGCAAGAGTCTGCACAGCCTGCCCCTTCCAGGGAGTCAACGTAGATGCTCCAGCATAAAGTCAGGAGAAGATACTAAATGTTTCTATCATCCAGTTTGCTCCAATCCAACTTGAAAGACTAACGAGTACCCTCACTTTCCTCACCCTCCCTTTGCTCGTACTCCATCTCAGGTCCGCCATGGTGGGAATCACCGTGCTGCAGGCAGACTCTGCTCCACGCGCATTCCTGCAGCACCGCAGACTTACTTCTTTCCATTTGTTTGCCGTGAAGACACTGAAGCAACAACATGGAGGTGGGAGTTGCCCAAGAACAGTGTGGTCACTTTCTACAAAAGTAAAAATTCAAAAGGGCACATTCCCCCCCAAGCTGAATTAGACAAGTCCACATTTTTTGGCTGACCCAACTCTGTGTTTAGTGAAACACTCTGCAAAACGTTTCCCTGATTTCTCCTGAATGGCCTTTAAAACACTGGCAGTTCACTCTGCTTAGTCAGCACTACGCACAGAAAGCTATTAAAACCTGATCCTTAATAACTAATCTCTCGTAGCCACTCAGGCCGACCCCACAGAGCAGTGACATGACACCTAAGAGTTGTTCCCGCAGCATGGACAATGTTTAAATTTCCTCCATACCTAAACCAGCAGGATTTTCATTTTATTTTTGGCTCACTCTTCATCACAGGGCTAATAAGTCCTGGTCAGATAAGGCTTTTGCAGGCTGGCCAAGGCTAAATCACCTCAACGCACACCTCCAGCTCACGGCGTTTTGCTGTCGCTGCTGCTGGCATGTGGAGAGTTTAGATGAAAATGAGCAAATACTGGGTAAAACCTATTCCAGAAAAAGCTGACTATTTATGGCTTGTACACAGAAACATGACTGGCAAGCGAATGCTTTAGGTAGAGATAAAAGGGGTGACAGAAGAGTAACTTTTATTTATGCAGTCTGCATTTAATGAGTGCATCAACATTTGCAGATGATTAGGGCTAACCTAAGTGCTTTGTTGTTTCTGTTGCAATTCTGAGGGGGTTGGACTTTATTTATTCTTTTTCTTCTTTTGTCCTCCCTCCATAGTTGCACCTAAATATAATTTTTGGCTTTGCAAAGGCCTATTTCCATTTATAGAATCCAGATGACAGGCTGGGGACGATATTTTCCTAGCTGAGGCATCTGCCTCCTTGACAGAGGGAGAGATAATCACATTGGGTGAAATAGGCTCGGCGTCTGTGACAAGCTTAAGATGTCAGAAATGAGAGCAGCGCGTCTTGTCCCTCTGGATATTTTTTTCTTGAGAAATTTAGCCACATCTCATGTGAAATGCAGCCAGCTTGCAGTGCTGCTCTGCCTCCAGCAGCGGAGAGGGGGAGGAGGGAGGGAGGCAGGCAGGGGACGGTTTCGCTTCCGCGGCTGCCACAGTTTCTATTTAATTGCTTGCTTATTTATTTAATTATGGCAGCAACAAGAACTTCTGGTCAAGCTGCCAGCATGCTTTCCCTGCAACAATTCGCTGCTCTGAAACTGCTTTTGCTGGACAATCCTCCTTCCCTCCTGGATCTCCACCAGGAGCGGCCACAGCAAAGAGCAGCCCCATCTTCTTCTGCCTCCCCATCTTCTTCTGCCTCCCCATCTTCTTCTGCCTCCCCATCAGGGAAGCAGCGAGATCTCACAGCTGAGTGGAGCCACCTTGCCCCAGGGCAGCAGAGGCAGGAGGCCCAGGACACGAAGGGCTTGCGAGAGGACTGGGTCTGGAGAGGCATTTCCAGGTGGACTGAATCCCCAGATGAGAACAAATGCCTCCATGGCACGTAACACTGCCTACCGGATCAGCGCTAACCTGACAGCACTTCCCCCCCCGCCCCATGCTGATTAAGTCTCGCTTTTTAAATTATAGATCAAATGTTCTGCAGTCACAGATCAAACTAGACAGATCAAGGTGCTACTTTTCTTTTGAGACAGGCCATTAGATGCTGCAAAATACCACCAAACAAACCTTTCTGAAAGCAGATTCCTCCTCACTCTCACAACTAACTTTTTATTTCCTTGGCAGATACTGACGGGAATGCTTACAAATCATGGAAGATTTCTGACGGATGTGCCACCTTCAGTGGAATATAGAAGAACAAGGAGGCTTTTGGAGTTCAAGAATAACATTAAACCATAAGTGATTGCTCGATGCAGATGACTGTTAGTATAAATATTTTAACTAATGTTCACCAGGGGATTTTTTTACAAGGAAGGATGTTTTCCTTGAATTGATTTTTAAGCTACTGTTCTGCAATGACTTGCACTATATCATCAAGAAGCTCCTTCAGGCTGTCCTAACAGGAGTGTGAGTAGTACTCTTCACAAAGTTTGCAGCTAATGAGACTAAGAAAATGCATTTTTTATCCCCACATTATTTCCTAAAAAACTCAGAAACAGGCCCTGACTCAGAACAAATGAAAAAATGTCACAGAAAATAAACCTGCCGAAACTATAAACCATTCCTGAAATCCAACACTTCCATTCCCTTCACAGCAAAAATATCAAAAGCAAGAAATGCCAATACATAAAAGATTTATAAGGTGGTACTCATGAGTTTCTGCAATACTCTTTAATAAATACAGGCTGTGGTCCAATACAGGCACTGGAAGACTGTACAGTAACTCACTACCGGACAAAAGCACTCCTTTTTACATCAGGCAACTGATGCTAGCAGACAAACAGTGCTACAGCCAGCAGCCGCCTAGTGTTTGACCAGCTATAGTCTATTTACTTTACTACAAGGCTATATTTATTGTGTAAATGCTACCACAGCAGATGAAATTCCATCTGAATTGACTGAAGCCAAGGTAACAGCCCCCCTCCCACCCCCCCATGCCTTTCCCACTCTTTGCCTAGTGCTGCTGGTCGCATCCCTGCAGAAACCCAGGAGGACCAAGGTGACAGCAGAGGAGAACAGAAATGGCAGCAGCAGGTTTTGGAGAAGAGCAAGACGCTGCTGAAAACCAGTTTCTTTTTACCAGAGCCACCTAAATAACACAGAAATCTAGACTCCTCCCCAGCCCTTCCGTATGATAGTCACAACTGCTTCCCCTGAAGCTGTCCTTCTCCCTAACTCCTGCTTTATTTTGGGACCAACATTTTAGTCCTGTACCACAGATGCTGAGACTTAACAGACTCTCACAACATTTGCCTTGTTCTGACACCTAACCAGCAGCTTCTGCAGGAAGAGCAGACTGCTGTATTGCCTACCACAGAGATTTCTGTAAACACTGTTATTTTCACCTCCTCAAGTTTTCAGTGCAGTATTTTAGAGGTTAATTTGAGCTCCGCACAGTACTAGTGGTCTACACTCACCGATTTAATTACAACTTTGTCAACTCATTATGGCTAAAGGAAAAGGTCTAAAATCTGCCCTTGGAAGCACACATCCAGTTGCTACTCCAGTCCTCCTACTCCTCCAGTCCGAGGGGATTTAAGTCCAAAGCTCTACAGTTGTGAAGATGAAGATGTGAAATACATTTGGAAAGTGTGCCAATCATTTTTCACACTCTCTTCGTCATTCAACTAAGAATGACAGCAGAGGCCTTTGGGGCTTCTAGTCATCCTCTGTAATATATCTTTTTAAGCTCTGCTTTGTTGTCTTCTACCTTGTCCACTTGGCTCAGGCCAGTGAGCGCACTCACTCTAAAGCCTGAATTATGCACGGCATGCAACCGATGGGGGGACCTTTGGTGTGAAACACTGGGGCACCAACCAGCCAAGTAATTAACAAGGAAAAACATCAGAACTAAGAATATGGTCAGGTCTCATTCTTCCGTGGAGGCAATGCAGGCGTGGTGGATTAACCTTGGTTCTGACATGAAGTTGTAGTGCAGGCACCTGAACAGTAACTTGTGAATAAAAGGGAGTTTTGTGTGCTTGCTTTTTACTTGAAAAAGGTTATTATTTGAACCTTGAGACTTCTAGCCAGCAACAACCACCACCTCTACAAGCAAATGCACACGTACACATGAAGCAGTTCATGTTTGACAAGTTGTATTACAAATTATTTCAAACGTGTCCTTGCCATATCACTAATGTAAAGAGTGCTGGAGATGCCAGAGTAAGGACAGAGTAAAAAATATTTTAGTACACATATCCCACTGGATTTTATATTTTGGTTTGTACTTTTAACGGTTGAAACTGTAGAACATCCCCTGCCCCTTTTAAATTTATAAAAGGACTCCAAAAAGAGGGAAGCTCCATGTATAAACTTTTGTGGTAGGACAACTTCTCATGTGCAATACATTCAATAAAATCAACTCAAAACCATTCAGTACAGATCAGCACATAGTAGATAAAAAAACTTAGGATTATCGTGAATGACAAGTGGGAAACACTCTTCAAGGGAAGCTGAAAAATAATAAAAGCAAGCAAATTGGCAAACTTTCCAGTTTAGATATAGCATATGTCAGTGGCACCATGGCTGCCCAGGTTTCTATGTATTCCATGACAATGGGGTGCCCAGAAAGTCCTACTGAGATGCTACAGTCCCACGGAAACAATCCCTTGTGCTATATAGAACTTCTCCCCAAATTGCAGTGTAGCTTTTGATCTCTGTTTCTTCTCTCATCACAGTTAAAATACCTGGCCTCACAAAGATGGAACAAGTTTATTACTATTACAATATGAAAGTAACAAAAATAAAACCAGACAATAGTAATCCAATATCCCTCCTCTGGACAAGTCTAAATGAAAACCAGTTTGGATGAAGTTACTTGAACTTTTTTCCTTTCAAATCATTCCAACATGCATCCCTGGTTATTCTAACCATGACAGGTCACCTAATTTACAGTAAGTGCATTTTAAAACAACCTCCCACCCCTGAGATAGCCACATTTCACAGACGACATCTGTGGTGGAGGATTTCTGAGGAAATTTTCTTGGCCTGGTTCTCAGCTGCTTTTGGGTTACACAGGGCGCATCTCCCAAGGGAACAGCTTTCAACTGGTTATCAAAGGAGGGCCTGCCTCCATCATACCCCCACAGGGAAGGACACATCCAGAAGGCAGGAGGTGTTGAGGGAAGGGCGGTACCAGAGCACAGGAGTTCTGCCTACACTTCATCTCTCTCCTTTCCCTCCAAAAAGTGCTATTCTTCCCCAAAACCCTATCAGTAAAACCACCCACACGTTACTCTGAGCTGAAGGGAATGGAAGAAAAGCAACCTTCCAAATCATGCTAGAATTTGGGGTGCAAAGACTTTTTTATTTCTGAGAGAGGCAGAACAAATATGTATTGCATAAAGCACAATGAAGTGCAGAGGCTTGCTCCAAGCCAGAGAGCACAGGTACGTGCAGGTGTACCTATGGGGACCTTAGTGAAAGGTGACAAAATGTTAGACAGGAAGTGGTGGAGTGTTGATTCGAAATGTTTGAGCGGTAAACTCTTACAAGAGCTTGGAAAGCTCTGCGTGCACTTGCTAGATAGACACAGTCCTAAAAGATGATTCACCACCCGTTTTACTTTTCAGACATATCACAGCCAGCCCCTCCTCCACCACATTCCCTTCATCTAGTGCTGTGGGAAGGGGCTTGATGGCTGTGCTGAAACCTTGGGATTCCCTGATGGCTCCCAGGGCTCATGAGACTTAAGCATCACCCTCCTCTCTGCAAGGCAATGAGACCAGCACACGCAGTCTGGTAGGGAGCTGTGATCAAGTCTAAATTATTGTGGACCTGATATACATCATGGTATGTAACTTAAAGGCAGATGGAGCTGTTAAAGCGAGTCCAGAGGAGGCCACAAAAATGATCAGAGGGCTGGAGCACCTCTCCTATGAGAACAAGCTATGACAACAAGTGGGGTTGTTCAGCCTGGAGAAGAGAAGGCTCCAGGGAGACCTTAGAGCACCTTCCAGTACCTAAAGGGATTACAGGAAAGGTGGAAAGGGGCTGTTTACAAGGGCAGGGAGTGACAGGACAAGGGCCAATGGGTTTAAACTAAAAGAGGGGAGATTTAGATTAGATATTAGGAAGAAATTCTTCCCTGTGAGGGTGGTGAGGCCCTGGCACATGGTGCCCAGAGAAGCTGTGGAGGCCCCATCCCTGGCAGTGTTCAAGGCCAGGTTGGATGGAGCTTTGGGCACCCTGGGCTGGTGGAGGAGGGTGTTCCTGCCCACAGCAGGGGGGTTGGAACTAGATGATCCATGTGGTCCCTTCCAACTCAAACCATTCTATGATTCTGTGCCCTTGACCCAGCAGGCATAGAGGCTTAACCCAATAGTTAGGGAGGATGTTTCTTCCTTACTGTGATCAGATCTACTCCTTGTCATCTGCCAACAAATTCACAATTAAAACCAAGATCATGGAAATACTAGTAAGCCACAACTGGCTTGCCCATTGCACAGCCAGGAACAGATTGGTAATCTGTATCCCAAGTATATTTCATACCGGTTTTTGCATAGTTTGACCACCCAGGTGAACAGCAAGTTTTAATAACTATCAGCAAGTCTCGGCATGCAACGCAATCCGTGGTATAGCTCAGATGTTAAGATTTGTGCTGGAGACTCACTCCCTGGATATCATGAAAACTCTGCAAAGCAATTACAGAAGCAAATAAATTATTAAGAGAAAGAAGTGACAGCTCAGGGAATTGATGTAGATCCTGGTGTGAATCTTGGTTGTTACTGACAGAAAGTTATTGTTCAGTAGGTGATTGGTAATGCATAAAAAATGAGAGCTTGGTCCTTTTTGAATACTCCCCCCCCAAGTAGCTACAGAAGGAATGAGCAACACAAGTTACCTTCGGGGTTTTGGTGGCTGTTCATTCCTCCAGACAAACAACCAAGCCCAGTTATTCTGGCTCAGAAGCTGATCTACCAGCACCCATCTGCTCAGCTGTTTTGATGCCAAATGTGGGGTTTCCTCTCCCACCATCTCCTCCCCTCCTCCAGGCCCACTCCATGGGCTGCACCCCAGAAACACAGCCTGGCAGCAAGCGAGGCAGAGCAAGCCTTGCACCCACCTGCTCCTTCCTTAAATTGGTTTTCAATTCTCTCACATCAGAGTAAAATTAAAACCTGTGAACTTCTACTGCTGTCCTTGGCACTCTGACATCTATGTGTTTTCTTGTTTTTTTTTTCTCCTTTCACTCCTGTTCTCTGCATCTGACACAGGACTTGTCAGAAAGGACTTATGTTCTTTAAGTCCAAACCACTTGACAGAAGACGAAGGAAAACATTCACATTTTTCTACTCAAAAGCAAAGTTTTCAGCCCAAGATTCCTCTGTTTTGGGTTGTTTTGGTTTTTTTTTTGCCTAATTGAAGTCTTTCCAAGAAGACGAACACTAGCCACAAAGCATTTGCTTAGTTGCAAACCTAGGGTGTTCTGGACCCTAGGTCCAGACCCAGAGGAAGGGAGAGTGAAACAACCCCTGTCAGCTCCCTGCAAAATCAGTAGAAATCTTTCCATCTAACATCACAGGCCTGGGGTCCCAGAGCACAAACCAACTCGTGAACTTCTGATCTGTTGTAATACCAGTTTCCTTCACCTGGGTAATTTGCTGCCACTCCAGAACTGCTACTTCTCCCTCCCTCTCCTACATGATATCAAATAAGACAGCTCATCTAAGGGCAGAATGATGGTCTGTCAAGATGTAAAGAGATTGTTATGAAAACTTATGATACAGAGATCAGCCGATCTCTCTGGCCCAACAAGAGATTGCTTCATACGCAGCAACAATGTCAGATAGTGTATCGGGGCGGGAGGAATACTTTTGCTAACATTCAAGGATGGAAAGAATGGAATAACTCAGGAAGACTCTTTTGGTTGGATGTTCACAGTCCTCCTGGAGTTAATGAGAAGTTCATGTTACAGTTCATATGTAAGATGAATCTTTAATACAACATATCAACTAACGAACATGAGACCAAAGACCTTGAGATGAAGAAAGAAATCTGCAAGTCTCCCTTCTTCAAATATCAGTGACACGACTGAACTTACAAAACCAACCTGAATACTCTTGGGATGTCACTTTTATACCAGACGAGTATTCTTCCAACTAAAATTTTTATGAACAGTCCACATATCTGCATTGGTATCCATATATCCACATATTTTTCAACCTCTGTGTTAGTCTCATACATCTTTGGTGTCTTTGGTGCTGTATCATCTGTTCTATCACCTTCACATGCTGTATGTAAAAAAACCCCAACAATCAACCAACAAAAAACCCTGTACAATTTTTCACATTTCCTATCTTTCTCTTCCAGGAGAAGTGGAAGAGATCTCTTAAATATAATTTCAGTATCAACTGTGCTGCCCTGAAAGTCAGTAGACAGAAATCTGAATCTGATTCTACAGCTTCTCTAGCATTCCTTTCAATAAGATCATCCAACTACAGGCTCAAAGGTACACATTTTGAATCACGGCCTCTTGTAAAAAGTGTGAATTCCAAACAATCAAATTGCTATTAATTATCTGCCATTTTCTGTCAATACATCATGTCTACCAAATATTGATCTACGTGCAAAATTACAGACTTTGCTGTTGTATTTCCCAAAGCTATTCAATAATAGCAATGATAACCAAGAACAATTTTTCCAGTAATACACAAATGAATATTTTCTAATTTGAACCTAAATGACTCTGAAGTTTCATGATTCATTTTCACATATAAAATTGCAAGTGTTGGTTTGGTTTCCTGGTCACATTCTTCTTCCCTGCCCCGCCATCTTGTCCTTTGATTATTAAGCTCTTTGATGGTACCTCACATTTTCATTTTACTTGCTTTATGTATCTAGTATAAATGCAGATTTCCCTTCTCCATCTCTGCATGGATCTTTTAGTTTCCACTCTCTTGCAAAGTATTTTCCCATTTGTTAAAGTCTTCCAGTACATCCTCCTGAGTGACGTCTGCAAATCCAAACCTGACATCCTACTTTGCAAAACCATTTCAGAGTGATTTTCCCACAGCTGTCTGGCAGTACCTCACATGCCCTCACCCAGAGGAACAAAATGCCCACCAGCTACTTGGCATGTTTTGGAGGTTTCTCCTCACAGCCTGTATTACAACCTCTGCTCTCACATGAACTGTGGTACCAATGTAGTAGCTATCACCACATAAAAATGTTTTTTTTCTCATCTGGGTAAAACACGGTCCTAAAGCGCAAGTGAATTGGTGACTCGGTATGAAGTGGCTCTGTGTGTACTCTGCACCTGCAGTTTGGACTTCTGCTTTCCTTGGAGCTGGGTACTGCAGGCTCATCTGCTGCCGCGCTGCCTTAGTTTCCCTGCTAAAAGTAGTTGATTTAAGGAGAGTCTGCTTGGTGGTAAACAAAATTTCCTTTTTTCTTTTGTTTTAAAAAACATTAAGTGAGGATTTTCTACTAACCTTCTCAGTCTCCGATATTCATTATGATCTCATTTCAAATTAGGGACCCCACATGCCCTCCAAAATCACATCTGATTCAGGAGTATCAAAGCATCTGTTAATGGTTGAAAAGTTTCTTCTTTAATTTTTTTTTTTTAAATTGATGCTTTTAAACATTCCAGTCACTTCAGCAGTGATTCTGTTCTTTAGAACTCCATGTATAGTCAGATAATGGCTTGGTTTTCCCACTAACCATAGGCTGTTAAACAATTCTAATGCCCCAGGGTCATTACTACCAACAAAAATACCTTTTCCTCACTGTCATTCTTCGGATCTCCATTCAGCTTCACAAAGGGAGTTGTCAGGCACCCTCCAGTTAACCTCCACAATTTCTCCAGTTTGCACTGCATTCGCAGAACTACTACTGTATTTTGTAATTTTTCACCTTTTCTCCTATTTCCCTGTGGCAAGTTATTATATTCTATTTCTAGTATCCCACAGTATTTTTAATAACAGCCAGTGAAAACTCTACGCCATTATATATGATGAAGAGGAAACCATTCTACGTAAGCCAGAAATGAAGGTGTCGAGGAAGGACAGTTCTCTATATTGTCTCTTCACATCACAACTAAACAAAACCAAAACACCAAACTAAACTTAAAAAAAAAAAAAAAGAAAATCAAGAGCTTCCAATATTGAAAGGTCGCAGGTTCTGCCTTGACTGGGCAAAAGATGAACCCTGTGCTAGCTGACACTTCATCAACCAAACCCAAAGCTATTGTGCTGGAAGGCGACTACCCCAACCTCGTGCCATACCACACCAAGATAAAGACCAACCACACTAAAGCTTCTGCTTTGGGGAGTTGCCACGTGTGCAATTAAACCACACTTTCTTCCCTTAAGGGCAGCCTGGCTTCAGTCTGGCAGCCCTGCACGGGTACCACGTGCACGGCTCCTGACGCAGAGAGGAGGGATGGGATGCTTGACATGACCACGGGCAGGGCTGCGCTCGTTCAGGAGCTTTAGCTCACTGCCATTAAAATTAAAAGAGAGACACTGTTGATCTGGAACGGCCACCTGCAGTTATACGTTCAGAACCAGCGCACTAATCACTGGGACTGTTATTTTTAACACCTATGTGTTGCTACGTGGTTGTTTTATTAATAGAAAGGATCACATGCGGCCTGAGGCAAGTTTAAATTCAAATTCTGCTATTTCATGTTATTGTACAATATGGCAGGCTGTTGTTTGATTTGGTTTCAAGCGAAGCAGGCTAACAAACTTCCTTCCAAGCCATTAATTCAGAAATGTAATAAGGCTAACACAACTGCACTGACTCATTAAAGCAATTTGATGTAAGCTGTGCTCATTAGAGCAGCTACCATCTATATTCCTCTGACTGCAGCCTTGTTTTCAGACACCATCAGAGATGACCTGCTGTGCCAAATGCCTCTCCTGTCTCAGAAAAACTTCAGAGAAATAGCAAAATGGAAAACCTTGATTTGCTCAGGCCTTAAAATCCATTCAAACACAAGAATCTTGTAACAGTTTGAGTCTCTGCTTTCATCCAGAAAAAGGATATTTCACTAGATGAGGGAAATTCTACAACATTACTGACAGCAGTGTGAAAACGGTCATGCAGGACATAAGTTTACAGATAAAACTGATAAAATCCCTCCTATGGGGGAGGGATGGTTTAAGAACACAGGAAAGAAAATACAGAAAAGACAAATTATGAGCGTGCCACAGTTGAAATAAGAACCACCAACCTGTGACCTTGGTGTGCAGCCCCGGCTATCTGTCAGTATTAGCACCAGCTGTGGAGGGGGGGCTGTTGGGGTGGGGAGAAAAATCTTTCTCTGCTTAATAAAATAAAAAGGATGCCAAGAGAAGGCGTAAAGATAATCAAGGCAGTGTTTAGCCTTTAAGCAGGGACCTTTACAGGTGTTCCAGTCATCGAGTTTGGAATAATTAAGCCTAGCCCTTGAACTAGATCAACCCATTTCGCCGGAGGTGAAGCGCGAAGTGCTTCAGCAAGACTAATCCCAAGTCCTCCATCAGAGAAATTACACAACTGAACACAAAGCAGCTTGTATTCTTTTAGCATACTTAAAAAAAAAAAAAAGCAAAGTTATTCACTTAACAAAAGGGAAAGAGAAGTGCAGCAGACTTTTGACCCTCTCCTACATAGTAATATCAACTGCCTGGAAGCGATAAAGAAATGAATTTGTGCATATCTGCTGTTTCCTAAACAAAAACCTGTTTATTGAAACCCAGGTTCAGACTCAGCATTTAATAATGTTGTAACTGCGCTGCCAACATTGCAGGCTTGCAGCAGGCTGACGCCCTCATTACACACCTCCCTATTAACTCAGAGTTCACATTAGGTGAAAAAGTTTGTTAAACAGGCTTTATTTATTTATTTATATTAATTTCAAGCCGCTACATCTCATGTAACCAAGCCACCAGTGCTGGGAGAAGTGCCTGGCCTGCGCACAGAGGAATTTGGGACTAGAACCAGACCCTTTCTGCCCCGAAACACATGCCTCTCACTTGAACTGAAGGCAACTGACTTTAGCTAAAAGCGGCACCATGTCCTACATCCTCCTTGCGGGCTGGCCAGTTGGCGTCTTACAGAAAGGCTGTGCATCAGGCTCATCTTTGCTTTCCTTCACTACCCAAGGTGGATGCACCCACGTGTTCACAGAAAGTGATTGGGTTTCAAAGGGACTGCTCAGAGATAACTAGGGACAGTTTCAGTCAGTATCTTTATTTCTGAAAACACTTCTAAAACGCTTTCTCAGTTCTTGTTTGGAACGCCTCCTGAGTAACCTGCTAAATAATTAGTATCTCTTTCTTATTTTTCTACCGTAATGTGAATAATTTGTTTCTTAGTAACTAATATTACAAGAGAATAAGGTGATGCAATGGGGTTTTAGAGAGTATTTACACACTTCCACAGAGCCACCTGCATAGGGAGTCTCAGTGACTCACACCCCTTCTACCATCATCACACTGAGAAACTCTTAAAAGTTTCACATCCCCTTCAGAAAGGCTCCCAAAACACGTAGTCTAACGCTGTCAGATATTTCGTGAACCTTTTCAGTCTTCCTTTCCCTATCATAGTGACAACTATGCTCATTGCCACGGATCCTCGAGCTGCGTCTTGCCAGCCTTGCCTCCCCACGCTGCTGCAGTCCGACAACGGACAGTGTCTCCTCTCACCCTGTCATGGGCCACTGTGCTAAAGCCACGAGCTTTTCTGTGACAGCAGACGGTGGAAGACTATTGTATCTCTACACCTCCCAACTACTTGTATAATAACACTAATAATAAGGAAAGGTTAGATGTGGTACTTAGGGACGTGGTTTAGTGGGTAATAGGTGGTGGGGGGATGGTTGGACTAGATGATCCTTGAGGTCACTTCCAACCTTAATGATTCTATTCTATTCTATTCTATCTTTATAATCTTGATACCTATTGATGTAATGGAAAAGCTTTAGTAAAATTCAGATAAATTGTCCCAAAAGAGCCTTTGTGATGGAATTACAGGAGTGGGGGTACTGTGGTACTGTGTCAGAACAAGGGTCAGCCCAGTGCTCCAGCATCAGCTGCAGGCTGACGGCTGGGGAGAGGGACCTTGTACAACACTGCCCTTCCATAAATCCACACCACCAGCTGCTTTCAACTGGGGGATGGCCGGGTAACTCTCAGTGTATATATCCTCCAAGCACTTCAAACAGTCTCCTTCTTGAACCCAAATTTTCTGCAACAGGCACATAAACAGATGAGTAGACTGACAATTACTCAGCGCTTCCCAAGTTCATAATCTCTCCTCGTTCACCTGTGATTTCTTCCGCTCTTCAGGCTTTCTGCAGCTTTTCTCCCTCAACAATCCTTTACCCAAAACATGTCAATCCAAAGGTTTTTTCAACTTGCCACACTCTGAACAAGTTTCTCTGATGCTCTGAGGTCTCCAGGTGAACACCAGAAGGAACTAAGGTGGTGGCAACAGTAGAAAACAGTGCAAGGAAATTCTCAACCAGCAAAATCCTCAGCTACCTTTGAGAGCTTTCCGTCCTTGAGCTCAGCACAGACAGCTCTACAGATTAGGAGCAAAGACCCCAAAGCTTCACAGGCATCTCAATAATACTCTCAAAATTACTCCTTGCAATTAAACCGCATCATCTGGGAGACTAACAAATGTTTGCTGTAGTACTGCACCAGACACGCATTTACAGCACCAGATACAGGCTCTGAAACAAAGCAGCATATATTCTTTTCAAAACTCACTTTTCCTTTAATAAATGCTCTGTGATTAGTTTAAAGTAAAAACCTTTTTTTTTTACAGGAAATTGCTCCTATTTGCTGCTAAATTTCAGTTTTCATTTCCAATTGCTTTCCTGTTCATGCCAATTAAAATTGTGCCATCTCGGTTCCTCTTTCCTTTGGCTTTCTCTCTGGACAAGAAAATCCATATAATTTAGGCTAGTTAACAGTTTCTGTTTTCTTTCTGTATACACATTGTTCCTAGGCATTAAAACATGGGAAGAAATAAATCAAGAGGAGGACAGTGAGGATGTACTATTGTACATTATCTTAGTAAACCTTTGGCCTTATTTCAGTGAAACAAATGAACAAAACCACCACCACTGCCCCGCAGTTTCCAGAGCAATTTGAAATGAGCAGAGTAAGAGTCAGGGGTATTTTAGTGCTCCAAGGTTTGGATTTGACCAGTGAGACCCCTCTAGCAATGTCTGAGGGGTCCCAAAGAAGTACGCATTTAACCATGCGCCGAGGTGATGGGTACAACCCGTCTGCTGTGCTCTTAGCTTAGCAGGCGTGCTACTGCAGAAATCAGCCTGATGGAGAGGATGTGTGTTTCCCATCACTGCTGTTGTTTATCTCATGCATCTGTCCTGTTTAATCCTCAAGCAATTGGAATAAACCTCTAACAGCAGCTCCCAAACATTTCAGCTCCCCGCTGGGTGTTTCTTCCCTCTGCTCCATGCCATCGAACACTGAACTCTTCCTTCAGAACTCAAGTGTGGAAGAAGTTCCCTACTTCAACAAAAGGATTCAAAGGAACAATTGCCTCTTCCCCACCTTCCCCCCTCCATTTTTAACACAATTTTAATACTATCATCATTTGCCAAAGCATTTAGAAGGTATCAGCATAAATAAACACAAGGCTAAAATTCATGATGGTGAAGAACTGATAGCATTTAGGATGTTTTTTATAAAAACAGGTTAGAGACAAGCCAACCAGTCTCCAAACTACTGTACAGAAAACCATTCAAAGCCTGATTCTAAAAGGAATTTTCCCTGCTGACACCACCCCTGAGGGTGAAGACAGCTCTCGGAAAAATGGAACACAGCGTTCGAAACGCCAGCAGACCACGTGCAATACAACCACGACTTCAAAATCGTCAGCAGGTCACCAAGCCTGCACCTTAAAAGCTAGGATATTAATTAAATATTGTCACTGTGAAGGGGATACAGCTTCATTTTGTCTGAAGGGTATTTAAAACAACATGGCAATGTTACGTTTCTAGCCATAGGAACATACTCCCATCTGAGTTACTTCTCAGTGAGAACGAGGAACTTAGCAATGCTCTGAATCACACGTTATGGATGGAGTGCTGCCGTTAGGTTCGTGAGAGGATGATTACAGTGTTACATTCATTAGAATTGTAAGGAAACACATTTCGTTTGAACCAAGGCTCCTCTTCAACAGAGAAGCACAAAAAGCAAAACAATAAACCGATGTTGAAAAAGTGAAATAAAGGCATGCAGTTATCAGGTTTTTAATGGTGTCTGTATCAAGCTACTGTTTCAAAGTAATAGCTGCTAAAGGACCTACAGAAGGAAGGAATAACTGAACGTTACAGCACACCAACATGGGGTGCAAAGAAAGGGGTTGAGGTGAACCCCAGGCAAGGACTGGTGCTAACACAACGTTTGTGGTAGTCAGGCATTAAGGAAATAACTAGGGTGTCAGGAGGAGATGCAGGCAGAGCCCTGCAGGCACCAACCAAAGGAAAAGAGGACAACAAATGGCAAAGCAAACAGGCTGGCAGAACAACCAGATCACCCTGGTCTCAGGGGGTTTAACTCCCCAGAGGAGAAAGAGGAGAAGAAAAGCCACCACATCTCCTACCTTGGCCTACGGACTTCCACCTTCTCTCCATTTAATCATTCCTGGGCAGATTCAGTCCATAGGAAAAAACCACATTATCCAAGATCAACTTGCAGTCCAAATCACGTGTCCGTCTCGCTTTAACAAAAATAAACACTCTCAGCAGCAACTGGAAAATTTTGGAGTGAGAAAACCCAAGAAACTGGAATACTTCTAAGTCAAGCAGGACAAATTCTCATGCTCTCATATCCTGCAAATGTCAGCATGTGTTAACAGGGTGCAGGACTGCACCCTGCAACGGCGCGCGAGAGCTCAGCGTGTGCGGATGGGAGAGGAACCCTGGCAGGGTGTGATGGAGAACTGCCGGGGATGCGACAGCTCCCTGCCTGAACACAAGGATACAAACACCCTTCTGGGAGTTAGTGTGTACGTTTTGTTTGTGGGGTTTAAGTCTGCTCTGGGCAACGTTTGTAGTTCACTGGACACAGACTTCCTAATAATCTTTATTGTTCCTGGTAATTTTTAATGAGAGTTGATGTAAGGCGATTTCACTTCCTTCCCTCTTCAAAAGAATTTATAAAAAAAAATAGCTGTAGAGGAGTAAAAGCCTCATAAACAGAGGAGCCACATGCCCATGATTAGAATTAAAGGAGCCATCTGTTTCTTTACAGTCATGCACATCTCAGACAAAAAGTACACACACGACATATGTCATTACTTCCACTTCCCTAACAGAAAATATTTGTCATGATTCCCTCCCACAGGAGCGCAGGAAGCCCCACCACCAGCTTCCAATGCCACAGGAACCCCTCCCACTAAAGCTCTGCAAGCGGCGTGTTCAGCTTTCCCCCCTTCCTCTTCCTCAGCCAACCCAACACAGTTTTTTACGCCTCTGTGAATCCTTTGCAAACATATTTTCCACAAGATCTGCAGCCGGGCAACAGCTTGCTGAATTCTACCATCAACAGGAACCGCACCGTTGAGCTCCATACATATAGTTGTGTCCTATCATTTAAAAGTCAGTTTAGGAAATGAAGCTGTTCATTGCATGACATATTTTTATGTCGATGTATTGTAGCTTGCGATTTCTTCTCCTACTTCCAGTTTGCTCTGACAAAAGCAGACTGCCAGAAACGCGCCAGACTTGCCTAGACACACACCTCAGCATCAACTTTCAGGCATTTAGGGACAATTAGTGCAAAAATTCCCCCCCTCCCTCACCAGCAGAAGTAAGCAGCAGCACCACACTCACCCTGCTCTTCAGGATACCATGAAGCCAGGTGGTGACTCAGGAGCTGGAGATCATACTTGAAGGTACCACATCTACATGAACAGCGTGCGGCTATGCTCCCTCTTGTACTGTACTAACAAAAGTGGCGGACTACAATGCGTATTTATAGAGAATTCAAGAGTGTCATCTGTGGTTGCATATATCCCCAAAGTGGTCTTCTGGAGCAAAAATGCCTCTCTTGGGCCAGGTTTTGGAAAGAAGATATGGCAGACACCACAGGTGCCATTTCATGTTCCTCTCCTGCTGGAAATGCTAACACTGCACAGCCACTTTATCTCGAGGCTCCCTGAACACAGGGTCTGGCTGCGTCCCACCTCAACTTAAAAGGCTTCTCAATTAAATGTCTCCCACTGTATCCAGAAGCTTTTCAGCTTTACAGTGTGTTCAATTAGCATCTAATCAAACAAAAGGCAGGATCTGTGTGACCACTGAAATAATCAATACTTCTTTAATCTAACCAACCGCTAAAGACCTGACATCTTGCTTTACAAAGTTACACGCACTGCCCACCGAAGCAGCTCCTGTGAGAAACAAAATTGACGCAGCATCTGCCCCAGTGGTGCTGCCCTGAACAGGGATGCTCGGAGAAGCCATCAAGAGGCCACCAATGCGTCGGAACACGTGTGGTATTGGTTCTGCTCTCTTGTGCTACCTCAGCCCTGCCAAACCAGCCTATCCCTAGAGCACAAAAACCAGACCAATGACAAATACTCCCAAAAAAACCTCCTGAAAAGATAAAAATTCTTCCATCTAAAACATCTCCCCCTCTTCCCCTGCCTTGCCACAGTTCAAACACTAAAGAGTTTGAGACTCTACCCTACTGTGCCACTGAGACATTGTGAAAGTATTTCTTCAGAAAAATCAAAGAGTAGCTTAATTTAAGTTTGTCTGACCTGGGATGTTACCCTTGCTCTCAGTTATGGAAAATCTTTAAATAGGAACAGAAAAAAAAAGAAGAAAAATAAAAAAGAAAAGTTGTCTGGTTCTTCAGCTTTTTTCTCTGCAGGCATGAATGCTTTTGATATAAGCTATTTATCAGGGGCTAGGAGAAAACTTCTGAAACTAAACCACTGGCAGCTCTGCAGCTGCGCGAAGGGAGTATTTCCTTCAGCCACTGTGCTCTCCCATGCAGATAATCATTTCTGTGCATAGACACGCATTTCATTGTTCACAATACACTGTGACCCTGAGATGTTCTGTACATTCTCCATGTCAATTCAGTAAAAAACATTGTCTTCCTCATGTCTATCTATATTTACTTTCTGTGACATCTTCTTGCACTGTTACGCAGGATTGCCCATCCATGGCAATCACTCCATTGTTTTGATCATCTATGGAATGCGTAACGATGGAAGACGTTAAGATGAAAAATAAAACAAGCACTTCATCCTTAATTCAAATATCGTGTAAGTTACTGCACATTTTTAAAGTTCTGTGCAAAATATGTATATAAAAAGAAAGCATCTATGTTGTTATCTAGCTTTCTAAATGAAACTTGTAACACACGATTCTCACTGGGGCCACCATCTAAAGCCAGATTCGTGTTTCAGAGGCACAAAGTTCAGATATAACTCATGATTCCCAACCTCTTCCATTCTGCAAATGCATGCCTAGATAGCTATGTACACTGACACCTTATTTAAAAAATAACTGAGTTAAGCTCCTGCTGAAGAGAAGAGCAAGGTGTAATCTAGATTTACTCACATTTCAGCTGTCCTTATGCAATTTTCACATGTCATTCTGCCTTCTAATAATTATAGTCTAATATAGAGTAGGCAGACAAACATATCCATCCTGACTATCCCTCATGTACACGGGAGAAGCTCTCTTCAAAACATTTATGAAAATAAAATCAATTGTATACACATTACAAAAAAGCAAATGAATGAGGCAAGAGTGGCTGGGTAGAAATGCTCAACACAGACCAAAAAAAAAAAGGAAAACAGAATCAGCGAAGTATGTAAGGAAAGTATTTCCCAGATTTTAAGCTTATCTGCTCACACAAAGATTTTTTCCTTAGCTTCCCTTTCACTACCCGTCTGTAACGTGGATCTCACTTTGTGCCACCGTAAAAGCCCCTCAGAGCACGCTCTGTGCGCGCTCAGAGATGCGCATGGCCCGATGCACCAGCAGCGCAATGCTGTGCACACTGCTGCTCCCCACTGCTCATCCTCTAGGAGAGGAGCTGCACTCTTTGCAGGTACACGAGAACAGAGGGTTGCAGACTTACTTGTACCCACGTGCTCTCCTGTCCACTGCATATTCCCCGTGCTGGCTCCAGCTGGCACACCCTACTCTGCAGAGCAGCTCCCATACCTGCAAGTCTCACCCTGAGCCTCCAGGCAGCTGTGAAGCCTCACCTATCTCTAAATCACATCACCTACAGTCACAACACTGAAAGAGTCAAGTCAATTTTCTCTCTGGCTTAGAAACCTATTGCCAATTAAACAATGGAACAATTGGGAGTGCTAAATCCAGACATAAAGGTTATTTGTTTGAGTAAAGGTTTTTTTAAATGATACTATTAGGAATTACATGTGATATGGAACTAATTTTCAAGCTGTCTTGGATTTCTGCATGATGGACAATGTGTAAACCTAAGAGCAAGAGTGAGCATAAAATAACAGCAGACTGATCTGTGCAAACCTTGGAGATGGTGCTGAGAGCCCAGCGGAGGGCTGTGAAGGTGATGGGGGGACTGGAGCACCTCTCTCATGAGGAAAGGCTGAGAGAGCTGGGTCTATTTAGCCTAGAGGAAAGACTGAGAGGGGATCTTATCAGTACTTATAAATATCTAAAGGGTGGGTGTCAAGAGGAAGGGGGCAGACTTTTCTCAGTGGTGCCAGCAACAGGACAAGGGGCAACGGGCACATACTAGAACACAAAATATTTTCCTCAAAATATGAGGAAAAACTTCTTTACTCTGAGGGTGACAGAGCACTGGGACAGGCTGCCCAGAGAGGGTGTGGAGTCTCCTTCTCTGGAGAGATTCAAGACCCATCTGGATGAGATCCTGTGCAACCTGCTCGAGGTGATCCTGCTCTAGCAGGGGAGGTTGGACTAGATGATCTCCAGAGGTCCCCTCCAACCCCTACCAATCCGTGATTCTGTGTTCTGCCCCAGCCCTCCTTGTCATTGGCCTGTTTCAGGAGGAAATCAGCTTACTGAACTTCAGACTGATGCCCAAGTCACCGAATGTCCATAGAACGGAACCAAGCATCAGCAGCAGTATCACTGCTATCCTCCTCAGCTGTGCTAGCCCAGGAGCCATTTACCTGGGTGGGCCAAGACGACAGTAACATATTTTTATCTCCGGAAATGGTACCCACAGTGTAGGGTCAAGAAGAGCAGGGGGAAATAATTTTTGGTAGAAAACTTGTGGCTGGCAGGGCTCCCCAGGGAGGACATCCTCACTGGCATGGACACAGGCAACAGCTCAGTGGCGTGACTGCTGTCAACCTCACTCAGAACAGCAGCAGCACCCAGGGCTGACCACAGCAGGGGCAGCACAGCCGGCATTCTTCCCGCGTGCACGTGAGAATCCCTCTTCATTGCCCACTAGCAGCGTTAAGCTTTTTCCTGGTGATTGATTCTTCTCCGTTTTTATGCTTTCCCTGACAAAGCAGTTTTACCAGCCAGAAGCTATCCACATCTTGTGCTAATAAATGCTACCTATTAATTTATTTCCATTTATTAAACATCTAGCAACAGTAGAGATTATTTTAAGACTTGGATGTAAAAAAGCCATCATTCAGTCATAGAGGAGAGCGCCAGTAAACAGATCAGCTAAGGAAACCAGCAATATGTCAGAAAAGCTCTTTCTGGATCCTTCCACTGCTTCTTGACTAACAAACCCAGCCGAGATGAAGCACAGGCACACGTCTGTGGAGGTAACTGTCACTTGCTACTTACGCAAGTTTTGAGATGCTCTTTTAACGCTCTCTCTTTACAGCAGGAAGAAACCATCCAACAAGCATAGCTTTCATCATAAACCTGAAGCACCTAGAACATAAAAGCCCACCAGCTTAGACCTGCTAAATCACCCAACCTGACTGCAGCAGCTGAACGAGGAAGAGAGGATAACGAACACGTCAAACTATTTTATGCGGCGCACAGATTGTTCTCTATTATGTTACCTGGAGGACATAACAAACAGGAGAACTGCAACTTGACAGAAAATGTATACAATTAAAACTTAAAACTCCAGAGGGATGGATAGGAGATGCTTGACTAGCAGACACTTCACTGCTATGTGGGGCAGCTCTTGGCTCTGCTTCAGCTCGAGGGAAATACTTAAGCATGGGCGTCTGTTTATTTGAAAGATGTCAAACCATCAACCAACTTTGTAAAACAAAAAGCATTCTGAATGGAGAGTACATCAGAATAACCAACACGCTGCAAGTTTTTTTTAGTATAATTAAAAAGTTCTTTATAAATGTATTTTCCCTATCTGCATGCCTAATCTGGTTTCAGCCCTGTACCAACTTTAGAATAAAGTAGTATTTCCAAGGAGAATAAAAAAGCTAAAAGATGTACAACAAGTCTTGGCAATATACAAACTTTTATGCAAAACTGACCTGATTCTGGAAAAAGTGAAATGTGAGCACAGCATGATATAATTGCATGAATTTGTTATTACACAGTCATTCTAACGACATCTGCTTCTTTCTTTGCCTCACTGACTTGCACGGTGAAAAAAGCAGCCTGCATTAGATGCTGGTCATTCAGGAAGGACACCAGCTGCCTGTGATCCGTATTTCCAATTTGATTATTTTCGGCGTATTTATGACATGTCAGAAATTAATTGTTTAGCAGAACATAACCATCTTCAAAAAAGTATCAAATCTGAAATATTTCTAAAATGTGACTGAAAGAATAACTTGAAAACAAACATCATAAAGAGGGTTAATTTTGTATCACAACACTCAGGGATTTCTTTTTTACTGTGACTTACCACTTCGATTTTGCTTCGTGTTTCCTCATCTCATTTTAATACATGAGCGTATCACATTCGAGAACACTGCTCCTACTGGAAGGCTGTTTCAGGGTGTCATGCTCAGAAATCCATGCAATGCAAAGCAAACATGGAAAGTATTGTGGAGAATCACTAGCAGAAGGGTTATAATTAATTTCTCATGAATTTGATCCTTTAGTTATAATTAGATTGATCCTACAGTCAGGCAGACAGTGGTCCTACCTAATCAATAAGTCTGTGCACAAAAAGCAACAGAATTAGGCCAAATACAACAATAAAGGGGTAGAGAAAATTACATTAAATAGGTACTGTTATAATTAAGTACTGCAAGATACAATGGCTAAATTCTCCTCTCTGACCTACGCTGCCGACGAAAGCACAGGGTGTACCTGCACCGTAATTTCTGAACTGGCGATATAAATGGTATGGCCAGTGACTTTCATGGATCTCACCTGTGCAAATACAACTCAGAAAACCTAAATGGCAATGACAGATCCGTAAAGGAAGAAAAATATCTTCTATACAGCTTGAAGACAAACGTAATGTTGGAACATAAAGAAATAAATTGAGCCATGTGGCACGTAGTTGAGATTAATAACAAAATCCCTGAAATTATAATCATCAGCCATGATACCTAGGGGCCACGCCGTCCAGTGTGACCTGAACGCTGCAGAAGGCAGGATGCAGGACCAGGTGGCTTGATACAGCCCAGCAGGATTTAGCTGATATTTTGCAATTCAGATGTATTTTACTCAACACAATACGTAGACCCAAGGAAGTCCCTTGCATCAGAAATAGTAGTAGGATGCTTCATTCTTAAACAGCCTACTCTAGACCTGCCCACTCCTGTATGCACCATTAAGAAACAGAAAATTATTCATATTTCACTATGCAATGAAACACTTCTAATTGAGTCTGAACAGATACAATATGGAAATTGCAATTACAGTAACTCCAGCTGCTGAGACAGAATGTGAACACCAGCCGTGGACTCTAAATCCCATTTTAACAGTGCTTTCCAAAATTCCCCAAGACGACTGATAAACATAGACAATCCTGCAGTGAGACTTAAATATATTTTCCTAAAAACATCTTTTTTGTTTTCAGAAGCTTTTTCTGGGTTATTTTTTACAATACACGAGTTAGTAGGAATAATACGAAGTATAACTAAGTTATGAGCTCAGCAACAGCAATCATGGTGCAATAAATCTTTACTGCAAATACCTCTCTTGTAATATCTGAAATTATCATAAGTTGCCTATTAAGCTTAAAAAGTAACATGGGGATAGTCATTAAATCATAGAATAGCTTGGGTTGGAAGGGGCCTTTAAAGATCATCTAGTCCAACCCCCAGTAGTCCTAAAGCTATTTGAGCTTTGAAATCCAACAAGAGGAAGGCACAAGAGGAGAAAGCCACTTTCAGTGAGAATTAAAAGGGATTACGTTTGTTTGGAATGAATTTTCCACTTATATTGAAACATCAATCAGAGCTCCCACTTTCAAATTATCTCATCCTTGTTGATACACTGTTTACACAACAATTCAAAACAGGAGGTTTCTTTCATGTTTCAAGTACAGTACTCCTGCTGTGATGCTGTGGGTTTTTTCCCTCCCCGCAAAGATGGCCATAAAAAGTACTAAATATATTTTTATCATTAGATACAAAAACAAGTCTCACACATATATAGGATTCTTTTAAGCACTGTTAGGTACAACTTAGAGAACAGGGTTCCATCAGATTGAAGTTCTACTTCAGACAATTAATTAACCCATGGCTTAAGTCAAAATGAGGGCTCTCAGTTCTGTCATTACACTCCATAAGACCTGATGATTATACAATATTAGTTCTGAACTGCTCTTGTTAACATTAGGCCGAACTGAATCAATAAATTCAAACTTAGATTAACTGGCATCAAAAGATAGCGTGTATTTTTAAACTGTGCAGGCACTGATCTTTGCGTTCAATATTTCTTTTATTTAAAGCCATTTAAAAGTATAAGGTAGCGGAAAGTCTTTCCACTGAGAAACGCAGGATATTACTATACAATCGACAGTGAAAACCTGTCTAGTTTTCACACGCTTCACTGAGAAAGCGCCAGAGGTAATGAAGACCCATTGCACAACCCCACCTGCCGCTGAAAGAGAGCCAGCGTTGAAAGGGATCTATTTTTAGAGGGATGCGAAAGGTCAGCTAGCTGAGGCCGTTAGTCATGCAATGTCATCCACACGTTACGTTAAGCTTTAAGATGCTTTCTGAGCAAGGCATTTGCGATACAGTAAATGGCAAATTTTTTTCCGAGACACTACATATTTGCAAGTTCACCTTCGGTAAACAGTGCCAAAAGTGCTCTCCGGAAAAAGAAATGACACAATCACAACTTGAGCAGGAATCGGAAAACAGCTGCACTATATAATGAGAGCCTCTGGAATCCTGTCATGATCCTGTTCCCATGAGAACAGCAAGGATGAGTTTTTAGGAAAACACACAACCTATTTAAGTTCTTGAAGAGCCACTGAAATGTCATACAGTCTACATGGTGCCACAGAACTGGGGGAAAAAAAATCATCTCCTATGTGTACACAGTGAAAAAGCATCACGTGAGATACACGCACGTACGAAACACCCTCTTCAACAAGGGGTGGATAAGCCTAAAATCTCACAGCTGCCTGGGACGCGACACTCAGCAAAGCCCCACTGTCCCCATTTCTCTGGCTCTGAGCAGCACACAGATTTCAAGTACGCGTACAGAGCCTGGGACTCGCTGAGCCACCGCACCGGAAGGGTAATGGCTGACACACGGCTTCACCCGCGGCAAAACACTGCACGTGCGGAAAGACCCGCGCGAAGAGCGATGCCATCCACGCGCTAGAAAGCGAGCAGGATGTTTGGCTGAACAATTTCAAAGGCTGAATTCACCACCAGGAGAGCCAAGCACAGTGTCAAATGGGAGGTGTAGCTACAGCCGCACAGCACACCTTTTGGACTGGAGCCCAGGCCAGGCAAGGGCCAACACATGGAGGACAGATGTGGAGCTCTAGCTGAGGAGCAGCCACCGGGCTGGAACTACTGGCAGGGAAGGGAATGGCCTCCAGGTCTGGGCAAACCGAGTCTTCTCTTTTCCCAGCTTGATCTGCAGCTGGGGTGTAAGCCGGTATCCTGCCCCAATGTATGTGTCAGAGGAATTATATCCTGAGAGATGTATGTGCTATTTAACCCCTTTTTTCCCTGCTGTGAAGTACCACTTTAGCACTTCTAAGATTTCACTTGTGATGTCCGAGTTGTAATTAAGCGACTCTTCATCTCCCCACAATGGGATTTCCTGAGAAGAGGGAACAGCTCACAGAATCATAAGAGAAAAATCATCTCTCTCCTGTACAGTAGGTCTCCCTTTTCACCACGCAGTGTGAACCCTCTCTGCCACTCCTGCAGACATCACCCCGGGGAGCTGGTGTTCAGTGAGAAGTAGCACTTCAGAAGAGGACCACGAGGACTACTCTCTGCAAGAAAACTAGCCGTGCTCCTTGTTTGGATGTCGTTTGCTCCACGGCATGTAAATGAAATAAAATAAATCTCGAGTACTTCTACTACTACTATCTGGGTCTTTGGCTGAACAGGGAATGACCACAGTGCTATCACAGTGAATGAAAAACGGTGCAGAAGGTCACTACTGATACACAGTTGTGAGCTCACAGAAAAAAAATGAAATCGCTTACTGCAGTGTAAGTCAGCGCACATTCGTAGATGCTTGTACACAAATGGTGTAATAGAATGGCAGGGATTGATTTCATGTTTTAATTTGCAAAATAAACTTGTACGGCAACCTTGTAGAGAATCAGAACATCCTGAATTTTGACAGCTTTGTAGAAAGGAAGAACGAACAGCAGAAAAAATGAAAGAAAAAACACAAGAACAAAAGAGTAGGCTTTGCAGACCGACACCGCTCGTCCAGGAGCCTTTCCAGCTGGAACTCTACCAGCACTGCTGTGCTGACACCAGTCAGAGGAAGATCCAGCTCATCCTCCCTCCTTTCAGAGTCCATACACAGACCAGGCACAAGATAGTAGTCCTTGAGGATGCTAGATGTCACTGTGAATGGCAGGAGGAAGAAGGTGGCCTATTAGGTGGTCTATGTACAGCAGGAAGACACGTAACGCAGGCAAGAGGTCTATAGTGCCTACTACTTTCTGCCGTGCCCTCAAAGGCTGATATCTGTCCGACAACAAAACGCTCATTTTTACTTAGTAACGGCTCTCACACGTTGTTCGAGCTATATAACGCAGAAAGCGGGGCCAATGAAATGCAGTTGATCCTGAAGGCTTTTAGTGACACTGGAAAGGAAAGGAAAGCAACACTTTGCCCGTACTATCTCCTTAGCAAGATGGGGAAAGAAAAGGGAAAAAAGAACTAAAGATGTAGTTCGTTGTGCACCATTTCTTGCTTCACTGTAATTTTTATTATTTGTCATTGCCTAAGGCACATGAGTTTATACTAAGCGAGAAAGTGGAGGAACAAGTTACAAGTTCTATTTTTTCTCGCCTACATTCCCACAAGTTACAGTCACTGATGTGCCACAACTTTTTCCCCCGTTATTCAGAACGGGCCTTCCAGTTCTTTTATCGTACTGCGTTCTGTCTCATCAGGAGCTGAGCAGCAATTTCCTCCATAGCTCAGATCACAGACATAAAAATGTTCACCACCGTCGGAATGATTTACAATGTCCTCTGCATCCTCAACACAGACACTGGCCTTCTTGTCTCCACTTTTATGACAGGTAGCAAATGAAGTAATGAAGTAGAAACGAAGTAATAAAATAAAGACAAATCATTCATCTTGGGAAGGTCTGCATCAGACCAATTAAAATAATGTCTTCGACACACTGCGATAACATATTGTACCGATGGGAAGGGCTGCTAGTATGAGCAAGTCCCGCAATTGCTATTTTCTCCAATTACATCCTCAGAGATTTCTAGCTCCAGCATAATAAAAGATTAACAAATTAAAATATATTAAGAAATTAGTCTTTATATTTTTTCCAATAAGCTATTAACGGTGATGATAGTAACAAATCCCTGCCTACAAACTGGTCCTCACACAGGAAGCTCATGTACGTCAAGATGAACACCAGCGACAGTGAGAATTACTGAGGATGAGGAGGGTTTGCAGACCCGGGTGCAGACGGGGGTCGCACAGCTGCAGGCCATGTTATCAGCCCATCGACTTCCTCGAATGAGACACGGGCTTTCCTGAGGTAGGTAAAAAGGTTGTATCCTGCACTCCTGTCAGCACCAGAGGTGTGAAAGCTCCTGCTCAGCTCTCTCCAATGTTGCGTTTGATGTCATGGGGCCGGGCAGCTCTCCCCTCCCCGCTCAGGTCAGCGCTGCATCCATCCGTACTGCGTCACTGAGGCCCAGGGGCTCAAGGCTGTGTGTTTATATGCCAGCATCCACCACTGCACTATAAAGAATCAAATAACTTAAAGAGGATGTAAATCCTCAGCACTCCTCAGTATAAGCCCTCCATGTTGCTCCATCCTTTGTCATGTCCTCGGCAGCCGTCTCCTCTCGAGTTAAATCACAGGCATAAAAATGCTCACCACCGGAGTGATTTACGGAGCTGTGATACAAACAGCAGCCTCCATCCCTCCTGCTGCGACAGGCAGCACAGGAGGAGATGCCAGAGACCACAGTACGAAGACTGTTGTTGAGAGGGCAAACTAGGGATGGTCTTGGGCAGGTGAAAACCAGCACGATTTCATTCAGCCCTGCACTCAAAGTACCCTTCCAGTCCTATAAATGTCCTGGCTGCATTTCAGAGCTCTGGCTGCTCCCCAGCTACAGTGATATGGGAACCTTCTACCACAGATTTTCCTCTAGGCAGTTTGTCCTGTCTCAGAAGAGATGCCCCTTGGTCTGTGGGTTCTCACACGTGTCTGTAAATCAATCAAAATGTGGTTTAGAATTTTGTTTTCTCTCATCTAGAGTCCTAGTCTAAAAATAGCACCCATTCCCTTCACATCTGTTGATTTTCAAACAATTATAACACTGGTATCTAATTATAGTGTATCACTGCTCATTACAATTACATGCCATTTACTGTTTGGATGGCCAGTAGAAACTCTTTTCATATTCCAAATAAATTCTCCACGAAGACCACACATGGTTTTGTCTCAAAGATTTAGCAGAAAGACTTAAAAAAAAAAAATATATATATATAAATTTCCCCCTCATAATTTCTGACCACTTCAAAGGTTTGCAACAAAATTCAGTGTCAGAAACAATGAACAAGAGTTGAACGTGGGGGAGATCGCAAACCACGGAAAATCCACTGTGACAGAGTTAACTGAAGCATGATCACACAGGCTATCAGACAAATCTGGATCACTTGAACGGACTGGCACAGCTTAAAGGGGTTTTTCTTTCATTTATAATTAACCACTTAGCTGTCACATCACTGTATCCACGCACTCTGGTTGCAAATGTTTACAGTGAAATCTCTGTAGAAGACACGGAGACGGTGAGCTAGAAAAGGTGAGACGGAAGGGATGCTATATACATGTGCCAGCAAGATGCTAAGTTTAGCATCATGAAAGCAGCCAGAGCAGAGGGAGCACCATTCACCAGCGAAACAGCGACCGAGGCAGCAGCTCTGTGCGCTCCCCTGCGTCCCTCCACCCCAGCCTGCAGAAACAACATTTTGGGGTGATGGAGCACAGTGGGTTGTGCAGTCTGACTCTGATACCGGGTAAAAGGATAAACCTCTGCGAGGAAGAGGTTATCAGACAGAAGTCACTAAATGCTCCCAAAAAGCATCAGATGACCCAGACAGTGGTCTACGTTACTTGAGATAGATTTCCCAGGAAGTTTTCAAGGAGACAAAAAGCTTGTCATGCTATTAGCAACGCTCAAAATGGAAACGAAATGAAGAAATACAACAACGAAGTACAGAACTCCAGTTTAAAAACCGAACAAATGAATTTAAGCGAATTAAATATAGTGCATCCTGCTTTAAAAACAGCTGCTTCTGCCAGTAAATATACTCAAAGTAATTTTACAGAATGACAGAATAATTGAGGTCGGAAGGGACCTCGAGAGGCCATCTAGCACAAGCCCTCACTCATGCAGGGCCAGAGAGATCAGGTCACACAAAGTTTATACATTCAGGTCCTCGGCTACTCCTTTTAGAGAAAACCATTTCACAGGAGGTAATGGCAAGCTCAGGGTGTGTGCAATTTATTTCCTTAAAATGCTGAAAATGTCACTGTGAAGACTGAACCTTCTAACAAAGCCAGTGAGACGCCCAGTGCTTCACAAACTAAGCCTTCAGCAGTGCAGCAAGCGCATTCGTATCTCAGTCCTTGAACACGACATCCCTTATCAGCCTGGTTTCTCTGAACTTGATGCCACGTAGGCACCTTCAGCAGCTTATCTACTTGTGCACCTCAGGTATTTTTAAAACAGACTTTACTACTTTTTCCTATTGAGAATTTCTTCAAAGTATATAGTTCAACATGCTTATCAGTGCAATCAAGGTCCAAAAATGTGTGCAGCAAAATCTTCAACTCCCCGCCAGACAAGACAGACAGCAACACACAGGGGTGGAGAGACAGAGATCCATCTCACTGGCACGAGAGCCAGGAATGGGCACCCATGCATTTTGGAGACTTCCCGACATCGCAGAGAGTCTGCCCCTCACCGGCTGCATCACACTGAGCCAAGCATGCTCTCCTGGCGCAGACCCAGATCTGGTCTGGTCTGGACCAGACCCAAGTCTGGTGTCCCAGACCCCAGATGTGCCCCCTGTCAGCTAATGGTGAGGGGGGCATCACGTGGCAGTGTTACCTGTGTTTGCTGGGAGCGGTAAGAACTGCTGGTTCTTTGGACCAGTTGTGTCTCACATGCTGTCACATGCCCCCATCATGTCCCTTCTTCATTTTAAGCTTTTAAAGGAAGAAGCTGTCTGCTTAACCTGCTGGCCAAAGGGGATAAGGTTTACTCTATCATAAAGCATCTGTAGGGCAAAAGCCTGAGCCAACCTTCCATAACTCAACCGCAAGCCACAACGCCGTAAGCCATCAGGCTTCGTTAGTCCCACTGCTGATCCGATACATGTTCATACAGCCCTTTGCAGAACGACGCAACATCGCTCCGAGAGTAACAAACACCACGGTATTCGGTTCACTCCGGGCCCTCTGCGTTGTCTCCTCGCAGCTCTGAGGGATTACTAATTCTCCAACAGTCGCCAGCGCCAATACGCCAACCAGTGGGTTGAATATTTTAGCTGTAATAAATAGGTTTAAAGAAAGGCTTTCTTCACTGACAACCTGCTTTATTTTTGCCAGCAGGCGTGAATCAAAACACAATCACAGTACCCTAGCCTGACTTCAAAGGATATGAACATTTAATTTTTTGCAGCTTTGCTTCGCTGTCCATTGTACTGCAAATACACCTCCGGGCCCCCAAAATCTCTTCCATCACTAACTTGGCGTTCTTTGTTTAAAGATGACAATGCAGAGAGGATGAGACGCATTTCCCGCACAGGCTGACCCGGCATGCCCTTGTTCATCTCCCAGAGCGTGCCCAGACTGCGGACACGCAGCGGGTCTCTCCGCAGGCGGGAGGCTGAGCTGGGCCCAGCAGAGCTGGAGGACACAATGCTGCTGGACTCCCAGCGCTGTTTCCCCAGGCAGAGCCCAGCTCCAAAGGTCAACGTGCACCAGCAGATGGGAGGCAGCGCGTGATTTCCTTTTGCTCCATGGCATGGCAGAGGACTAGAAATCAGATCTAGGATTTAATGCAATGATGCAAGTGAGGCAATTAGTAAATGACTCAGCATCTGCAGACCAGCAGGCCCCCTATTAACCAGCTAAGTACATTATCTTGGTGGAGATCAAGGATTTTTCCCTTAAGCTAATTGTGTATAACCTGTCATATGCTACTGCAGACTTGGGCTCCAACCCCACTGACATCCGTGGGAAGCTGCATACCCAACCTCCCCAAGGAGGAGAGGCATCCTCAGGCCCAGAAGGAGAAGAATGAAGGAGAAAGAAGACTTCACTTTACAAAACCAATAACAGCTCTATGCCCCAAATAACCTTTTATTCATTAGAATCCATTCAAGGAGGAAAAAAAAAGTGGTTTCACTTGTGAATGGCCTGGAGAACAGGCTCTAATTAACACTGTTCCTCCTGTTCTCTCAAGTCTCCCTTCATCTTTACTCCGTCTGTTTCACAGCCAGCAGAACATCAACCAGTTCAGGCAACAGCACCTGCCAAATGCTAGTGCTTGTCAAGCAGGGGAACTCCACCAAGCAATAAAGCCAACTCCAGCTAAGCTTAGGAGTAGTAAAAAGAAACCGATTAAAAAATCTCTCATCTGCCTCCCCACCATTATCTATTTAAGAGTTAACATAAAAGATCAGGTGTTGGCATTAAGTTCTCAGGACTTTTATTTCAGTTAAAAAGGTGTAAAACATCTCAGCAATGGTGACAAAAGCATCCACAATGCTTTGGGAACACAGCAGCAACTTTTTTCTGACTTCCAGGCACTGAATAGGCTCCAAAATGCTGGCAATTAGACACTGGACGTTTTAATGAAGTGGCTCACATTTTAGACAGATGCAGTGTCAGCCATAAGGCTACATACAGTTCAAAGGACAGACACTTTTCAAGGGCTGCTTTCTGTACGTGGACAATAAGTGGTCTATGCAAGAGAGAAGATAAGGATGACCCTTTCCAGTGCAAGAAAGCCTCCTCATGTACCACGCAGGCTGGCAACCCCACCGCCGGCGAAGAGGAGAGAGGTGTGAATAGCCGTGAGACAGTCACAGAGCATGCTGGAGGTGCGCCTTTCCTCTCAACGGGCTCGAAGGTATCGGTGGTCCTTCGATGTTCCCGAATATCCTGAAACCACTCTTATTTCAGTCAGTGGGCACCTTGCGATCGGAAGCTGCCCAGGGACCACCCTGCTGATCCCTGGCCAGCTGCGCCAGTAATGACGGGAGCATGCAGATGGACTGCGAAAGCGTGGCTAGGAGCGGGGCCAACATGGCCAGGGGGGAAAGTCCTCAGAAGTGTGCTGTGGGGTCTGGATTAAGGCTGCGCAGAAAAGGGTGTAACCGTCCTGTGAAAATGTCTGAGAGCATAGAACGAATATTCCTTTCTGTCTTGGGATGAAAAGCTCACACCTTTACAACCATCACCAGTCTGAAAAGTGTAAAACCCCGTTTCAGTTCAGGTCGGGCAAAAACGCCATTTAATTTTGACCATATATAAAAACAAAACAAACAAAAAACCTCCAACTGTAAGGTTAGTTTGTTTAACAGATCTGAAATGCAAAAGAGGTTACATTCATCTCGCCCTCCTTTGCATTTCAGGTATGTTGTTACTTTCATCTCTTTTATAAGAAACTTAGGCCCCTTTCCAGGGCTTTTTTCACCCACGCTTTATTTGGTACATCAATCATTTGTCTCCTCAATCAATTCCACCTACTGTCACCTTGAGCCTCGGAGGCAGATGACAGGAATATTGTGTATTTTGAAATGTGCTGTTTTGTTTTCTGCAGACCCCACCTAGCTTTCCTAAAGCAGCTTCCAGCTGATCTCAGGCTCAAACCTAATCCTTTGCCACGTGACGCTGTTCCTCAGCCCGAAGCTCCAGAGACCCGTTTGTCCCTGGTATAAGGCACACGTGAGGTTTGTTGGAGGTAGATGCTGTGTGGCTGGGACCAGCTGCTGGACAATGGCGTTACAGAATACTGGAGACATACGGTCCTCAAGGGACCTGCCGGGGCAGGCCACTGAACTACCACTGGGTCTGTGAATGGCTTGGCGTTTGCAAACACTCAGCACTCGCTAGTAAAAGACTCCAGTGAGGCTAAAGCAAACTGTGTTCTCAAAATTAGTATTGATCATACAACAACGTTCATTTCAAAACAGCAGAGTTATCTGATCACTTCTGCTCTTCCATTTCCTCTGTGGATAATTCTGATTTCACTGTTGAAGGCACATTCTGCCCCATCAAGATATTTAAAACTGCGACAAACCCAGAGCTGCAAACTGTTGCAGAGGGCAGAAGCAGGGAGCAGCACGTTGTTGGTACGTATTTTGCAAGCATTGCCCGTGTCAGGAGCATTTTGCAGATGCTTGAATCCCCGTCTTTTGCTTTTGTCTTATACGGTCTGTAGGGCAAATATAACCCCCCTACACCTCAAGAGACGCAGTTATCACATGCCCGCTCTTGCCCCCCATATTTTATTAATGTGGCAAGCTCCACACCAGTCCCAACTGCAAAGAGCAGGACCAGACCTCCCTCAGGCAGGACAAACCCCTTCCCAAGGAAGCCGTGCCGCACGCACGGACGCTAAGCAGCAGGTAGAGCTGTAGCCGCCAGCTCCGCGGCTGCTGTGGGTAAGGCAGATTTCAGGACGGTGACAAAGTGCCCTCTCGCAGGGGAACGGGAACGCGGTGGTAAGAGGCTTTGCTATCTGATGGCCTCGAGCCAGCGGGGACGTGTCAGAGAAGGTCTCTGCAGCACGCCGGGCTGCCAGGTGGGTTACAGAGCAGGGCAAAATTTTGCAGATGCAAGCAGAGGAGGACTTGGAGAAAACAAGATTAATATGCTCGCATTCAGATTCCATGCGGAGACTAACCACCTCGTCACAACATGCTGTTCAGTAACACTGCGCCGCCTTATGTTACAGCAGCGTGCTCTCAAGGAGGGAACTTGGTAAGTACTTTTATTAAACACAGTCCAATGCTTGCTACTTTCCCACACCTTGACATTTCCAGAAGGTCACAGACAAGTATATCTTTAATCCATTCAGTAACAACTACTCTGCTCAGTATTCATAACGTTTAAACTTTCTCATCATTTCCCTTCTGACATTAACATAAGTTTCAAGTAATTCACCAAATTGAGAGTAACTGACGCTCTGTGGCTGCGTTAGAAATTAAGTTATTGTAAAGCACAGTGCAGCGCGGGTGCTGACTTCTGTCTGGTGAAATGTCACACAGTTTAGTACCAGCAAATCATAAAGGTATTTAATTAAGAACTTGCGAGCAGCTCCACTAGAAAGGGAGGCAATACACTGCTGAGTGGCACTGAGAATGCGCTAAGGGTCGTAAACTCTTTCTGAGCGTGGTTCGGTAACTACCCTAGAAGTCAAAATTGAAGATAATATGATAGAAATTGAAGGCAATATGATATTCTGATAAAACAACCAACATTCCCCTCCTCTCCCACCTCAGCAGCTACCACCAGAGCACATTCCAGCCTAAGCACCACTGGTGATTTATATTTGCTAAAGATGAAAGCCAAAGACAAGACCACTCTAAACCTTTGCCTCGTTCAACTTAGGCAAAGACCAACTCTAACCTTCAGTCAGACTGGCACGGGAAGGCTCCGTCCATCAGCTGTCAGCGCAGTTCAGCTTGTAACTATTTTCTGGTTTTGGCTTTCACATTCTATTGATCTGTATTGGCACAAGTCTGTGAGTTTCACCTCCGGTTCTGACTGTCCAGTCTTAATACTTGACGCAGAAAAATTCACCAGAATTGGTGCAGACAAAGCTTTAGATGTCAGAAGATGTAACAGCATGAAGACAACAAAACTCGCTGAAAATTGTTGTTACGTCTTTTAGCATGAAGTTAAAATTTTTATAAACCTATAGAAAGTTACAAAATAAACAGCAATGTAACAATCCGGTAATTTAAGAACTGAACAAAAGCAGAAGCCCACAGAGCGCCAGCAGCATCCAATCACAGATCCAAGTGTAAAGACAATAACCCTTTTTATGTCACTGATTACACGTGCTGTTCGGGTCCGTTTGGCCATCACATTACACCTAACCATACAGAGCAACTCAGACCAGCGTTTACAGACAACAGCAAGATCTCTTGCAGGCTTTTCTTTTGCCTCAGTGCTCAAACCTCAGCCAAAGTTTCCTTTCTTTGGATCAAAAGCACTTAAGACAATTCCAAGTGTTTTTTCTGTCTTCAAAATAAACTCCTCCTTAACTTCACTAAATTAGCTTTATATTCACTTTCTCTCAGCAATTCAGACAGTGAAATGAAAAAAGAAACGTAGCATCAAGTGAGCAGTTACCTCTTCACTGACCATGAAGGGATTTTCAATCACAGTTTGGAAGCCACCACCCAGACAACGGGATCTCAGGATTTTTGCACCATGTATCTGAACTGAGCATACATAGTCCTAAGCTAATTACAGAGGCAGTCCCTGCACACCAGGGGCTAAAGTTTACGTGTCACCAGGCCATAATAATCAACCTACCCAGAATCTTCTATCCATGTTCAGCATGTGAAGATACCTTCACTCTATAGACGTGGGAGTGAAGCACAGGACCCAGAGGAGAGACATGGTCCTCACTCAACATAAAAATTCAGTTCATGCACTGCAGTATTTGTACACTGAATATACAACCATTTCTTCACAATTTTTCAGATTTCCAGAGAGGAAGATAATGCTGACAAAGGCAAAAAAAAATAATAAAATCCACTGTGCACCTCACTGCTACTAACACGTAACGTTTCTGGTTACACTTTCCTTAATCTAAAGCAGGGCTCTCCCAAGCAGTAATATACAGCAAAATAACAGCTCCTGAGTCTGAATGAATTCTTTATTGAGTTATACAAGATTGCTTGTAGGCTTTGCTCTCAACTTCCTACATCTAACCTCAGGAAATTCCCACACCAGCTTAACAATGAATTGAGTTCTTTGTCACACTTAATGAAAGAACAGCCACAGAGTTAATTCCTGCCTTCTTGGCCCACAGCCAATACAAAGCAAAGAGAAATTTGGGGGCATCAGCATTTAAGCTGGGTTTCACACAGTTGCCACCACTGTATATTTAAGCAGAAGCAGCTCAGAGGTTTATTAAAAAGGGATCACCTTGATCGGCTGCAGAGAGTTTTGCAGCTCCAGAGTATCTCCAGAAAGCGCAAGGAAGCAGTTACCTGAATCCCTGGCCCACTTAGTGCTTTGGGAAAATGAGAAAGGAGGGGAAAAAACTCTCAGGCAGCCTCAACAAGGCAATACCTAACTCGCTTACGGAGCAGCAGTATCAACCGCTACGCACAAAGTGCCAGGATTTGTGCAAGGCTCGAGAATATTGAAATGCTTTTCCGTAAACCGTAGGGTCTAAAAGAGCAAAAGCACTGTGCATGGCTGTTCTGCTGGCGCACAGGGCTTGGGAGGTGCAGGTGTCTGACCTACAGGCTCCAACTATAAAATAATAAGCATATATCAAAACCCACCAGGTGACCTAACAACATTACACAGACAGATTTTTAAAGGTGAAAGAAAAAAACAAACAACAGTTTGGAAAAAACCTGTGGTAGGAACTAGCTCTTTAAATCAACAAGCAGCAAGGTATGTGAAAAGCTCTAATCCATTTGTCTGTTTGAAATATTACTCACTAGATGGTTCGTCTCGAAGCACAGGCTTTGTAGTTTATCCTCCTCAAATGACTCCCAGATAAAATTAGTCAGGTGATTTGCAGGATATATTGATTAGAGAGGATTTAGCTAGGGCAACATAAAACACATCCAGCTTTATCTTTCTGTGAAAATGAAAGAGAAGAAAGCAAGCCTGCAAGCTATTATCACTGTATATAAATTAAGCTTTATTAATGAATGAATTCATTAACTACATGGAAAATGCTAGATAAGAGTTAAAATAATGCGTTTTCCCTCTTAAAAAGCAGATCTAAAAAGCAATACAAATAAAACAAGTTTCCACTGTTTGCTTGGGCTTGGTTTTTTTTTCTAAATGGGGGTAGCAGGCTGAATTTTCACCCAAACATCCCTGAAAAAGCCCAAAGATGAGATGCTTAGTTTTATCTTCCAATTCACAACTGTTTCAGCCTTTACATATCAAACATCCTCAACTTCCCTGTATTAAATCCCAGGCAACATGAACTTCCCAAACTTTTCCTTCTCAACACTGGTTTCCTCGGGATTAACTTTCAAGCACTCAAAAGACAAAATATCCCAGCTGTGCTATGCACAGACTGAAACATCAGCGATTCTTCTTATGCAGGGAAAGGACATAGGCACCCACCTCCCCCCAGCTGGGTGGGTGCTCTCCTGTTAGCTCCAGCTTTGCATGAGACCTTCAGAGAAGTATCCTAGCAGTAGCTGGACAGATGGTCTATTCTATCTGTAAGCTAACATGTCTTTCATGTTACAGATTTGTGAGAACATCCGTATGCTGTTATATACTGTAAAAATCAAAATCCACCAATCCGAGCATACTGGGTAAAAGCAGCATGGTTCCCTCTAAAGGGGTCAGGCTTAAACCTGCATGTGCATATAACTATACAGTTATTTATGGAATTGTCCATAATGCTTGCATGGAAAGAAAAAGAATAGCTTATTGGATATGATTTAATACCATATTCCTTACACCGACAAGTGCTTGCACTCCCTCAAGCAGTGCCGCTGATAGCAAGGCATTCATCAAAATACATGGTAGTTCACAGTCCGTGCCTAGTAGCATTTAAAAGTATAATTTTGCGTGAAATGACTGTTACTCGAATTTCCTCCAAAAGTCCTTGAGCACTATCTTGCTTCACAACCCCCCTCGCACTGGATGCCTTCGTATCGGAAAAGCTGCAGAGCGCACCCAATTCCTGACAGTGCTTGCAGAAGGGGAAGCAAAAGAAATCATAGAATCATTAAGGTTGGAAAAGACCTCTGAGATCAAGTCCAACAGTCAACCCAATACTGCCATGCCTACTAAACCATGTACCGAAGTGCCACGTCTACATGTTTTTTTGAACTCCTCCAAGGATGGTGACTTCATCACCTCTCTTCTGGAGGTTCCAGTGCCTGACCACTCTTTCAGTGAAGAAATTTTTCCAAATATCCAATCTAAACCTCCCCTGTCACAATTTGAGGCCATGTACGCTCCAGGAGGCTGCTAGGGTACCCATGCAGGGGTCATCCTTATGCATTTAGTCAGATGGTAATGACTCATCTGAGATGGGTTTGCTGCATCTTAATATGCTGGGCAAGACGCACCTTCCCAACAGCAGAACACACTTCATTATCAAGAAAAGGTTGGGGAAAAAGCCTGCTTAACACATTGCTTGCCTAGAAAGCTGCTCTGGTCAAGCCATAATTCGGGTTAAATATACCAAGTAGCTTCAGATGGAAAAAAAAGAAAAAAGAGGGGTTCAGCCTGGCTGGTAAAAGAGCGGTGGTGTCAGCAGCCCCCTCTCATCTGCTAACAGCTGGAGCACTCATCTGCAATGCAATGTCCTGCCTACACTTGAGGAGGTTTGAACTCGCCGCATTTATTTCCCAGGAAGGTGCCACGATTACACTGCGCCATGCGGGAAGCGAGAAGGACAGTTTTCAATCTGCCTTCTCAATATTGCTTTATTTCCTTAAATATTCAGCAGAGTCCAGACTGACTCCACAGGTCAGCAGCTAGATACTTTCCAGGGAAGCAGGAGAAAGGCATTTAAATTCCCTCAGGCTGAAAAGGGAAATGAGTTCAAATCCACAATCCAAGGTTCATCAGCTCATGCAGGAACTACTGGGAAAAAGCGCTGTGTCCCAGATGTGTTCTTGTTTTATGAATCACGCTTCTCTAGCAATTAACTCATTTCAAGAAGATAAAGATGCTTCAAAGGTTTTTTTGTTTTTATTTTTGGTTTGGGTTAAAAATATATATCTTTGTCAGAGGCGTGCTGACAAATTTTCTTTTAGATCCAGAGCGTATCTATTTTGTTTTTATGTGCTATTTTAGATCAAGCACAGAGCCAAAAAAAAATGCAATTATGTATTCAGCTCTATGCTAAAGTTTCATTTACAGTCAAAAAGGAAAGTATTAACAGACAGTGGCGGGGTAGAGCAGTAAAGTGGCAGATTAAAAGATCCAGGAATTCTGCTTAGTGGGCACATTTTTATGCTCTGCTGTTGTCTTCGCAGCCCTTCCTAAAATTCCCCTCACTGGCAAGAGAGTTCTCATGAGAACAAACCAATTTCTTGATTGTCGTGTTGCATTTCTGAGAAGATGAAGACACAGGCTTTTCTGTACCGTATCTGAGGCACAGAAAGGAAACTGGAGGCCGGCAGCACAGCCACCTCAAGCCCACTTTGTAGTGACTTCTGTGACCTCACCGCTTCAGCAGCATGTATGAGAGGGGACAAACAAACCAGGAGTCACCATGCAGAAGACCTGTAAAAACATGAGATCATCTTTCTATTTTGAACAGGAGGTGGACTCACTATTTTTGACACAGTGCCTGTTGTCCTTCCTCCATTTGAATTTAATGATACTTCAAATCATAGAATGGTTTGGGTTGGAAGGGACCTCAAAGATAATCTGATTCCAACTCCCCTGCCATGGGCAGGGACATCCCCCACCAGCCCAGGGTGCCCAAAGCCCCATCCAACCTGATCTTGGACACTGCCAGGGATCCAGGGGCAGCCACAGCATCTCTGGGCACCCTGTGGCAGGGGCTCACCACCCTCACAGGGAAGAATTTCTTCCTAACGTCCAATCTGAATCCCCCTCTTTTAGTTTATACCCATTACCCCATGTACTTTGTCGAGGAGGAACAAAATGAAAGCCTCAGGGGTTCAGTTCTACCCCAAGGCCAAATCATTTCCCAGGCAGTCTAGTTAAGGTTATAAGGTTTGATTTAAAATTCAGCTGAAAAAAAAACCAACTCCCAAACGATTTTTACTTTAACTTCTAATTCTGTTAACAAGCCAATGGAATTCCATATTCTGGGCTGTGACTGACTTCATGGAAAGGCCCAAACTCTAATGCCTGTACAGACAAAACTTCTCCTGATGTCAGTGGGAATACTTGTGGAAATAAAGCAAGCAAGATGTATGAACCAACAGAATGTCATCCTTCAACAAAATGACCCAATTTCTGTTGGTTTATGTTCAAAGCCATTGTTTTACAAAAAAATGTTCTAAGCCTTCAAAAAAAACCAACAAAAAAACACATCCATTGATTCCTACATCACGAACACTGAAATGAAAATCTGTCTTCATCTGTGAAATTGCTGTTTGTTAAAATTTTGTTAATTTAGATCAGTCAATTGCTTGTAAAATAAAAGCTCATTGCAGACTTTCTGCATATTCAGCAATTAAACTTCTACATTGCACCTGGTAGTTTCCCACCTTGCATTCATAAAACAGATCTGGTTTTATGGAAGCACAGCATGTGGTGTGTAATTACTTCCAAGAAGTCAAGTAAAGCAGTTGGTCTCTTTTACAGTCCAATAACTTTCAATACTAAAATCACTTTAAGGAAACAATTTAAATGAAATTGAAGAACCAATTTGAGTTTTCATGACTTGAATCTTTTTTAATTGCTATGGGTGTTCACAAGCAACCTGTGCTCCTTCCATTGTGGCATCTCAGACTGAAAGCGCTACCGGATTCCTTTGCAGAGCTTTCATTTAACCTCATACCCCTACGGCACTAAAGCCATAATCCTACGTTTATTAAAGACAACAGGAAACTTAATTCTAATAGCAATGCAGGACTAAAACCATCCTTCCACCACTGGGAAGCCGGTCACCCGGACTGTGCCGAGGCAGAGCTCATGTCCACAAGACCTGGAACGAAGTATTCTGCTGGACATACCAGTTGCTGTTTTGGGGGCAATATTTCAGAAACAGGGCACAAAAAACACACCCATGAGAGTATTCGCATATTACCTTAATGCTGCCAAGAATTCGAGTGTGCATAATCGTATATATTACTATCAGTGGGCATAGCTAAGGGAATTTGGAAGGCTTCTTTGGATGTCCCGTTAGCAGTGTTGCTCTCCGAGTCTGTAAGATTGTTTTCAGTCACTGGAAGAGCTAGTAGAGTGTGCCGTAACTGCTGGTTGTAACGCTTTGACACACACCTCTAACAGTTTCTCTACACAGCTTTCCTACTCAGGCTAGAAGGCACACTAGGCCTAAGAAAATCCAAGTACGCAACCTGCCAGCTTGTGCAAGATGTTTTCTTCTCCAAACGTCAATCCCCTTACACTGTAATTGTTTCTAATCTTCCCTTTTTGCATGTGTGCCAGCAAAACCTCATGGATGTGTATGCACATACATACACGCTTCAAGATGTCTCATTTCTTTTTCTGTATCTCTTCTGAAGCCCCTTGACACACTGGTATGAGCACACATCTACTCTCTCATCGCTCGTCAAACAAATTACAAAGCTAAGTCAGTCACTCATGCAGGCTCTTCAATACATTGCTGTGACTCAATCTATCATTAATATTCAAGAGGTGCATCAACTACTCTGTGTAACCATGTTATCTCACCAACTGTTTCTGTTGGTGTCCTACTCCTCCCTCTCTTTTATCCATTCTCCCTTCTTTTGTCCATCAAAACCCCTTTGTTTCTTTCTCCCTGTTAGCAGGGATAGTTACACAGAATCATACGATTGTTTAGGTAGGTAAAGACCTTTAAGACCATCATGTCAAAATCCTTTCTGGGCTCTCTCACCAGTCCAGTAAAACAAATTATCATCTTTGCCTTTGACAAATTAGAAAAACATAACGCACAATATATAGTCCATCACAGCGAACGGAGTTAGAACAGTTGGCTTCTTACATCACAAATCTTATCTGAATGAGTTTATCTCTAATCCTACCGAGTATTCAACGCAACTGAATGTTCAATAGATCAAAAATTGAATTCATTATGTGAAAAGATCAGAAACACACATATGACTGAAAATTATTGGGACAAATCCTAAGGCAAAGGCTTCGGTGGAACTTACTGTGGATGGAAGTTATCCAGCCTAACCCCAACCACACACACAGGCAAACTCTGCCCCTCTCACCACCTCAGCAGAAGCACACAATCCTGGACTAAGCGTCAGTGTTTGCATCCAGGGGGCAAGGGCTCAACCGTTTGCTTTAATGAGTTACTGCGCAACAGGACTGCAGTAACAGCGTAGAAGCTTAGCTCCTGGTACTGTGATTTCTCAGCACAGGACTAAAGAAGGTGTAAGCAGCATCACATGAACTTGCACTTGCTATGGGCTAAGAGTTCTTATATCGACAGCCAATGCGGATCAGCTGATATAAGATAACTCAAAAGCACGTCCAGCTCTATTCTCAGGATAAAATATGAGCGGCACTGACATGGTGAGTTAGCTCTGGGTATTATCAGCATTAATTTGCTTGAAATATATTAACAGCTCTTTTCTTCTTTATGTATTATGAAGAGTTCAATCCATATTATGAATTATGAGCCTAATTCCATTCCCAGTAATGTTAATGGCAGACAAATGTGTCTCTACACTTAATATATTCTTTTCAGTGTCATTAACTTATTAGTGAATATCAAGTACTGCTGTCACTACAAAACATTTCATATTATTCTACAAAATGATCTAGTATCTCCGAGAAGAAAGAAACGTATCCTAACAGAACAGTCAGTCTCTCTTCTTAAGGGCCTAAGGCGGAACGTCACTCTGATGTCACTCCTTTCACTACTTAATTTAATTTGCGCTCACACCTTGCTCCAGTCCAAGGCATGACATCATGGCCCAACTAACAAAAGAAGGCAGAGTACCGTAGGGAACATCTCAGGAGTGACATCCCTTTCCACAAAATGAACCAACATAAACACACAAACAAAACTCAACCAAACAAAAAGAAACCCGACCCAACCCTTGTTACACTCTAAAACCAAATTCTGGATGAGTTCATCCATTTGTCTTTATCAGTTTATTCCCTCTGAATTATTACAAACTTCATTCTGAAAGGATTCAGTTTTAGTCCTGAGAACACTCACAATTTAAGGGAAAAAAAGAAAAAATCCCAACAGTTCAGTATCATAGATCAAGGGAAGTAATCCTGTCACAGTAAGAAAAACCACAAAGCATCCAGGGATTTGATGAGCATGAGAAATCAATCGTGCATCAAGTCAATTGCTGCGGTTTATTTTAAGTCCTTCTCTTCTGATTTATTGCCATCACTGCCACCAATTTGCATAGATAATAGAACAAGACACCCTCTTAAAGTCTTAATCAGGAATTAAAAAGTAATATACTGTTACATCTCTTTCTGCTCATCAGAAAAGCGCACACATTAATGTTTAATGTCAGTTTTATTATAGGGATGGTACCGGATTGGAAAGAGGCACTTTAAACTGCTTCGTGACATCACCACTAATTTGTTGCTGTAATAGCTGCAAATCAAAAAACAGTCAACAAATCCTTCAAGCTAAAACAGGTTGTAAACATGATGGTTACAAGAACAACAAGGATGAGCTGTACTTCTGAGAGTGCAATTTTCTTTTCAGCATAGCAAGTGCTGCTACAACTGCAATATTCTTTCGACACATTTCCAAACTTCTCCGATTTTTTGTTAGAAGTGAGATGATTTTTCATACTTTCAGTAAACTTAAGATGAGTGGGTAGTTTGCTGCTCAGAAAAGTGATTTCTTTGACAGGAACTTACATCATTCGCAAAAACACCATAAATATGCACGACTGTTTAAAAACAGTGGAGAAACAATGAAAGCCTTGCCTCAAAGAGCCAGAGAAAAATGTTACGAGGGCAATGGTTCAGACATAAAGCAGATGTGTAAGAAGAAAGATGGAGAGGGATGACTTCACTGTGAGGGTAACAGAGCACTGGAAGAAGCTGCCCAGAGATGGTGGAGTCTCCATCTCTGGAGACATTCAAAAGCCACCTGGACTTGTTCCTGTATGATCTACTCTAGCTGATCCTGCTCTCGCAGGGGGGTTGGACTAGATGGTCTCTAGAGGTCCCTTCCAACCCCTACCACTCTGTAAATCTGTGAACTCAGGGACATCAGCATTGAACTGCTACCTCTGAGCAGCAGGTTCTCCTCAAAAATGTGAGCAGCCTCAAAGAGAAACCTCTGAAAGAGAAGCTCAGATCGCACACTGACTTCAGGAATTGTGTTGGGAATGCTCACGAAGAATTTGGGAAAGAGAAGCAGGAAAAATTATTTTCCGTTTGTCACAGAGAAAAAAAATAAATGAGCAAAGTAAACCCCCAGGCATGAGCAGCTTTCTCCTCCACAATTCCAGCTTGTAAGAACTGTTTTCTTCCACTCTCCTCCCTTCTTGGTTGCTTCCAGCACACCTTTGCTTGGGGCACAGCAGCACGCAGACTTGGCCCTGCAACAAAGCAGCTTGCTTACCTGCAGGGCCGAGGCACAACACATTAGGTATGACTGTTTGCATGTAAAGAAACGCAGAGCTGAGCTCCCAGGACCAAACGCTGCAGCCTCAGAAGCAGTTTTTTCCCCAAAATTTCCCATATGTTGTGGGTTGGTTTGTGCTTGTTTTTTTTTTATCTTTGTCAAAAGAGCCATGGCTCTCTAACAGACCTAGGTCTTGGATTTCACCAAAATTTCAGCAGATAAAGCATGGCAACAGCCACGACTGCCGCAGACTCACGGCTTGCAGGGGTGATCCAGGCTCAGTGGCTAGTAGGGTGACCTGGGCTTAAAGCTGTGGGACCGTGGCACTGGGCTGCCTCGCAGCTGAAGACCCAACCTTGTAACCATCCTTACTAAAACCTATTCAAGGCAGGAGGATTGCTTATACAGTTAACTGACATCAGTCATGACTTGTGAGACTGAATCTTTTACTTGGTAAATGATGGAGACATCGCGTGGGCTCTGTCATTACGTAGCTTCACTTTAATACTGTTAAAATAATGAAGAATTGAAGTTTGCTGTGAAGCTTCTCCCTCCAAAAGAGTCTACATATAGATGAAAGTTGAGATCTGCTACATGTCTCCGTGTTAAAAATAACTGCGGTATTAAAAATTAAAATTCTCCTACAAAGAACTGTCATTATTAACAGTTCTAATGCCAAGTTAAAAATTATACTCAATCAGCACAGAACAACATTTGGAAACTCATTTAAAAATGAATGAGACAAAGATTAGCTACTACAAAATATAGAACCACTTGTATGAAGTGGAAATTATCTGCCCAGAAAAAAAAAAGAAAAAAAAAACACTTGCCATTACTGACATAGAGCTAACACACTAGAGTCGAAACCGGAATGTGGCATGGATTTTTAAAATCAAATCAGCTTCCAGTCAATTCCCAAGACAAATATATTTTCACTACAGAAATCTAGGATGCAGGTTAACAGCGGTTGTTAAAATATAACCCTCGAAACATTCCAAGAAATGCTAGATATATGCTGATTAAGGGATTAGCTTCCAACTAGGAAAAGGTTCTTGGTTTTTGCAGTTCCTGTAAAAATGCTTAAAAATCTGTCAATCAAACTGGACAGTGATATAGTCTGAATCATTTTGTTAAAAGAATTAACCACCTTGGTATGAGGATTCCAGTTCAGTTTAGGCCCGCTTTTTCCATAAGGGACACCCACTCATCCAACACTGCACATTTGTTGTAAGGCCCAGGTTTCCCCAAAGACTTAAAAAAAAAAAATATCACAGGGCAAGAGAATATACGCATATTAAACCCCAAAAATCTCACCATTAAAGTTATATCATAACCTTATTTACTGGATTCCTCGTAAGCTGAAATAGATGGCAAGAGCGTACAACAGCGCTGACGGATTTCATCTCCCTCCTTCCATCCCTTGCCAGTACAGGCCACCGCAGAGGAGACGGGTGACACCCGAAAGCCATCGCCACGCACATACCAGCGGTCCCTTCACCGCATCAGCTTCAGGAGCCGCTGCTAACAGGCCAGGTGCCTGGTTCTAGTTCTTCACCATACCGCTCCTAATGTCTCACTACAGCGAATTTCCTTCACGATTTTAATACAAAGTTCCCTCTTGAAACTAATTTGACAGAGTGGAAACTAAATTGCACTCTGCTTCAAATCAAATACCTTCAGAACAATGTACTCTGGGTGTAGAAGGAGAAGCAGTGCTAATAAATGAGACTGAAGATAAAATTGCAATTTTTTTCAGTGGAGAGTGATAGCACTTAGTAAAGATAATTACACACATTCACCATAAAATGAGAACTTGAGAAGAATACTGTAAGTCACAAAATATTTTGATTTGAAGTATTAAAAAGGTATTGCAACTGAGGATGTATCAGCCGAAAAAACGGTGTTTCCCATTTCTTTCATTGTAAGTTAACCTATTTTATGTGTAAAGCTACACCATTTATGTTGTTCCAAAAGACTTTTCAGGCTGTTTCTACTGTAGCAGTATGCGTTCTTTTTGCAGCATCACAGAACAAACATCAGTCTGAAAATAGAACCCAGTGATAAAAAGATGTTCAGACCTTTAATTAGTGTAAATGGCATAAGTTCACAAAATGAAGGGAAACTTAATAGCTTGACATCATCACCTGATGTAGACCGCGGTGGGTGGAGAAGGGTGGGGGTAGCAAGAAAAACATCGCCCTCCAGTTACCCCGTTAATCCACAGTCACTAAAATCTCTCAAAAAAATAGTTATATTTATGTGTTGCCTTAATAGTTTTGTCACCTCTTCCAGCTCAAAAGCAAAGGTAGTTAGTAGGCTGAGGGGAGATTTTTGTCTTCTATACACCCAGCTAACACACACGAGGTATTGGTCTGATTTGTGTTGTCCCCGCTCACACAAAATATGACTTGTTCTTGTTAATGAAAAACAGAATTTAGCTTCTGGAGTATCTGCTACATCTTTTCTTTCCTCAATAATAATATGATCTTGAGATGCTCTGGGGTTTGCTTTATTATGCCAGGGATATCTAAATTGTATCTCTTCAGTTACATGCTAGATAAAAATTGCCCAGTACAGTTTTCTTTGCCGGTCTTCATGGTGCTTATACGTTAAGATGTCTTTATCTCCAGAATAGTACAGTTGGTAAAAAATTATTTGTCCTATGAGACCATGTTATTACTTCATTACTGAATTCCGACTTTTGGATGAAGGTTACCATGCAACTTCTCCAACAGTCTGGTAAAAACACCAGAGGAAAGTATTTCCAAGAAAACAAAGAGCACATATTTAGAATAAACCTAAGGATAATACTTATTTCTATTTATATTTACGGTATCAGCTACAGCCTTTCACCTTCGTTCAAGTACACAAGCCAAACTCTGTACAACCCGTATTCTCAGGAGAGTTTTAAGGAAGAGGACATTTCCAGGAACCCAGCTCAGTTGCACCTTCCCACCACTACCAGCATGAGCACAAAAGTGCTCTGGTTTTGCCAGTCCTAATTTTGTCTGTCAGGCTCTACCCTTTTTTAAAACTGATTTTGAAAAAAAACAAACAAACTCATTTTGACAGAAAACTGAATTATACACATGTCAAAGTAACTTGCTGCCTCTGCCTGCAAACATTTGACGCCTGGCAATCCAAGGCCCATTGCTTTCCATGAGGAATATTTTTGGTCAAGCCTCTTGTTGCAATGCTTATAAAGTACTGCTGGGTAACACTGCCAGACCACTGTGGTCCTCTTAAATTGTTGGGTGTTGTTTTGGTTTGCTTTTAAACCAACAGTATTAGAAAGAATAAACCAACATCACCTACCAAGCAGTTAACAGGACTGTTAGTGATTTAGAAAGTATTAAGTATTGCTCTCCACAAAGCGTGTGCAAAAACTAAAATAAACCCAAACTCCCCTCGTACTTCTCTGACCTGGTTCAAATCTGCTCAGCTATGAGGGTTTGACAGAAATATGGAGGAAGGAAGGAGGGCAGAGCTTCCAGGCAAAGGCATTTTTCAAGGAGTTAACGAGTTTTGCAAGTATAATTATTTTTAATCTCGGTGCCAAGCCCTCTCTCCCCTTCCATGAAACATCGTGGTGCTGTGACATTACAAAAGGAACACGGGAGCCCTCAACTCTCATTACAGCATCATTGGAGAATTCACAAATGTCAGTCTCAAATTAAATCTACTTAAATGGATTTTACCTCAGTGAAAGAGTACTATGGAATAGGATATCTATGGACTCTCAGAGCCCACAGCAGCTCAGGACCTTCAAATCTCGGTCCCGACAAGCCAGGGAGGTGAACAAATTCCAGCACAATGAAAGCCTGCTTACACAGAAAGCTCTTGCCAAGCTGAACTCAACGGGAGGCTGCAAGGAGACCCACCAGCCACTGGCTGCCATGGGAAGCAAAGCCAAGGGCATGTCGGTGCTGATCCACATCCATATGCCACCACTGCTGTCTTTAGGCAATATTAGGAGAGGAAAAATGGGTAAGGGAGGAAATCACTCTGAAATAATACCTAAGTCCAGGACCTGCTGCTTCTTCAGCACCTACTCCCTGCTCAGAAGCAGCAAGTGCTGCTCGACTGACTCAGCTGGAGAGCAGACCCCAGTGTGGGGAAAGAATTACGCTCCTGGGGTGCCACAAAAAGCCTGCAAAAAACCAACCCAGAAAAAGTGCTAAATACAACCACTCAGTTAACCTCTGGTTATGACAGAGAAATTAAAAAAAAAGTGAAATTGAAAAGCAAATGCACACTTACAGCTTCAGCGGTACAGCTGGCCCTCACTGTGCAGCAAGGCAGCTCTGCCTGCCAGGTCACTGGACTGGATTTAGCAGATGCTTCAAGTTCTCAATTTTTGGGCAACCCACACAGTTCAGCCACTTTTAGGAGGTCAGAGACTGCCCAGTCTACTCATAGCTCTCAAGTCCTGCCGCGTTTGCATCCCAGAAAGGAGCAGGCGCCCTTCAGTGCGCCATGGCTCCCAGGCTCCTGGTCTTTTTGGGCACCAATCCAGACGAGCCTGCATGCAGACAGACACTCCATGGCTGGCTCAAATCTGCTATAGGGTATTGCAGTCTGGCCAGAAGCATTTATTAAAGAAAACTGCTGTAACAGCAAATACACACGTATTTAGATTCTGTTCCAATTTTCTCCTTTTGTTTGCCAGGCACGTCAGCGTGCTAATGCTGCATTACCCACAGGGGGATATCCAGCAACTCAACTGCACAACTGCAAGGATATTTCATTCCAGGTTAGAGATTTCCAAGAAGTTTAAAAAAAAAAAACAAAACAACTATCAATTTCCTTACTGTAAAAATTTGTGATAGCAGACAAAAGGCAAATTTAACATAAGAACACACATATTGGCTAAATGAAAAAGTCAAGAACCTCATAATCTAGTCTCTTGATTTGGGTTGGAAGGGACCTTAAAGTCCGTCTAGTTCCAACTCCATACCCCCCCACCAGCCCAGGGTAACCAAAGCCCCATCCAACCTGGCTTTGAACACTGCCAGGGATCCAGGGGCACCCACAGCTTCTCTGGGCACCCTGTGCCAGGGCCTCAGCACCCTCACAGTGATGAATTTCTTCCTAATATCTAATCTAAATCTCCCCTCCTTCAGCTTAAAGCCATTCCCCATTGTCCTGTCACTCCATGCCCTTGTAAACAGCCCCTCTCCGGCTTTCTTGTAGACCCCCTTTGCATATGGGCCAACGATGGCTACTCAAGGACAAGAAAAATATAAAATGACACTTCTGAGCTGCTCTCCCAGCATTCAAGCAATTTGAATTTCATCCCTTCTTAAAAACAATTCTGAAGACATGTTTCTTCCTCCACCAGTCCCATAGCTTCAAGAGTATGTAGGATAAAATAATTGGATTTGTGTTAACATAAAAGCAGATCTGCCTAACAAACACCCTGGGTTTGTTTCAGATCACTGTCTTGGCATTTATCTGCAACTAAGCGATGCTAACACTGAGTTTAGGACAAGACCTCAAATGAAATGAAGTCTGCCCTGTCAGCTTACCATTCACTGAGGTTCACTTGCCTTCTATTTTCTTCGCACAACATGTACACTGTTTTATGAGATTGTGGAGAAAAATACCTTAGAATTCCTGACCAGGTATTACCAGCAGGCGGCTTCCTCAGGTATGCCAGGCTGACAGCAAGAGCCTACCGTTCAGCTGGAGCAGCCAGAACGTCTTGAAAGAGATATTTAGATGCACAGAGAAATTAGTTTATGCAATTTGCAAAAAGAAGCCATTGACAAATAGCAGCAGTTTCCAAAATCACTGGCAGCAGATGCCATGTTTATAAAACTTGCCCACAAATGAGCATCTGTAATACAAAAAGGAAAAAAAACAACAGAAAGGCTTTTGGGGAAGGAAATTCTTAAAATACTTTTTTATAATACAAGGCTTTTGTGATCATGTCTTGGATTAAAGGTTAGACTTTAATCTAGACATCTGGGGCTGGATTTATCCTATTGGTAGACAAACTGGAAATAACTGTTTCCCATCCCAAAATCAGAAGCGGACATGCTCTTTCCATTGTTCTGCCTAACAATACTGTGGAAATGAGCTTAAAGTGACATTTTCACTCAAGCTTTTGTTACAGAAGAATGCTTATGATTCCCATCCTGCATCCCAATCACTCACTGCTTCTTAACTTCATTAACAACTCAAGATTCAGCATAGACACGCAAGTCCTACAGAATGAAAAGAAAGGCAGCAGAAATAAATACATCAAAACCATTATGAAGCTTGTTCTCACTGCCAAATAAAAGCTATGGAGAGATGAGCTGTCGTAACACCAGAAGAGGCCACACTGTGACTCATAACCCTATACTCAATACCAAGTGCCAACAAGACTCCTTGGGATGACATTTAGGCAAGTCATGCCATCCAACTCTTGAAGCAACATGAAATCAAAGAGACGATAATATGCCTGAAGCCTCCCCAAGATAGCAAAAAGGTAGATTTGTGTCTATGACACACTAAGACACAGTTAAATTGACCACAAAGTACTTGAATAGACACCCCTCTGTGGTGAGAAGGGGGAAAACTACCTCATAAACCTGTAATTGGTAAGTCTAGCAAAGTTAAGACTGATTTGCCCTGCTTGATTTAAAGCCCCTGAGTACAGTCTTCTGATTCACAGTTAAGGCTTTGCTGGCACTGTCCCACCATTTAAAGCAATCTCAATTGTCCCATACGGATGACTTCGTGTATCGCATATTTACACAGCTGAGCCAGTCTATTTTTAAACCCAGCTATCTGCAGGCAGGATATTGGTATAAAACTGATTAAACATAATTTCATATACAGAAAGACAAAAGATGGATCTGGCAAAGAAACAAGTCGGTACAGTGAATACACACGTGTAACAGAACGGAGACTATGCAGCAGAGTGTCCATTTAAGAGCACATTTTAAATTTGACCTTCACAATATGCAACAGCAGTAGTGTACATATACAAGCACGGTTTTACAGAAAGAATATTTACTCATCAAGTTCAACTGAGCTTCTATAAATAATGCAGAAGCAAAACACTAATTGGCCTGTTGCAGAAAAATTTTGCATTTCACAACTCACTGCTTTGCCTGTATATTATCTAGGGGCTTATCCTGACTAATCCAAGAATGCAGAAATTTATCCAAGGAGTCAGTGCAAGGCGCTCAGAAAAAGCAGCAGCTTTTTCTTTTTTAACCTGGTTTCCCAAGAAAAAGGAGGTTAGACACTTTCCCTGTCCAGCTATCCATCCCTCTATTACTTCACTTCTATCAAGTTTTTTGCTAATTTCAACCATGTCTTAAAAAGAGAACACGCTTCAAAAATACTGAGTTTGTAGAAGTTCAACCCAAACCAAAACCCAGGCAAAGAGAAGAGATCCAAAATAGTGTCTCCATGATGGAAAGGCAGTTATAAAACCACCCCTTATCCACTTCAAGAGGAGATAACCAGCAGTCACCACATGTACCGCCTTGCTAACCTGCACACAGGGGTCTGAGCTCTCTCTGCCAGACAAAGTACGGAGAGACATAAGAGTGAAGGACAGTGTGAGCTAGCTGAGCACAGGAGTCTAAGAACAGAAGCCCCAAACCTGTCAAAACCCCCTTCACTACTTCTGTCCCATAAGGAACAACTGTCCTTTCAAGTACAGAGAAGTTATCATGAAAACTTAAGGTTCCCACCATGTTTCCTCTTGCTTAAAGATTTTTATGACGTCCATCCCCCCTGTGAATAATCCTTAAAATTAATTTCATTCCTTCTATTTCACTTTTTTGTAATTATAATTAACTCAAACATTTTCAAAAGCTGGAGGAATGATTTATGCTGTTAGAAAAGGGTCTTATCCATCAAGAGAAGAGACTTAGAAAAATTTTCTCGTAGGCCGGACACACAATCGAATTACTATGCATCAGTAAGTTACCACCTGCCACCCAGAGCAGTACCTGCCTAGGCATGCACCCTGTCCTCACCACAGAGGTGAGGCAAAACAAACTTGCTGCAATAGGCATGCTAATGTGCTTGGTTAAGTCTTCACGAATGCTTCGCAGAGGGTATTAACCTTGTGGCCACCACAGGCTGAGACCAGGCATCCAGCCAGTTACCGTGACTCAAGGGACACACAGTTACCCCGTGCCCCACAGCATTTCTGTCCGAGGTCACACCAGGCAAAAAATACACGTCTGGGGTTTGTGCTATTAGTCCTGTCTTCGTTCTTTACGCAAGGAATCTACCAACACTCAGTTAAGCTCATTTCCATGATTCAGGTGGAAGGTTTTTTTCTTCAGGAGTTGATCGCCAACCTAACAACTACTTACATTTTAATATCCATCCACTTTTTGAAGTGTAATACCCCAAACAGGAGACTCCTCTACTTTACTACCTGCCTGGGTGGCGCACGTGGAAAAGGATGGGCAGCACAGATGGGCTGCACTAAACTGCTGCAAGAACAGATGTCCATGCAGAACGTAGTCTGCTAACTTCAGCAGCTGACTCCTTGGCTAGTTCCACTGATAATAGCTGAGATGACAGTTCTGAAGTTGCCTCTGGGTCTATCACATGGTGATCCAGCTGATGAGCTATCCAGACTGTCCTAACCTTTGAGATACAACTTTTATTCAATTTGCCTGTCTTCCAGGGGAAATGATGCATTCTCCTTAACTTCCTGCACGAGTTATTGCGTCCTTCAATAAAAACCTCCCAATGGATTCTTTATGGATAGCTGAAATGTTTCTGCTTGCTCAGTCTGTTTTTTTTTTCTTGGATCTCAATGGATATTTTTAGGTAACATTTTTGCAAGAGGTTCTCTCTGACTGGACCAATAATATCTTCTAGATATCAACACAAATGTTATCTGTAAAGAAACAAAAGGCAAGTGACATAAATCAGTAAGAAGTTTACCCAAAATCTGTAATACAGGTCTCTGAAAAAGCTGGCATTTATGAGAGATCAGTGGAAAGGCTTTAGGAGCCTGAATGAAGTTATTTTGCTGATTCCTTTTAACAGCTTGAGCAGACCGGTTCCCAAACTTCAACTGGGAATAATTCATATCAAAGCACTGCTGCTTTTTAAGCCTGCTTTCCACAGGGAGGAACAATCACAGAAAAAAGTCCTGGAGCGAGACCAGGGTAAAGTTTATGTTTACAAACACCATCCTGCCTCAGGGATTTGTTACTTCAGAGAACCTACAAGGTGTGAGTTTTGGACAGCATGAATCAATCTTCAAATCTTACAAAAAAAATATAAATGCTGAACCAGACCCAACCATTCTGGTAATTTAAGATGAATTTTTGCATAACATAGTGTACTGGGTCAGGCTGAGCTGGAGTTAATTTCCCCGTAGCAGCCCTCACAGTGCTGTGCATTGGTAGCAGCAAGGGGTTGGTAACACACCAGGGGTTTGGCTGCTGCCGAGCAGTGCCGGCACACATCAAGGCTGTGTCTCCAACCCTTCTTCCACCCCCTCAGCAGTAGGCTGGGGGTGGGCAAGATCCTGGGAGGGGACACAGCCAGGGCAGCTGACCCAGACTGGCCAAACGGATATTCCATACCGTATGACGTCTGCTCAGCAATGGGAAGCTGCGGGAGAGGGGGAGGAACGGAAGGCATTCGTTTTTTCAACGTTTTGGCCTTCCGGGGTAACCACTACGCTTTTGGAAGCCCTGCTTCCCAGGAAGTGGCCGGACATCGCCTGCTGATGGGAAGTAGAGAATAATCTTTCGTTTTTCCTTTGCTTCGCTTCTGCGCGCGGCCTTGCTTTTCGCTATATTAAAACTGCCTTTAACCAAACCCACGATTTTGGAGTCATCTTTTTCCATCTTATCTTTTCCCTCTCCCCTCTCTGCCCTGCTGAGGAGGGGAGTGATAGAGCGGCTTAGTGGACACCTGGCGTTTAGCCAAGGTGAAACCACTACACATAGGTCATAAACAAAGAAACAATTCTCAACAGGTTTTGGTTTTTGTTTGTTTTGTTGGGTTTCATAGAGGACCAAAGCAAGGAAAACATGCTCTTCTCCTGAGCATGACCCTGGGAACCTCCTGGTTTGTGCCCTGAGGCAGATTCAGCTCATGGGCCTGATCTCCTTTCCCATCACTCCAAGGACAGCCTTGCTTAAAACCTGGATCTTCTATACAACCTTCTCCAGAAAGAGAAATCTCGTCTTAAAAAAAAGCTAATGAAGAATCCACTGCCATTACTAAGGTCTTCCCAAACTGATAAAGTTGTTCATCTTATTTCTTGCATAAATTGCTCTAGATATTGACATGAATGTCACTATTTCCTAACCCTGCCTCTTCAACGACATTGTATTTTCCTTGTGACATAATGAGAATCCACTTGCTTTCCCACAACTTCTCCGGAGTAAGAGAAGTGATGAGATGTGGCTTGTCCTCTCTCACCTCAGATTCAAGAAAGGCAGGAACAGGGCACCCGTAACAGACACATGGACCTACCCCAGCATCTGACACAGTGACTTATGACTCAGCAGCCAGGAGTATCTCCGAATAGACAGATGGCATCTAATACAGTATATTATTAACAGGGATTTAATGACCAGAATAAGTAATTATATGCCAGAAGCTTGTTTCAGTCAGGCTAAGTAGTAGCAAACCAAGCAAATCATTCCGCTACTAATGTAAAGGGGCAATGCTATTTACAACAATTTGTTAAGACTTTACCCTAGGCAAAGAAGAATTCAACTTCACAGATAAAAAAAAACCCAAAGGACAGCGGGCGGGCTGGATGGAGGGGAAGCAGAAAGTAGAGAGAAAGAGACCACGAATTTCATTGAAGGAAGGACAGCATGTATTGGAGAAGAGAGGCCAAGTGCCAAGACTGGCTGATGTCTTCTAAAGCTACATTCAAACTTCTAGTCTTCAGAGCTTGTTTTCAGGATGTTCAGAGTCAATTCCTCCTGTGAATCCCCAGGTCAATCAACATCTTGATCATATATTTTGCATCCTTGAAGTGCTAGACAAACATGAGCTAATTCCAGCTATACCCAAATGTGATTGCCCCCACACAAAAATGTAGAACTACAACACAGAACGGTCAGCAACTTCATCAGGGCACACTGCCAAGCCAAGTTTGTTGCTGGAAGGTCCTGGCTTTGGATTCAACGTTTAGTTGAATAATAACGCAAGCATGACAAATAACAAAAGCATGATCTGCACCCTCCAAAATACAGTGTTTTATGCTTCTCCACAGCATGCCTCTATGGCCCAGCTTCTGCTCAGCTTGAAAACCACTGAAGTGGACCAGCAATACTGTGATTACCTCTGTCCAGCCTATCTGGCACAATAAACTACAAGGAGTGCTGCTCATTAAAAAAGATTGACATATTTGCCTAGGGGCAAATAAAAATTAGATGTCTGAACACATTATGGAAAATCTTTTGCATATATTCTCAATATTTCAGTACTTCTGTTTGTATTTTCAATGCAGATAAAGGTCAAGTATTTTAAAGGTGAGGTTAAAATTCTCCCACAATAAAATGAGAGAAAACACATGATCAGTTAAAAATACATAAAAAACCTAATCAGCTAGAGCCATGACCACTTTTAAAGAACAAGCAATTTCACCTTCTGTGATCTTATCAAACGCTACACATAAATGCCACTTTTGTTCACTCCATTAACAGTGCCTTTTATATTTGAGTGGTAAATTAGGTATGCTCTTTTCAATGTAAAAATGCAAAAGATCAGGTATTTGAAAGACTGATGCCACCTATGAAAAATAATCATATTCTCAGCTTCACCTTATACAGTGCTTCCTTTTACCATACACTTTTACTCCTTCTGCCTGCCAACTGCAATATTTAGTCTATAGGAGCATCAGTCTTACTAACGATTCCACATGTAATGCCCATATGGGCCTTCCTGGTACTCTCCGAACTGCCAGTAACTTCAGAGTCTTTCTACTGCAAGTGGAAACGGGATATAACAAAGAAACAGGTGAAAGACAAGGAAAAATGTCATCTGTCGTCAAGAAAATACATTGTTTTCACTGCCACACTTCTAATTTTTGCACTGCTGAAGCACGAAATGCTCTCTGAAAGGTTACTTATGAAGTATGCAAAGACTGTGTCACATCAGATGGCTCAAGCTGTTGGATGATTTACCGTGATTGTGCTAATTACCTCTTACTAATTACTGCAGTCTTGTGTTCAAAGTCCTGAGCAATACGCAGAACTCGCATTCAGCCCAAGAGCAAGAGATCCATTCAAAAAAACAAACGAAAACATACCCATAAAGACACACAGTCAAATTTACCCCGTTTCAGTGTCTCCATCACTTGACATGATTGTGCATCCCAGAAAAGCTCAGGGGAGTAGGACCTTCTCCAGCACGTACTGGGGGTCAGTAAATCAGTATTTTCAAGTGCAGAATGGTTTACCCATCGGCTTCATTTGGCTTGTAGTAAAAAGCATTTTGGCAGATCACAAGCACATCAAGGCCCGCTCAGTGGTGCCCCATGGCTGGGCAGGGCGGTGGCGGAACAGGAGACCCATATCTTAGGGCATTGCTGGGGGAGACACTGGTGGCCTCCGTCTCAGCTGAAATGGGGTCCTGGGCCAAGGCTGTGGGGAGACCAGGATGGAGAGGGAGATAGGTGTCCTTTGAAACCGACTGAGCAAGGCACAGAAAGGCAGGAGAGGGAAGGCATCCAACGGCATCGTCTTTCAAAAATCACCGTCACAGCTCTGCAGTGCTACAAGGGGCTTTTTGATAAATATTTCTCGAGATAATTTTTCCTTGCTCAGGGTTTGCAAGGGAGCCTGTGCCATCATCTCGAGGACAGATCGGGAACGCAAACCTGCCGTATTCTTCTCTTCCTTTTCAAAATCAGATGATCAGCTGTGGCTTTAGCCCTGCCAAATTTTACCAAATATAGCACAAAATTACACAGAACCATAGTAACTGCACTCCCACCATTGTTCTGATTTAAAGAGGAGTTTGATTACATTAGGTAAATATTTGTCCTTATGTAATAGCTCCCTCCAACCTGCTAAAAATGTGCTGTCTCCTAGAATTTAACTGAAGACGGTACTTTCACGTGTCACTGCTCTGCCTCAAAGTCAAGTACACTCTATTACAATGCGAGTATTAAACTGTGAGTAATGTTATTACAAGCAATAATAGTTAGCCAGACAATTATGTAGTTGCAATTGCAGTTTTCCTATTAAATCTAGAAGCTTTAAGCAAGTTCAGAGGCAATAAGAATTGCAACACCACCTCCGATGAGCTAAATAGCTGTTATTTATTCACAGATTGTTAAATTCTTATAGCCTCGAGACTTCCAGAAAGCAAGCAACAAAAAATTGACTCCACCTCTAAATACTGGCTCATTCTTCGTGTTGATATAATTGTGAAGTTTCAGTCATTGCAAAGCTGTTCACGCCGCTTTATCAACTACATGCATTGCAAAATATACGCTAACTGCAGTTTTTCCGTTATAAAACTAGCTGGTGAAGTCACTGTTCTATTTCCAGCTCAGCTCTGGCACTGTGCGGATGCTGACTGCTTAGTAAATAGAATTTTTTATTATTTTTTTTAAGGGAAAAAAGAACATATGGAATAAAAAAGCTAGAGGCTTTCGATACCCTTTCTTCCAAGTCATTTTAAATAGGATAATGAAATAAATGAATAACAGGGAGCAAATAGAGGCTTGTGTGATGATTCAACACACCAGGAGTCATGAGGAAAATGCCGAATTCTTGACTACATGTTCCATTATAACACACAGGAGCATACGCATAGAAAAGCTTTCACCTTTTGAAATAGGTGTTAGCCATAGCCTAGGCAGCAATAATCAGCATTCTTATCACTTAGGTAATTACACTCCTCCTAGCACTCACACGCAACGGGGAGGAATTTAAGATTTTAACTTTAGGCTTGGACAAGAACGAACAAAGTAAGCGAGCTCGTTTGCCCTCCACCTTTCCTTGACGGTTCCAACTGGAGTCTTGACTTCTTCGGTCAACCTCTGTGATGAAGAAAGTTTTAAACCCATGCAAGTATATCAGCTCGTCTTCCTACGAATATTTGCTCAAATGAATTATTTAATTTGCTTTAGCTGCATTCATATTTATGTTCTGTGAATTTTGGAGGTAAGGCGACTGTCACAAATATTTATTCAAAGGATTTAAAACAAGCTTGTTGACATTTTTCTTCTGAAACATTGAGTATTTCTATCAGAAACACAGTTATTAAAAGAGTCCAGCTCAATCACAAAATTTCCCAGCTACTTACTGTATCATAAACAAACAGCATGGTTCAAAGGACTCACTTGCCTACGGAAGAGCGCTCTACGGATATAAACGCAGCAACTTTCTAAATGCTATTCCAAAAAGGAGAAGTTTCAGCATAAACCCCTGCCCACTCAGAGGCCAAGCTGTCTGTCCAGGTCTCAGTCAGCACTCTCAGTACAACACGGATTTCAATGCACACGCGACGGCTCCACGAGCTGAATGTAAAAACACAGCAACAGAGGCTCATGCAAGAATACAGCCCCCGTCTGGGTTCTGCCTTACCCAGCCTACAGCAGATACAACTCCCAAGTAAAGCTGGTGCTTCTCTCAGTGACTTTGTCACCAAACATCGCTCTAGCAAAACTCCCTCTGCCCTCGGACAGAATTTGGTCGAACGATGAGAATATTGGAGGTCGCATGGGAGATACATGCACAGACTTCATGGAGAGACCATGAGAAAAAAATATTTCAAGAGGTACATCTGGAAGGTAAGAATAGACTATCACAGTGCCAAAAATACTTTTCAAAATAGAGCACACTTGTTCTATCCCTTTCTGCTGCCAAGAGGAATCTGCGGCACAGGACTGGAGACAGCAGGGACAGGTGTTTTCTCTAAAAGTAGAATTCATTCTTTTGGCCACCTATACAACACGGTTGGCCAATTTGTTCAAATCCAAGCGTGGGATCCTTCCAACAGCAACATTCAGCCACTGGCAAGCTTTGCTGGAAGTTCTGCAGTTGCCTTTCATTTGATCAGATGAAAAGCTGCTTTCTGAGCTCCTGTTTGCAGTTCCTTTTTCCTTCAAAAACACCTATTATTTAAAATTATCTGGAAGAGTTACAAATTACTCTAACCAATTCTTTCAGCGTGCAAGAATATGTGAATGTAGGGAGATTATAAATATATTTTCTTACAGCTGAGTAGTTCAAGCCCAACATTTAAATGTTGGTATAAAAATATGCAAAACCAAATTGTACGACAGAGCTTGCTTTGTCAAAACACAAATGTCTCAAAATATGCTGTCTAGTGTCGTAAGTAGTAGCTGGTATTTTCAGACAAACTTTTTCAGAGAGAAATACCTATTAAAATTAACCAAAAGTATTCAGAATTTAGATATGCAATTTTAATGGGCTTTTGATTGGAAATGGCAACAGTTCTGAAGTTTATCTAGACTTATTTAAAATTCAACCCCAAAATAAATTAAAAAAAAATCAGTTACGCAAAATATTTTCTTTAATTCTTCTTACAATTACAGTTTCTTAGTTGGAAACTGCCCAAAACCCACTTGTATCTATCCAGTTCCCCTATCTGCCATCTTTCCCTCCAACCTTTCTTATCAGACCACGAGCCAAAGTATCAATGATTTGTTTGACTCTAATCCAAAGGCCCTGCACCTATAAAATATTTCAGGAACTTTTTTTTGGATTTTAAGTCTCCCCAGTAGCTGTCACCTTTCAGCAGCTGGTGTGAGGAGAAGGGGAGTTCAATTTACTGGAAAAGAAACCGCCCTCTACCATTCATACATGATCACATAAACAGATGAGCAGCATTGCTGCACTGCAGACAGATCAAAGCAAGATGCAGAGGTGAAATGGCTTAATGGTGCCTGCAACGATGGGACAGGAGGAAGGGGAGGATGGAGAGAAACCTGCCAGACTACTGAAGACACAAGATGTCTCTTGGCAAGCATTAGGTAGAAACCTGTAGGACTGGGAGATGTTTACCACCCTCTCCCTGCCAGGATAGAGACCCAGGGCTCCAGAAGAGGAGCTGCCAGCAGGTAATCTGCTGGAGAGGGATAAAAGCACCTCCCCACAGGGATGTTGTCCATCTGGACTCTCGGGCACCAAGGCAGAAGCATACAGGGACACAGAGTTATGGGAAGCAAATGCTGGTTTGGTGCAGTATGCTCAGAAGTGGGGAACCTGATCTTCAGGAACTCATACTCATTTCTGCCCATTTATCTCCCTGACTTTCTCTAATTACAGTTCCTCTGTTTGGAGCTAGGACATCTCAGATCTTGAGAGGCAGTTTTGATGATTTCAGAGAAACAACTGATGGAAAATCTGGACATCAACTTCACGTAAAGCTGCATTGCATCAAATCATGATCAGTTCTACCCCTCTAAGAACACTTCACAAATAACCAAAAGACCTGTGAGTACAAACTTTTAAATGCAAGTAGGCTATAAAGTACTTCATTTGTTTGAAAACGCGGAGGTTTTGATCATCTCTTGCTTTATCAAAGATAAAACCCAGTCACCCACAGTAAAATGTGTTTATTAACAGAGGAGACATTAGGTGAGATACTCTTGTTCTTCCACATCAGCCTCAAAGTCACCTTACAGGTGACTCTGAAAGGGGGTGGGGGGAAGCGTCCCAAACAAACCAAACCACAAAACAAAACAAAAAACCCCCACAAACAAAAAAACCAGCTTAGGCCAAGATACAGATGAGCTTCCCAATAACCCTTACTGTAATCTATTTACACGGTTCCTGCAGAGACTCCTTGGATGGACAACTGCTCTGTTTACACGGTGCTTTATACTTGAACTTCTAGCCATTTATCTCAGCAACTAAACATTTTTAAGGAGATAAAATCAGAAGAGACCAGACATGCTCAGGTGGACGATTCCAGACGAAAAGCGTGTTAGTGATGGATTTTCTACTGCAGCGGCCAAAAGTGAGAAGCAGTTGTGGACGCTGCATTTAACGCTGGCTGTGTTATTAATTACCTCACCGAAACAAGTCATAGTCAAACCCATCCACGACATGACCAGTGCCAAAACCTGAAAAGGATGACATCTGACTTCAATGATACTCATCCTGCAAATATATACAAATATTCTCTCTTGATACAGATGGCAGACCTTGGTTTTTTTACAAGGCAAATGACTATGAATATCAGGTGAGCTATGTGTCACATACTGTGTGTGTTAGAAGTCAGCAGCCTGCAGAGATGGTGAGCATCCTTAATGAATTTCACATTGCAAAAGTATTCAGCACTTCACTGAATAGGACCCCATAGACAATTGAGAATTACTGATTACAAGAAGATGGTCTAAAACACAACTGCCACCACATACAGAACAATTCCTCCCTTTTTACACTAAGCATTTTACCGGTTACAGCAACACCTATCAGGCTCAGCTGCATCCAGTGTCCATTGCAAACAGCAGCTTGGTCCATGAGCGAGAAGTTCACATCTTTTGTCATGATAAGCAGGAACAGGAAGCAGATGACCGTGTTGCTGGTCCCTCCTGCCTCCTTTCAAAAATAAGATAAGGTTTGCATAAGGTTTCATCCTGTCTAAGTTCAGCAAGGTCCAAAATTGCCCCAGGTGGAAAGCCATCCTATGATATCCCAGGGATACCAAGGCTGACAACAGCACAGACCCAACTGCCCTGTTCCATCTATGACAGATTCATGAAGGTCATGACTGGGACCAAGGTACCAAAATGCTTGAGAAGGCGATGCAATTGTTTCGTTTTCCAGGAGTAAAATCCTGACTACTAGGTAAAATAGCAGCAAACAAGATCAGTCTCCAAAGGAGACCCTTCCTATTTACAGATTCACAGATGCGTAGGGGTTGGAAGGGACCTCTGGAGATCATCTAGTCCAACCATACTGCTAGAGCAGGATTACCTAGAGCACACTGCACAGGATCACATCCAGGTGGGTCTTGAAAAGGAGACTCCACATACTCTCTGGACAGNCTCTCTGGGCAGCCTGTCCCAGTGCTCTGTCACCCTCACAGTAAAGAAGTTTTTTCTCATATGGAGATGGAACTTCCTGTGTTCCAGTTTGTGCCCATTGCCCCTTGTCCTGTCACTGGGCACCACTGAGAAGAGTCTGACCCCTTCCTCTAGACACCCACTTTTCAGGTGTCTGTAAGTATTGATGAGATCTCCTCTATCTTCTCTTCTCTAGGCTAAACAGACACAGGTCTCTCAGCCCTTCCTCATGTGGAAGATGTTCAAGTCCTCTAATCATCCTAGTAGCCCTCTGCTGGACTCTCTCCAGTAGTGCCCTGTCTTTCTTCAACTGGGGGGCTGTGTCCAGAACTGGACACAGAACTCCAGATGTGGCCTCACCAGGGCAGAGTAGAGGGGGAAGAGAACCTCCCTTAACCTGCTGGCCATGCTCTTCTTGATGCACCCCAGGATACCGTTAGCCTTCTTGGCTACGAAGGCTCATGGAGAGCTTGTCATCCACCAGGACACACTCAGGTCCTTCTCCTCAACACTGCTTCCTAGCAGGTCAAGCCCCAACCAGTAGTGGTGCTTGGGATTGTTCTTCCCTAGGGCCCTACACTTGCCCTTGTTAAATTTCATAAGGTTTCCCCTTCCCAGCTCTCCAGCCTGTCTCCTTCATTAAAACACTTTTCATTTTTCACAAAGCATCACCTTACCTTGTTAAGAGAGCTTCTAGCCAGCTCAAACCGCTACCACACTTTGCCTCTGAAGCAACAAACAAGTTAGATATTTCTCATTAGGCAACAGCCTGAACACGTGCACAGCTCATCTCTGCTGGCTATTCAAGACTTCACTTATCTGACTTGTCTATTCAAGAACTACAGCAGCAGGTTACACTCTAGCCACGAGCTCGTTCTGATGTTCAAATCCAGTTAAAATGAATTATTAAACTGCTGAAATAAAATTAAATAAAAGTTATACAGCAATCTGTCTTGCTGGTCCTACAGGCTGCACTCTGTCTTACATTATACAAGCTCATAAAATATTTAAAGTGACCATGTCTACACAATTACACATAATTCAGTTGAGAGGAATATACTGCTAAACGAAATAAATCACGCTGGCATTTGTATCTATGTAGGACTAATATTAAATATAATTCAAATACTTCATTTTTTTTTTCCTAAGAAGAATTGCCAGGCTGACTGCATTTGAACAACAGTAGTTGTTCAACATAGTTGTTTCACAGCCACCCGGTACAGGCTGCAAATAGAGGGGCAAGTTCTCAAGCAAACACTTGGGCATGTTGAAGCATACCTCGCAGAAAATTGAGAACACCTAAGCTGTGCTATAGCTCCAACACACTGCCGGGCAACACGAGCACGCTGGCGTGCACCTTCGAAACTAAAGCAGTTTGAAGCTTCTGCATTGAAGTCCTCTGAGGAGCTCAATCCAGACAACGTATTCAGAGACATGGATAGCTTTGATTTCGCTATAAACCACATCAAATGGGCATATTGACTTGAAAACACTGGAAGTTGACAGCAGTGTTTCAAAGACTTCTATTTTTTTAAATGACAACAAAGAGCAGGTGATCAGGCTTCTCTTCCCAACATCACCCACTTTCTAGGGCAGCGCTTTCTCCGTCAAACTAAGGATGCGATCAAAACGTGGCCAATATGACACATGTAACACACAGCTCTTCATGATGGGAGCAGGACATGCACGATTATCATAGATCAACTGGTGACCAGAACAGTTGTCAATGAAAGCAACTCAAAATCTCTGTATGATCTTAGTTTTACTCTCAAGTCTGTGATCTTTGCAAGATCAAGCCTGGAGGCTATATTTTGTGTACAGCAAGTTAAGAAACACTAGCCAAACGATATGTGATTTGATAAGCAGGGTATTACGAAAACTCAGAAAGCAGTACCAGTTATTTCAGCTCCCACTAAGAATGCGTGAACATGCACACGAGACAGCTGTTCCACGAGATCATTTGAGACACTGACTTAAATTACTACTGAAATGCTAGAGCAAAGTTTTTTATGAAATCTTCTCACAATTATTTTCCCAGTCATTATTCCTTAGGTGTATACGGGGCGTATAATCTCTTTATTCCATAAAGCTCTATTATTCTACCTTTAGTAGAAAGGCTCTGCTCTCTCAAGACACTCATAAAGCCTCCTGTATTGTATCAAAACACAAGGCAGACTTACTTTTGCTACAGAAACTGAAGCATTCTTTGGTTACTTTCTTAAGCTGTAATATGCGTTCTAAATCCTGCGGTTTTCTATTGCCTTTCTCCTTTGGTCCACCCAAAATCATATCACCTACGCTATAGGCAAAGAAGTATAAGAACAGCTAAGAAATGAACCAGAGATTACTCAAAAGACTCACCCGTACACGTACACAAGCCCATCTCTATCGCAGGTACTCTCAGCAATCCTTTGTATATTCAAAACCGCAGTGTCATCCTTAAATTACAAATTGAAAGAGTAAGGTAGCTTCTCATTTCTTCCAACAGTACAAGATCTCCGATCTCCGGCAAAGCCTGCCAGATTTGGAATTAATTTCTCTGGGACAATTTGTTAAGGAGCTCCTGCTGCCAGTCTCCTCCCAGAGTCCGAGGTGCCAAGCCCAGAGGATTTGAAAGTCAGCGTATACTGTTGTGTAACCTGGGAAGACGAGCTCCTGGGGCAGGCACGACACAAACCGTTTAGCCCATCGCAGGCGAACATCAACACTTCAAGTGCCACCTGCAAAACACTTGATAGTTTGTACAGAGAATGGTTCGCAGGTGTTACCTGGTCTCTGTGTGAAACACGGCTTGGCAAAGAAGTGCACGCAAGCTGACACCTCCAGATGGCTTCCTAGCAGCCAAAAAATACAGAAGACAAAGCTCCACTCAAGGAGAAATAGGATCCAGCCTTTCTGCACGTGGAGGGAAGCAATCCTGAGATGATGCAGCCCCTGAATTCCAATGGGACACCAAATCTGCAACTAAAAAACCAACACAGCAGACGACAGGAAACAGCCATTTGGTCGTCCCCTCACCTTGCAACACCTTATTCATCACTTCAGTGACCTCCAGAGACCCCGACAGGCTCCGGGATCCAGCAGACTCCAGGCTGCACATGAGCCAAGTAACCAGTCTCCCCCAAGCCTCAGTAACACTTTGTGCCCTCCCATCATGGGTACAAAGAGCAAAAGGCAGCCAAGGGTGTCAGCAGCATCTTTACTAATTTCTTCCGTAATTCTTCACAGAGGTTAATTAAGAGCTCGACAGCAAAATCCATTGCCCTGTAGGTCAGGGAAGAGCTGTGTGTTCTGGATTTTTCTGCATCTTTGCCCCACCTTTTGGCTGCCCAGTTGTTTTGAATAACCTCAGGGTTGTATTATGTTAAAGGAAGTATTTTCCCTTCTGTTCAGGTTCTTTCACATTTAGGAATACAGTCGGTCAGTCATACTGGTTTTTCATGGACTAACCAGACTGAGGAAGTGAACAATGCGTGATTCTTTACACACAAATTTTCCAGACGGTTTCTTTGCCCAGGGTACGATGTGGCAGACCTTGGGATACCCTTGCTGCCGACTGATACAAACGCATGCTGCAGTCTCAGGTTCCATCCTTTGCTCGCCCAACAAGAGACAGTTGCTGCGCACTGGGTCTGCTGGAAACGCAGGCGGCTCCAGCGCCCCAGCATCTGCATCTATCATATTATAGGAAGCCACAGCAGTAAAAAGAGTTGCCCAGATAGAATTGATACCAACTGTGGGCCACGCTGTACTTGGTATAGCATAGTCAACATTGCTTCAAATACAACTTCCCTGTGCCTCAAGCTAGCGTTGTTTTGGCAGGTGATGTCAGTAGAGAATTTGAGATTTATTCCCAGCAAAACTCCAGACAGGAGCACAATATTAGAAATTCCCTGATCTAGAGCATGAAACCGTCTCAGAGATGTGACACATTACAGACTGTGACTGTAAGAAAGGAGAAATCATTTCACAGTTCAGCAGGACTCCAGCTGTTTAGCAAACAGGCAGTAAATAACAGAAAGTACCAATGGCTTCATAAAGGTAAGGGAGCAGCTGAAGGTGGACGAGCTGAAGAATGAAGGTGGACGAGCTGAAGAATGAGGAAAAGCATGTTTTGGATTCAGGAAAGAAACAGGAATCAAGCTGCAAGGAGTGAAGGGGGCAGAAGATGGCATGCTAGGAGGAAACAACTGGGATTGACCAGATCAAAAACAGACAGCAAGGACAAAACCAAAGCCATGGTCAGCTGGGTCCACACTGCCCTGCCAGCTGTGCAAGCCCAGGGTGGAAACAGCAAATCAAAATAGCAGCATCTGCATCCTTGGCAAGGGCCTCGGAGGCTACATACAAATGTAGGTGAATGCAAACCCAAGTCTACCGAGAACACACCAGAAAAAATAAAATCCCACAAATACTTTCTCCTGGTAGGTAGCACGGCAAATTTGCACAGGCTGAGCACAACCAAACTTCTGTTCTTGGGAAGATGACTGAAAACAGGACCCTTGCATTTCCCTGTTATGAGAGCACAGCTGCTCTGTGTGTCACGAGGATAGGAAATGAAAAGCAAATGAAGAGTCAGTTTAGCAGATCTTCACACCTGTGAACAATTCTCCCTCTCAGTGGAAGCTCCCTTACTCCTAAGGTTTGTGTAAGAGCAGATTTTCAGGATTGGGTTCTAAATGATTCACAGGGAAAGGAAATACACAGCTCAGGGTGGAAGTGAAGCTCTTCACACAGTTGCTTTTCATCTCCTGAAGCTGCCACGATACCTATTTTGCAGAGCAAGGATGGTTCAGCTGTATGTTGTTCAAGGCCAGGCTGGATGGGGCTTGGGGCAATCTGGTCTAGTGTAGGATTCCCTGCCCATGGCAGGGGTGGGTGGAACTAGGTGATCCTTGTGGTCCCTTCCAGCCCAAGCCGCTTTATGATTCTATGGTCATGAGCTGGCAGAAAGGTAGGGGACAAGGCAAAACTTTCCAGCACAATCGCCTGTGGAGTTTGTCCTTCACTTTATAAAAACCAGAAGGATATTTATAGAATAAAGTTTTACTTCAAGCCCTGTCACATACTATAATACTCAGAAAATGTCAAAAGTACAGCAGTAAAACTGAAATGAATTAAAATCATGTTTTGAACCATTCGATGCCTGGCAAAATAGGAAAGGACAGGGTGAGCAATGATACCCTTTGGAACCAAAATAAGGATAAGAGAATTATAATCCATCTCTTTAGAGCTTATCTTCCATTCTGAGTATTTTGGGAAGAAGTTGACATATCTGACTGCAAGGCACAGACGACTCAGCCAGTGATGGAATTTGTAGCTTACAAAACAAAAAAAGGTGTTTTGCTTACCACTATTTTGCATCATCAGACAAGTCACATCTGTGACTCGTATACCAGTCTGCTATTCAAGTGTATTTGCCAGTATACTCCCACCCTCACTCTGGCCAAGGAGTTTTTGCATTGCAGTTACACTTTCAAATTGATTTTTCAGTCATAAAAGAAGATGCAAGAAATGTAAGAGCATGAAGAAGCAGATGGAACAATTCATGAATTTGAAAGAATATCTTAAAAAAAAAAATCCATATGTGGCGACGTTTATTTCTGTGCATGTCCGTCCAGCAGATGCAATGACAATAAACAATCAGGCAACATTTAGTAGCCTGATCAGCAGCAACTGCTCATCCCAGTATACAGAATACAGCATGATGCCTGGCAGCGCTACATTTCCAGTATCTCGTTCAGTGCACAACATAAATATAAATTCAAACACAGTCCTCAAGCTCAGTTAACCCCAATATAAGCAGAAAAAGGAAACAAAAGCGTTTCTTTTACATGTGTTCTCAGGGCTGCTCCAAGTTATGCCACGCACCAACGACTCAAAGGTAGCACGCCCATCGGCAATCAGAGCAGAAGGTATAACCAGAAGACAATTTCTAGAAATGTAAGAGTAATTTTAAATATCTGCACACCAGAATCTGCGGGTCTTGTCAAATAAAAGATTGGGGGCTGAAAAATCCATGATTTTCCTCAAAGAAAACAAAATTCTAATCTTTCAGCTAGGAAAATTTCTTCAAATGTTACTGTTTGATGAAGGGAATTTAGTGAATTATTTCCTACTACAGCAGGATACTTCTAGACAGCCCTAAGACATTTTGGGTTGAATCAATTCACACTGTATCACATCACTTTCGTCCTGATATCAATGTATTACTGAACGGCAACGAGCTCAAGCCACCATCGCTTCACTTGTTCCAGGCACCTCACTTGTCACACTGCACATACCTTTTCCTCTGACCAAATCACATGGATTTACCTGACTTCAGAGGATTACAAAAATCACACAGGGGCCTTACAACTCCAAGCTCTCCCTCTGGGCATGGCTTAATTTCCTGAACTGCAGCAAAGAAACAAATATGCCACAGGAGGAAACATTTTAATATCAAACTGATTTGAAAGAATACTTCCGCTCATCCCACGTACTGAAACAAAGCACTTCCATTTCAGAATTGTTGAGATGTCTCTCTAAATTTTTTTAAAATAAAAAATAGCTAAATTAAACATTATAAATTGCAAAATAAGCTCAGAACCTTTGTTTTCTACACAAAGGAATTTCATCCTACTTTTAGTTGTGTCCTCAGCTTGCTTTTGGGTGGTGGAAAGGTTGGGTGCCTTACCAACCCAAAGAGCAAGAGAAACAGATGCTGCGTGACCTTTCTGAAGTAGAGCATTGCTCGATAGCTGCATCACCCTAGACCTCAAGGTCTAGTCTTTTCCTTCCAAACCTCAGTTCTTAATTTAGGATGAAAAAAAGAAACCCAGCTGAAATGCCAGAATTTTCCACCTGATGGAAATCCTAAATTCACACAGCTCAGCTGCCCTGCCCAGCTTGCCACTGCTCCTGGCTCCATGCAGACGATTGCCTTCCCCAGAGCGTGGTGGAGCAGTGATTTCTCGAACCAGCCCGCAGTATCGGCAGCAGACGGCTGTACCTGGCAATCAGCCGTCGTGGAAAACGAGAAAATAAATTCCAGGTAAGAGGTTAATCACTGAGTTACTCTTATTTGTAGACTCACTGGAGTCCCTAGAAGTAGTTAGATGGAAAAGGCTTGTCACTGATGGACCCAAAAACTATCTCGATTCATTGCAAACCTTCCCAGTTTACAATATTTTCTTGGAGATTTCTAACAGGAATTCCTTAAACGTGTTTGCATTTCTTATGTGTCATCAGAAAAGGTAAATTCTAGCCATACACCTTCCACCCAAAATAGGGGGAAAGAATCCTCTGTTTTATTATTTTCTTAGTTTTATTTTGCTATCTGTTACGCAGAGTTCAAAAAGGAACATAATTAAAAATTTACTTTTCAGAACTAAGTTTTCATCTTTTTTCCCCACAGATCCAGTGGGGGGGAAGAGGAGGGGAGAGGGGAGGAAAAAAAAACAAAAAAAAAAGACTTCCCATCATATAAATAATGAAAAAGATGCTCAAAGACTGAAAATTTCACACACAGCTTTTGAAGTTATTTTTTGCTTCTTTATATTTTTGTTGCATGCTCTACCTGCTGGGTTTTTTCCCTTGGTAGCTTGACAAGTTCTTTTTTTTAAAAAAAGATTTTTAAAAGGCTGAGAAGAAGGCAATTCAAGAAGTTTTCATTGATCTTGTCCAAATAGAAGATCCTTTTCCTTGAGTATGCAAACTGCAATCCTTTGAACAAAAGGCACTTGGCTCACGATGCCAAATCTTTTCTCAGCTGAGAGCTTACACAACGCAGGCTCCGTCCACAATAACACAAGTGCAATAGGGGAGGAAAAAAAATACTGAAACCAATCTCCTTTGGCCAGGCTCATAATATAGAAATTCTCTCTGCCATTTCTGCATGAAGAAGTGTCACGTTTTGCTGCATTATTTTTCTGAGGGGGGCAATGCCGGGGTCCAGGCACACGAGGTGACAGAGCGGTGCCTGCGTGTAACATGGGCAGGCAGCTCCGCCAGCCAAGGAGGGGAACAAAGCTCCCAGCGTCAGTCCGCATCGAGCTCATGTCCTCAGAGCTTGCTGCATTATCCGCAAAATGGTTACAAAACAAAAGCAAACCTCTGGCAAACCACTCAGCTCTAATCTCTATAGACATTTCCAGCACCAGGCAGCCAAAAGGCAAGAGTCTCACCTTTCTCCTTGGCTTACCTCTACTCGGCTTTCCTTTTTACTTGCAGCTGTTCCCCGAACACCAAACACCGGAGCCCGTTAACCCCTCACGAGGTGCCGTGCTTCCCACAGCCCAACACAAAACCCACATCTGTAGCGCTTCGGACAGGCAGCTCCCAAAGCCACTCACCGTCATCCTTCACCACACATTTTTGGCATATGGGGATGCTAACCACCGACTCTGCGTGAGGAATGCCACAGGTCTAAACAGACCCCCAACCTTTTGGTACGTGCTTCAGGTTTTGCACAGTCCGTGTAAGAGGTGGCTAGCGCACAGTGATGAAACCCAATCTGCATTAAAGACATGAAACCTTGCAGAAAAGGCCTCAATGAACACAGCCCGTGCTTCATACAGCTTGCAAATCCAGGAAAAAACACATTGCAAAGCACTGCTGCTCCTGGCGTTCAAGCCGCCGTTCTGTTAGTTTTATCTTGGCTTTATCTCCTGGGAAGAACTTGGAGAACCAGATGCATCGACCTCCAAATCCCTTGCTATTTTCTCTTTTAAATTAAATGCAAATTAATCATGTAACGATAGCCACCAGGGTGCTGAGACGACCTTCATTAGATAGCACTCCACAGGCCATGCCGCATCCAGAGGTACACAGCATTAACCGTGCTCCAAGCACACCAACAGTCTCAAATCCAGAAAAGTGGTTTGAATCAGCGGTTCTTATGTTCAGATAAAGACAATCATGAAGCAGATGAAAAGCACAATGGTATGTATAAATGCTTTCCTTTTCCTCTGCTTTTTTCAGTCGAAAAGAACACAAGCCTAATTCTCAAATGTGGACTCTCGGTGTAGTCTGCCTCTGCGGTGTCCCAGTGTAAAGCACATGGAAATTGAAGGTTTGAAAACCGTATCTTTCCTTAGCCAAACAGGTTCCTTTAAATCACTAATAGACTTGCAGAAAATTCCCTGGTGAAGATGAAGGAGGATGATATGTTAGAAACACTGCTCTGAGCTCATTTATGAGTACTGCATGTGGCCAGGCTGTAGAGACGTTTTCCTCATGATTAAATAGAATTACTGGAAGGCTTATTGTATGCATATGTTGATTAACTTTAATTGCAGAGCTGTTATGAAACTAGCAGGAAAGAACACAATAGACCATAGCAACTTCTTGGAAACTCCTGGTATCGAGAAAATTCAGGAGAAAAACAGAAGGAAACAAAGTAGGTGTGTAGGACACCCAGCTCCCCAGCTTACACTGCCGTTCTGCTGAGGCAGGGTTCCATCACTTCAGCAGGAACTTTCCCACTTCCTAATACAAAATCTTGTGTCTTCCTCATACAGCAGTAACACAGTGCCATCTCCAAGGCGAAAAAAAATGACAATTAGATAACTCACTTAAGAGTCTCCATGAAAGAGCAGTTTCATGGGTGGTTTCAAAACCAGAAGAGATAATACTGTGTTTGATCGTGTGGTACATGCCTACAACTTCCCAGATGATTAACATGAAGCTGCTATTCACACCAAAGCCTCCCTCAAGCACTCCAGTCTCATGGTTCTTCAGACACACTGCATAAATCCCAAGTAACGCTTCCCTGTAGCAGTCACAACTGTGAGCATAGCATCTTTTTTCAGCCTCAGATTTACACTACAGCATCACTTTAAAATGCCTTCCATACTTGTGGGGTATATGAGAACAAATCTGCCTTGTTTGTTTTTGGTTTTTGTTTTGTTTTTTTTTAAAAAAATACATACCAGGTCTAACAGTGCCAAAGGCATGGTATATACGGATAAACACAATGGTCCACCCGCTCACCCCCAGAGGCCGTAACACCTGAAACACAAAGATTTGAAGCATGTATCCTAATACCAGTTAGTGATGCTTGATCACTACATTTTAAGTAAGTCCCATAAGTAATAAGCAGTAATGCAACAGAATCATTGTTCATTTTTTGCTTTATATGTTGGTATCATCATCGTGATGATGAAAGCTTTTAGCTCAGTTTATCATTTGGATGAATGAATAGTTGCACAGGGAGGGATTAACATGCATTTGAAATGTCATAGCAAACAATTTCAAATTGGAGGCCTACATCTCCTGTCTGCCTTTCTTTCAACAAGATTATTAAGTGTGGTTCAGAAATGCATTTTGGTTTCAACTCATTCCCATAGCCACATATCTATCTCTTGTGGCACACGCACCCTCAGAGGGCAAAAGATCAAGTCCTACCACAAAAGCTTGATCGTATTTGCACTTCAGCATACTTCCTAAACCTTTGATACGAACACGCAGAACTTGGAAGAACGTCAGGATTTGCTGATTCACTCTGAAATGCATCACTGCAAGCCAGCAAGCGTTTTACTGAGCCCTTTTCAGCTTTTCATATTGGTTCTTCACCTGAGCAAGTTCAGTCTCAGAGAACACCCGACACCAACTCTGCAGCCGTTCACCTTGGAGACACGTGTCTTCCACGAGCGTAATCAACGGAGCCCGCGCTAGCGCAGTCCTCCGTGCTCCTAATCAACTGCAAAGGCAACAAAGTGCCCTTTGCTGGAAGGGTACATGACGTGTCACAGAGACACTAATTTATCACAAGTACCTGCTGACTAAATTAGCCGAGCTCTAGAACCTGGCTATTAACAGGACCCATCGAACTGCTTTCAGGACTATGAAGTAGACACGTACCTACACAAAGACAAACAGAAAAGCAACACGTTCATAATCGGCCGACTGCAGCCCATGTCACAGAGGCACTAATTTATCACAACGTTAGAATCGTCCTAAGTGGAAAGCAACAGCATTCCGATTCTTGCAGTCAATGACAAAGTTTCTAAGGTATAAGGGAGGAAAAGAGCTATTTTGCATTTTCTGACTCTCAGATGAGGAAATGCCTCAGAATGCCCCTGAGAATTCTACTGGAGCTCAGGTGGGCTGGGAGAAGGAGGAAGACAGCTACAACCTGTGTTAGGTTTTTCCCCACATCTCTGTTAGGTACAAAGCAAACCAGCATTAATTCAAATTTGTTCTTTCAGTCAAGTGATGTTCTGAGATAGGTATTCATGAACCTCCCATGTTCACAATGCCTGAAAGACCCACAGAGAATTCACATTTGTCAAGTTCAAAATTTTACCTGCCTCAGACTACAGCCTGGAGCGTGAGAGCTCCACAAGCTGTTCCTCCATGCCAGAGGCAGAGACCGCTGGCAGCAGCTTCATGTTACCACCGATCATACACGGCGCTCAGTCTTTCACAGAAGCCCACATTGGCAAAATCCTATAGCCCTCTGCAAAGGGAACACATCCATCGGGTTGCATAGGAAGGAGTAAAGAAACCAGAAATATTTTCATAACCTGGCTCAGTAAGTCAGACATTAAACCCAACCCAAATGTTCTGATTACTATGACAGCCTTCACATGGTTCAAATGTTTTTCACATTCAGTTCAGGCACTGGACCCACATCTCCTTTTAATTGCAGGTTATACACCATTTTAATCCAGAAAACTCAACAGTTAATTCACAGGACTAGATGTTTAAGCGTGTCAATCCAGCTTTGGCATTGGCCAGAAGGGCACTTAAAATTCTATCAATATCGGAAGTTGAGCTTTCAAGTAAAGATGCAATGCATTCTATACTTTGATTTTCACTGAAACATCATGCTGAATTCACTAGAGGTGACAACAGCACAATTTAACTTCTCTTTCCTGATTTTAGCACCTGAAGTCATAACTCCTTAATCACCACGAAGTGGGTACCATTCACCATCGCATCTGAATCGCTGCTGAGAGCGGGATCCAACAGCAGGAATCACACTTACTGCTTTGAAAGGCCACGCTCCTCAGCTCAACTCAGTCTGGTGGGTACCTACTGCAACACCTCCTGCCTTCCCATGCTAACAACTCTGCACTTGGCAGCCACCTGCACCAAAATCCCTTTGGGTGGTTGTTGTACGAACCCGGCACAGCACTGCCCGGGCAGTGGCAAGGGACAGTCAGCTTGAGAGCTCCCTGGCAAAGCCGGAGGGCACCCTCCCCCACAGGAGGGACGAGGCATGCCGGCAAAGATGCTGCAGTGGGCATAAAGAGAGAATTCAGTCCACCCTGGCAGAGGCAGAGTTCAAGGTACAGGTACCTGAACGTTGTGGCAGAAGCTGCGTGGACAAATACTTGTCCACTAACCAATTTCTTGGGGAGCACAGCAGAAGAGGACGAAAAATCAGGAGTTTGCATAGCAGACTGAAGGCAGATGTTTACTCAAGACTGCTTCTGCATAGATAAAACAGGCACAATAGAAAAGGCTTTTATTTGGTTAATACACTTAAAAGTGGATGCTTTTATTATTCAAGATTTTATGATGTTAATCCTGCAAGAATGGCTGGACTGGAACTATTTATCATCTGGCGCTCTATACTTTGTTTCCATAGAAGGAAATTAAAAAGGCCAGGAAAGTTCAGCCAATTTGTCTTTTAATACTCTTTATTGGCTCATTAATGATTAATTCCTTTTAACACTCTGCCCTAGATCCTAAATTCACAATGTCTCAATGTAGATGAAAGATTTCAAACCCCTATCTCTCCTCCCTCTTATCTTCTGGTTCCTGAGCCTATGTAAAAAAACCCAAGTATCTGCCACTGCTCAGCACACTGCTGTCTAAGGAAATCATCCAGGACAGGAAAATGTCTTTGGAAGATTAAGTGGTGCAAAAGATGAAACAACCAAAGATCACAACCCAACCGAGGGCTGAAGAGCCACAAGCAGTAAAGGACCCAGTCAATAATGGTAATAGCTGCCACCACTTAGTCACTAGGTCTGCAACTTATTTATGCCTAGTACTGCAGTACTGCAGCATTCAACTATTCTAGTTATTGGGTTCTTTTTGAAGGAACATGGATTTATTTCTTCAGTATATTATTAAAAGCAGAAAATAGTGCTGTTCCACAATGAGAAATAAAGGTCTTAGCGATGCCACATAACAAAACATTATTCACTTGAACATTTCCTTTGGATTAAAGAAAGCTATAGCCCTGATCACAGTGGTCTTTACGAGTCTCACAGCAATTTAGTAACAATGCATTTGTCAATACACTGTCCTATATGCTCTAATATGCGTAAGAATATTCTGCCTACATCAAACTTCATCCAGGATTTCAGTTAATGTCTTCACAGTCTTTCCAGAAGCCATAAAAGAATCAGGTGAATAGGATAGGAGTCTGATCCTTTTCCTGCCACAACTACCAACACGCTGTTTGTGGCCAGTTCACTCGCCCATTTTACATCTCTCTTCTGTTCACAGATGAGGAAACAAATACATAACCACCTTCACAGTGCGCTTTGAGATCTCTGGAAGAACAGTATCGTTTCTGTTCAGTGCTTTTACTAATCTGCCATTACTAGCTGCTGCGGTTCAAAGCAAAGGCGACGGCATTTCAGTGATCCTGGATGAAAAGCATGATATAAATATCAGTCTTACTATTACATTCATTAAGTAGGCCTACAGAATTCAAGTCATAAAATTAACTGGATGAACTAATAGTAGTGTATCATTAAATAATCATCATGTCACATGTAACACAGTGTTACCACAGAGAGAGAAACGGAGCACCCGTAGTAAGCCTGTTTGAGCAATACCACCTGCAGACATGGGTTTCTTCTTCGGCACATTTGTGTTCGTGCAGTTGCAAAGCAAGACGACGCCAGGGATTCGGCAAACGGGGGATTAGTAGTAATCAAAAGGGAGAGGAGAATCAGCGTAAAGACTGATTTCTAACGGATGAATACATTAGCACATGTCATTTACTCAAATTGGCTGATATAACAGTACTTGAAAACTACTTAATACAGGGGATATTAATGATTATAATCTGCAATTGACATCACAGTTGCATAAACTTTAAGAAGGCTCCTGGGTAATGGGACACAAAGCCTCTGCCTGCTGGTCACCTGCTCCACCGCAGCTTCCAGCTGCAGTGCTGTAAGCCCTTGTCCATAATGCGTTCAATGGCCGACACGAACGGAGACAAACATCACTGCACTAGGAACCAGAGTGGGAAATGCGATCTTCCCAGAACACTACGGCTAACAAGGATGTCTGTCAGGAACTCAGGAGGGAGGTCAGGGACTCCAGTGAAAAGAGAACCTGGATTATCCTCCCTCCCATACTCTGCTAACAAGGATGTCGGCGGGGGCAGCCTGCATTGTCCTGCCAATATTGTAGGAGTTTTGCTTGAAACTTTATCACCAAGACTGTCAATCCAAGTACTTCCAAGACAAAAATCACGTTTAAAAAGAGATTTGCAAGAACGAGGCAGTACAGCGTAGTGTCTTTATGCAGGTGCAAGTACCTGTGCCTTCTGTTAACAGCCACTTTGTGATGATCCTTAATATTTTGCTATTAGGTCTGTATTTTGACATGCAGATCTAAGCCTGCTAGTAAGATTTCATTAAACAATATGCAATCTTAATCAAAGGTCATTACCATCATTACCTATAATCATCCAATTTGAAACTTTGAATTTTACAGAGGCATTCACAGGAAAAAAAGTCATCCATGCCTGCAACAGGTTCTTATTACAGGGATGGCTAGATTTCAACAGCTTGAGATTCACTGAAGTTGATGTATAGAAGGTAAAGCGCAATGTTAACTCAGTAACATTTTACACATCTCATTCATTAGCATAAATAACCATAAAACACCTTCAAGATACGCAGAAGCTTCAATGAATACATATATCTCCCTCTAAGTACACTTGACAAGGCTGTAGTTCTACCATTCATCCTAAATGAAGGGAATCATATGTAAAAAAAAAAAAGTAAATTTCCATGCAATGCAATCTACCCCAGGTGATGGGTTCATCTGAATCATGGCAGCTTTTTTATTAAAACCACACAAAACCAAACACGCAAACACCACAGCAACAACAACAAAAAACAACCCAAGGAACTTTAGTTCCCTAGATAGACTGCTACATTTGGCCTAAGGACTCTGACATCACCTCTCCACAGTTTTACTCAGAAAGCGAAAAGCTTGGGTAGCATGGCCAAGAAAGTTACTTTTAACTTCAAAATTAATGCAGCTCTTTGAGGGGAGGAGCTGGTTGGTCCCTAGCCAAGTGTCTGAATGCCATTCATTAGAACATTACCTACCTAGTCAATATTGCTAAAAATACATTTCTCCACGATGATGTGCTGATAGTCTGCACAGTACTTCCATCACTTTCCTACAGTCATTGACCATAAGTAAATCTGTGCGAGAAAAGAAAAAACTCACCAAACGTTGCCCAAATCTTTTCATATCTCTGTCATCATGCCGATGATCAACACTGTTGGAAATGCCTCTAGAGCTTAATAGCCCCCAACAATTCATCACTAATTCTGCTGTTTCATTCCCTTCCTCCTACCATGTTGTGATTCTCGTTGCTATCAAACTGGAAAGGGTGGAAACTCTGACCGACACTACTGGGTCTAACCCAGTGCTGGCACCAGAAGGGTGTCAGCAGGCGCTGTGGCCTCTCTGCCCAGGACCTGGTCTGTTCCACCCTATTTGGCAGAGGCAGGGCTGCTCCACACCATAATTTATGAGGCAAGGGATCTTTAAAGTCTTAGGTCACTCTTTCCATTCTCATCACTGCAGGCACGGACTTTGGAGGCTATAGCGTTGAGTAGCACACTAAAATAAAAACTTTACCAGCATTCACAGATATACCAAATACCAGGCTTTATTACCTCTCAAAAAGTAGCAGTCATTCACTTCTTTAACATTATGGAGATGGTTTTGGGAAGTCCGTTTTATCTCATAAAGTATGTAATTCCCTACAGAAGCACAGAATCATAGAATCATTAAGGTTGGAAGAGACCTCAAGGACCATCTAGTCCAACCGTCCCCCCACCACCTATTACCCACTAAACCATGTCCTTAAGTACCACATCCAACCTTTCTTTAAACACCCCCAGGGACGGTGACTCCACCACCTCCCTGGGCAACCTGTTCCAATGCCCGACCACCCTTTCCGAGAAGAAATTTCTCCTAATCTCCAATCTAAACCTCCCCTGGTACAACCTGCAGCCTTTCCCCCTTGTCCTGTCTCCAGTTATCTGCGAGAAGAGGCCGACCCCCAGCTCACCACAACTTCCTTTCAGGTGGTTGTAGAGGGTAATAAGGTCTCCCCTGAGTCTCCTCTTCTCCAGTCTAAACACCCCCAGTTCCCTCAGACGCTCCTCATCAGACTTGAGCTCCAGCCCCTTCANCAGGGGGAACGACCACCTCCCTGCTCCTGCTGGCCACCCCACTCCTGATACTAGCCAGTATGCCGTTGGCCTTCTTGGCCGCCTGGGCACACTGCCGGCAAGTGTCCAGGAGAGCGTCAACCAACACCCCCAGGTCCTTTTCCTCCACACAGCTTTCCTGCAGCGCTGCCTGGGGTTGTTGTGACCAAAGTGCAGGACCCGACACTTTGCCACATTGAACCTCATCCCATTGGCCTCTGCCCAGCGATCCAACCTGTCCAGGTCGCTCTGCAGAGCCATCCTACCCTCCAACAGATCGACACTTCCCCCCAGCTTGGTGTCATCTGCAAACTCACTGAGGGTGCACTCAATTCCCTCATCCAAATCGTCAACAAAGATGTTGAAGAGGATGGGCCCCAACACCGACCCCTGGGGAACACCACTCATGACCGGTCACCAGTTGGATTTCACTCCATTCCCCACCACTCTCTGGGCCCGGCCATCCAACCAGTTTTGAACCCAGTGAAGAGTGTACCTGTCCAGGCCATGGGCCACCAGCTTCTCCAGGAGAATGCTGTGGGAGACCGTGTCAAAGGCTTTGCTGAAGTCTAGGTAGATAGACGACATCAACAGCCTTTTCCTCACCCACCAGGCAGGTCACCTGGTCATAGAAGGAGATGAGGTTGGTCAGGCAAGACTGGCCTTTCATGGACCCATGCTGGCTGGGCCTGATCCCCCGGTTGTCACAGACATGGCATGTGATTGTCCTCAAGACGACTTGTTCCATGACCTTCCCTGGCACCGAGGTCAGGCTAACAGGCCTCTAGTTCCCTAGATCCTCCTTACGACCCTTCTTATGGATGGGCATCACATTAGCAAGCCTCCAGGCATCTGGGACTTCTCTGGTTGACCATGACCGCTGATAGATGATGGAGAGCGACTCGGCAATCACATCCACCAGCTCCCACAGCACCCTTGGGCGGATCCCATAGATCAGGCAGCAGATAGAGCCTTATGCTGTGTTGTCTTATCTTATACTTCTCAATCAGCTGACTGGGGTTTTCTTGTTGATTTTGTTTGCTTGTTTTAAAAGAACAGTTTTCCTTTCTCATGGTTGCACAAGAAATCTATTTAAAGCCTCTGACAAGGACATGACGTGCTTTCTTTACTCCCTGTATCTTACTTTCCCCAACATCTTCATGGCTAATAGAGATGCCAAGTAATATTATAGATTGCTGTATCTACAGGTCACTTCTACGTAACAGTTCACAGACTTCCTTGAAGATCTGGAGGGGTTGTAAATCCTGAAGGAAAGATCCCCTGAGAACGTCACCACGTGAGGTTTACTGCCGTTTGTTGATCACTGTGAGTGCTGTGAAATCCAGAAGTTCCCCATGGACCTCACAGCCATTGTAATCTGCTCCGCAGCAACCACGCATGATATAAAGCACGTACAATCACCTTGCAGCTCCTGTGCATGTCCATCTTTTCTTCAAACTTCCCCCGAACTTCTTGGGCCATCATTAGCCCCTGGGAATGGCCCTGGGAGCTGCCAGATTTGTTTCGGCAATGAACCAGCACAAGGCGTCCTGGGAAGACAATGCAGCTCCTGGTTGCAGGCAAAGCTTCAAACCAAAAAAGCGGTTTGAGTGCCACAGCAGCACTCCTGCTTGCTCTGCTCCTGACTGCACACACAGAAATCCCAAAGGCCTCATTCCACCCCAAAAAAACCCAAACCACCTGCCCTCTGTTATTTTAAGCGCACAGTCCAACTGACTTTGGAGGACCTACTCAAATGCTGAACTGAACTTAAATACTTCCCTGAATTAACACCAGATACTACCTCACCCACCCCAAACCCTCTGCTCCCCTCCCGTGCCCTCCCACACTCCATCTCCTCCCGAGGTGCTCAAAGCCTGCTCTGACAGGGTGTTCCTGCAGCATGGGGACAAGGGCGTCCACAGAAACATCTCAGAAATATTGTAAGATCCCGGTCCAAGAGTCCACACAACCCGAAGCGTGCCTGAGACTGATCCCATAGCTACAGCCTCTTTGCATTTCCACGCTGGAAACAAAGCTTAAAATCTCTTCTGGTGTTTGCCAACATGCTGCTGCCTCCCTTCGCATCTTTTCCTCTGAAAGCAGACACCTGAGTTTTAGCCTGGCACAAATGCACCTGCTAAAAGCCTTTCACGTCCGTCAGCTCAGGAAACACGCTTTCAGTTAACTCCCGCTTGGCTGGAGCAGCATGAGCACATGTAACATGCTGGATCCGACCTGCCCCCACTCCACGGGAATTCAGGAGTAACGGCACTGAAATAATCTGGTCCAGAATTCGTGGACATATACAATATACAGTAGCATAACTGCTACTGTATTTATGCCAGATGCATATATACTCCCTTCCTCCCAAAAAATAATATAAAAAAAGTCAGTAAACTGTAAGCTCTACAGCCCCTCTGAAGTGCAAAGAGAAACCTCTGTCTGCCTGCCTTCGTTTGGATTAATTTTCCACTTTCCTTGTATATTCTGAGGCGCTGAGGAGGCACCCAAGATAAATAGCTTGTAATCATCTGGCATCTTCATGTGACCTCCCCTCTGCAATTTGCATTGGCTTCGAGTTTCCCAGATGAAGACGTCGGGCGAAATAGCGCTAGGATTAATTTTAGCCTCCTCCTCAAGATGACACGCTGATACCAGAATAAGGCTATAATAGTTGACAGAGCAGAATATTTTCCTTGCCAACATAATCTGTTTTAGGCTTCTCGGGACTGAAATAAAGTGTGCAAAAACAGTTCCAAGCAAAGAAGTGTTGTGCGCTTTGGGAGCGGAGAAAGAATTAAAATAGCATCGTTCCTGCCAGGCTGCAAGCCGGGATACACAGCGCGCGCCTGCAGGGCAGCCTGCACAGCACAGACAGCATCTCCCTTAACGAGACGCTCGCTAAAGCTTGTCAAAAGACGGTACAAACGCAGTTTTGGTACGTTGGTAGAACAAGTTTCTCTAGTTATTAAATTTACAAGTATCTGCAGTAACAGACTAATCGTGGGAAGCTTTAGTACCACCAGGACCAAAGGCAGTTTTACAGCCTTGCACCCTTCAGGCCGAAGCACTGCCCTTACGGCGCTGCACATCAGCCAATTAATTTTAGCATATACTCCACGGGAGAGTTAATGCAGTTTCAAGACTGTTACCTTGATTTTTCAGAGATATTTGATGAGAACAGCTCTAGAGAAAGCAATCAAGCCTTTCCGAATCTCCACCACGAAGAAAGCCCGAATCTGCCCCCTCTTGCACATTAGCAGCCTGCCTGTACCCCTGCACTCACCTTGAGTCCTGCAACTTTCAAAAATGAGCTCATGCTTCAATAACTTTCAGCGTCCTTGTCAGCCAAAACACTACCCATGTGTGTGTGTAAAGAGATTTTTTTTTTTCCAGACAATTGTTAAAACAAAACAAAACCTAGTGTGGTAGCACGGACACGCTATCCCGGCAATTCAATGAAAAACTGAAGGAGTGAAAAGCGCTGAGCACCAAGGTTGCTGAGACAAGACATCAGTCAGGGATGAGGACATTTTTGAGAGCATCCAAACCGAATTCAGACTCCAGGAGGAATCGGAAAACTGAATTCTGTAACTGCCACAGAGCTGCGACTGAGGGGCATGTGCCAAGGAAGCAAGCGCATGCTGCGGTAGCAAAGTGTTCGTTCTTCAGCCTGACCTTTTCCTCTCTGCTACCAACCAACCCACCAGGAAAACTCTTGCAACTTTTCCTCTCTGCCACAGAAACAGCAATTAACTTGTGTCCGACCGACACACAAAAAATGGCAGCGCTGTCTCCATTTCCATACGCATCTTGCCGTAGAAGGTCTGTGTAGGAAGAACTTTATTTTATACACGCTGGGGAGATTTCTAAATATTTGAGCACCCAGTAAGAGCTATTGACTTGCAGGCTGTGTGGAAAAAAATCAAGATGTATTTACTGTGCATATCAGAAGACATATTTACAAGCAAGTAAACTCAAGGGTGTGTATATATTTCTGTCCAGAAAATCCCAGGGGAAAAAATGTAACAAGACGATGTAGTGCCTGAAAAAAAACCCCACCACCCAATCATGCTCTAATACTTAGATTATTAATAAACTACACTGATATATTTTGCATGAAGTACACCATAAATGAATTACAGTGGAAGCTAATGCAGATCCTGGCTATATTTGTTACATGAACTTTCTCTTGCTGTGGATAACTGCTCAACTCGACCGGGACATGACTGCTGGCTTGTAAGTGGACTTCAGGGGATTATTTTTTTAACTACTCTGCTCTAATGAGACTTTCCAAACCTGGGGCAAAAAGACACAGGAGCCAAAAAATACCCCAGCTTCGCACAAGCATAACAAAATGCTGTCTTACCAAGAGCAACACGAACAAAGAGGAAAAAGTAGCTGATGAAACCAGCAGATGAATTCAAGAGAGACGTCAATGGCCTGAGAGGCCCTGGCAGAACGACACCTGCCTTGGGAAACTGTGGAACGGATGTAGAAAATGAAGCAATGAAGGACAGAGAACACGTGAGTCAGCCTCATGGCCAGAGATGAACAAGACTGCTGGGGAGCATGAAAGCCACCACGATGAGGAGATGAAAACACTGTCACCACCAGAACAGCAGAAATCAGCAACTCAATCACATGCCAATAGCAAAAGCAAACAAACAGCATTGCCCTAAAAATGTTATGTTTGGGCTGGCAAGGACCCCAAGAAGGGAGGGGGCTTTCTTGGGGGTCATCTTGCTCACAGGCTCGCAGAAGCTGGTGCTGCCCAGTGCCACAGCTCCTCAAGCAGCCCCAAAGGTGCCACAATGGTATCTCGCACCCCTGCCACTGCCAAAGCCATGACGTTCGATGTCGCCTCTGCTCCATCAGCCCAGGGACCCCCCACAGGGTGCCCAGCCCTGGGAGGGGGTGAGGGGCAGCCACTCGGGGGGGTTACACAGGCACAGCTGTAATCACCACCCGTCCCACCAGCAGCTTCTCCCGTTCCCACGGAGCCTGGGAAGGGACGGCTGTGACATTTTGGGCCAGACCAAAGAAGACCTTGACTGTAACCCTAGACTTTTGCAGTCAACATCAGTTGCCTTCAGAAGCACCAGGATTTCATCCATGACATGCAGATGGCCCCAAAGCCCACAGCCCACCTCCTGGGAACAGATCCCTCTGCAGCAGGAACAGCACCGGTGGTTCTTCAGAGGAAATACCCACAGTCAGAAACTCTCCTGACCAAAAGGAGATGTGGTTTGGGGTTTTTTGTTTTGTTTTGTTTTTAAAAACACACATATTTAATACCAAAAGTTCCTTACAAAGTATTTTAAGAATTAAAAGCAAAGGCAGACAGTAGCAGGGTGATCTTTGGAAAGCTCCAGGGAAATACAGAGTGCACCAGTGTGTCTTTCTTGTGACGTCTGTCTGTGGTATATTTATGGACTGAGGAAAAAAATGAAGTGGTGTTTGAGCACCTATAGTCTGTCCCAATACAAAGCATTTGTGGAATGGTAAAACGAAATAAGGGGAAAGGTTTAGTATCACCTAATTGTATAAATATAGCAAATAAAAGTAAATGCAAATGAGGTGTTCTTGAGTAGGGGGAATAGTGGTCCAATTGCTACATGAAAGCACTTTAGTGTATGCTGCAGCAGATTAAAATTAAAGACACATGCATCTTCGCTTTGTTTATAGGACAGTTTGTCTCTCAAATCTCAAAAAGAATTCCAGGATTTATGAGCAGCCATTAAGAATTTAGGTTGCAATATATTGAGAGATGAATATGGGCACATTGATAGTGATTTTGTACTTTAGTGCACTAAATAATACCAATTAACATAGCTAATAAAAACCAAGCTAATACTCTCTCTTATTTTTGTGTCTTGTATTTGGAAAAAGTTAAGTTATGAAGGATAAAGAATTTACCAAATAAAATTAGGAAAATATGCTGTAGCTCTCCTACAAAAGAAAAACTGTCAAGCTATTATTTCTCTAGCCAATTAATCACATCAGGAGAACACCACATGAGCTTTTAAGAGTTTTCAGCACTACAGACAATACCAAATTCAATTAACTCTCCTGAGGTTCTGGTAGTAAGGTAGGAGGTATGATTTTGCACAGCAGGGCATAATTCTGTCCTATTATTATATACGTGCTTTTTTTTGGGTGGGGGGTGGGGTGGGGGATGAACAGCCAAGTAAATATCAGTTTTCATGACATTTACTTCCTATTATTCCTCTCAAAGTATTTCATCTCTCCTAAAGTTAGTTCTGCATGGAAGAGATTAAATTAAAAGAAACTGGCAGACCTATAAATCATACCTTGCTTTACATACCCCCCCACCAGAAGTTACAAGGCTACTGCTTAATTTCCAATCAATTAATTACTAGTGAAATCCATTACGACAACGTGTGCACAGAATAAACGTGAAAACTAAAATCCGAGTAAAATCTTATTTGAGTAAAAGCTGTCACCAATGTAGGATTTGTCTGAATTTTCTTTCAGATTTGTGCAAACACTTTAACTTAAGCTTTCTTTTCAAACCCACATTTTTTTCAAAAATATACAGACATCTCACTAACAGACTGATTCAGTTATAGAATAAAAACTTACTGAAAAGGGCCAATTCACCTTAACTTTTACTCACTGAATGATTGAAAACATCTTGTCATAAGCAATACACAGACCAAGAATTCATCATGCAAATTCAATTAATAACTTTGGATGTACGCCATTTTTTCCCACAAGCAGTTTATTTTCTCAGTGGATAAATAAAACTTACTTTTATCAAGCACGCAATTATTCGTTCAGTTTTTATCTCACCTCTGAATCAAGGCACACAAAGAAGGAAGAGAAGTTTCACTATAAAACCAATCTATTACGGGGCCAATCCAGAAGCATGTTTTTCAAAATCTCAAAGAATTTTAAACGTCATTTAACCAGACCTACAAACAAATGGTTACGCATTTTAACTGGATCACTCATTGCATCCCTCTGAAACGGTTTCTTCATCTGTGTTTACCTGCTCCCAGAAAGTGAAAAGAGGATGTATGTGTTTGTTATTGGGTAATTAAATTAAGCTTAAAAAAAAATACCATCTGTGATCACGCATTCTAGACTTAACATATGTTTACAGATATGGTGTCATCTAAATTAGCTGCACTCTAATCTCGATAAATGTGAATTTTGATCTTTTTATTAACTAATCTATTGAACACATTTTCCAGGCTCTTGACAAAAGGTCATTCCATTAGCAGCAAACTCGGGCTGTAAGAACACTTGACACCGTGTTGACCTGCTCCAGTTACTTGCCAAAGATCAGCTCTAAGCCTGAGGAGGGCGAGGGGGAAAAAAAAGGCACTATTTGTCTAAATAGTTTTACAGTAGATAGACAACTCATCCTCCAAAAGCTTTTTGTATTTTTCTGTCCCGTGCAAACTACCTGCCATGAGCAGGCTAAAAGTCCAGGATAAAATGACGACTGTATTGCAGCAGTACCCACAGCAGAACGGAGCAGCTGAGCCGGGCCAGCGCGTTTAACCTTATGCATTACAAGAAACCTTACACAATAATGCAGTCTCTAAACACAGAGCGAGGGAGTATCATAATAAGCCACAACTGCATCCCAGTTTCTCCTGGATTGACCAAAAGTCCACCGACATGGATGGACGCATGCGGCCAAGCAACCGCGTCGGCTGTCGCGGAAACGCGGGCAAGGCACAAGGGGGACACAGCCTGGACCTGGAAGGCTCCGTTCTCCCCAGAGGCAGTGGCCTTTCCCTGATGATATATGCTAGGCATCTACAGGAATCTTGGCTGCACTACCAATGATGTTTCAAGATGTGCTTCAAAGCATACTTCTCCCACTTGTTTAATTCGCAGAGGCAGCACCCGTATTTACTAACCAACGAATCTCCAACACACAGCTTCCCAATCACGGGACTAAGCTGCAACATCTTCTCCTTAACCGGACATCTCCCTGGTGAGAAGGCAGCCATGCACTTCACGTGTGCAACTGCGCTCGTACCACACCACTCCCGTACTTCTGTCGCCGGTGGACAAAGCGGCAGCAGTTTCTAAACTGTCTCTGCTGCTTGTTAAAAGCACAAGCTTCAGAACCACCCTGTACAGGCTCTCTTCTGTACTCATTTAAGATAACTTTTTTAATCACAATCCGCAGAAAAAGGGCTAATGAGAGTCCTATCTATAAAAGAAAGTGCTGAATGCAGAGAGGTCTCCAAGAGACACAATCTTAAAGAAAATCTTTATACTACCAAATCAGTAGATAAATAGACTTTTGCTGCCATTTGCCTTAGGATATGGAGCTTAGGAAAAAAGACCCATATCCAAAAATCTGGCTGGCCTCACCATACTAGAGATAAAGACAGAAAACCATGTGCTCCCTGCCTGTCCAAGTATGGAGTTTCCAGTCAAACCTGCTCTGAGATCCTCCATTCTGCATATGTTTGGCCAGAGTCCTTGAGAAGCTGCAAGGTTTTCCAAAAATTTCCACAAACTGAGGAACGTGGCAACCCCTGCGAGTTCAGACACCAAGGTGTCTTCAGCAAACAGAGGTAGTAAAGGCATTGAAAATGAAACCACTACATTTGGTCATCAGACCGAGTAACACAGAGGGCTGAAGGGAACAAAGCAAGACAGGAAATCCATCCATTTCAGGGGTATTTGGAAAGCAAGAGAGGTAAAAAAAGACAGGAAAAAGTAATTTTCACATTAAATACCACCATCCACAACCACTAAGGAAAAAGCTTTCCTAGCTCTTCTTCCTGCTTTCCCAGCCAAAGTTGACAGAAGAACAAGACCCAGCCCTCTCCTTGTAACATTCTTCTGCAGCCTCTAGACTTCCTAAAAAATACACATTTTAATTTAGTTTTCAATGTCAAATAACTGATTTCAAGTGCATTCCCACAGCAATCCATACATTCTCTGGCTTTCTATTTTTAAATGTGTGATAGCTCATAGCTCTTTGAGGCTGCAGTATACATTATACGGCAAAATTACCATGTCAACAAATAACTTTTCCTTACTTGTAAACAGTGCCTCTCTGCGAACTGGCAGATGCCTGCCAAATTACGCTTTCACTCACTGAGATGTTTATTGGGAGAAATATCAGTAAGGTACAACCCTCTTGTGCAGCAAGCAGCAACAAAAGACTTGATGGGAAACGATTACCCCAAAATACTCATATCTCAGCAGTGAAAGACAGTTCTGAGAACTGGTGTGCAAGCAAGGGATCTTAGGCCATTGAGGAGAGCAGTTGTCTGATAAATTCTTTACAAAGGGGACACGTAATTCAAAACCAATCAATAAGTAGGTGCCAAATTCTCAGAAAAACGAGCCCTGGAGTACACACAGAAAGTGAGTAGATACGTGCCATCATACTCGCACATATACTGAGGCTGCAAACCCAAACAGCACTTTAATTCATATCTTTGTAGGTCGAATGGTGCCAAAATGCCAGGTTGTTCATCCCAGCTACGTGCACAGATCAGCTTCTGCCCATCAACTGACCCCAGAGGGAACATGATGCTCAGCTGACTTTCCAGACAGGCTGGGTGCAAACCCACTGTCCCACTGTCCCTTCCTGCCACGTGCCTCACCCATCGCAAAGCATCCCTGGAGCTCGACCTCTCCAACCAAGCTGGGGCACTTTGAGGGACTGCACCAAGTGACCACATTGGGGGATGCTCCAGGACCACCCCACTACGTGCCCTGGTACCTCATTCACCTGACACGGATGCAGCTCTGCTTTGATGCAACATGTAAAATGGGGAGGACTCAAGTGCTTCCCCCAGCTAAAATGAACCAGACAATAACTTATTTATTATCAAAGGGCCACAGCTAAAGTGGATGCCAGTGTGTCAGGTTTGGGGTTTGGTGGGGTTTTTTTTGTTTTGTTTTTAAAGCTGTACTTCAAAAGCACAAAAAGATTTTTGAAAAATAAGTATTGTGGGTGCCAATACCCAACTTTAACCCTCAGCACCTAAGGAAAGGATCAAAACTGCAAACCTGCCAAGTAAAAAGGCAAACATCCTATCGCTCCTCACATGGAACTGCATGTGCCCATTAGTTGTTAAATCTTCTGGTGAGGAGCCTGTTGCAGTCAGGGGTAAGGTGCTGGTGTTCACAGGCATAATTCCTGTTTCTGGAGATAAAGCTGGAGGAGGCAGCACAGAGGTGTAACTGTTGTGCTGGAAGTACCTGGACTCCTGGGGACAGCAGGTGCAGAGCTCTGTGGGGCTCCCACAGCTCTCTTACCCTTCCAAAGCAAGAAGTAAAATCCACGCAGGATGTCATGAAAGAGCTTTCTAACAGACACCAATTTCTCCTTTGTCTTGCAGGGAGGTGAAGGGTTGGGAGGAACAAGGTAAGTTTTCCCACGGCCACAACTTAACAACCCTAATAGCTACGCAACACCCGGCTGGTCCTCCAACCCCACGGTGACGTGCATATGCATTACATGCTTTTTATCCCAAAAGATTGCAGAACAATACAAAGTAAACGAGAAAGTGTTTCATCCCCACAAATGCTTGATGATGCAGCGTCCCTTCAAGGGACGCCATTCGGAAAAGAAGGTTTCACTGATGTGCAGCATCAGTAGCTAGGCAGAAGCAAATGCGCAAGGAGTTTCCCCTGGTACAGACAAGGGGCAGGGGGGAACAACAAATATTTGAAAATATTGTTATGAAATGTCACAAACAGGTGCCGATAACACTCACAGGAACAAGGGTGGGCATATGGGGGGCAGGTCAGACAACATCTACGTTCTAGTCTCAACACCACAAACCAAGAGGACAGGAGGTGGATGCTTGCTATAAATGGCAGAAAAGGGGGCGATGAGGCCATGTGGATGAAGGAAAAGCTATAGCTACTGCTAGCAGTGCCAAAAGGAGCACAAGTAACTAAAATTTAATGACCTTTTTATTTTTAAGCACACGCATTGCAATGCAAGATTAATTAAAGGATCCCTTTTCATCATACATAGGATCCGTTTACTGCTGCATTATCGGGGCTATGTACGGCATAGGTATTCAGCAGTATGGAGAAGAGATTAACTGAAAAGACTAAATATGATCCATAAGAGGTAAGATGTATAGCTTTGACAGTACAGCTGAAGAGCCAAATCAGACAGGTGGCCACAGAGACCAGCCGAGGAAAGAAGCTAGTCTTACACTAAAAAATAAATCAGTCTCTCCATGGACACTTAATTCTTTTACGGACTCAACAGCAGCCGTGCAAATGTAGTACTAAAACAATAAAGAGGAGAAAGGAATTGAGAAATAGAAGCACAAGAGAGGCATTGTTCCATACAGAAACTCTCATAAAACTGGAAACCATTAACTGGAAGCTGAAGAATTTTGCTCGTGTCGCAGGAATCCAGATCTTGCAACAAACAGTAAAATTTAATATGCTTCTACTAATATGCTTCTGTGAAGCCTAGGCCTTGCAACAAACAGCCCAATCCAATATCCTTCTATTGAAGTACCAAATGAAATCCTCATGTACCAAAGAGGACAAAACAGCTTCCTTCACTGAACAATAGCTACCCTCAATTTGCATTTAAAATTCTCTAATCTAAGTACGATCTGAGTATAACTCCCAAAGCAATCAAACCTCATGTATTTTGATATTATTTTCTAAGCAGACAGGAAAAAACAGCACACACGCACAGAGGAGAGGGATGCCACCTTCAACCAACAATTGTTGAGCTGACTTGAAAACAAGGACAATGATGAGGTCCCACCAATGGGAATAAAGTGCCTGATTCAATCACGCAGCTATCCAATAATAACTTGGAATGGGAAACACACATTAGGTGTCTGAAGGTAAACGGTAAATCATTTTATAGTTAACAGAAATGGGGACAGTCTATACAAAACTTTGGTAGTTTATAAAGTTTACTTTATTTAGCCATCTTAAATGCAAACCAACTCTGTCTTTAGTTTCCACAGATCCCCTTGACAAAGTACCCATATAATAACTTCCTTACAGAAGGCAGACAGTGGTCCTCACTGGGTAGTTACAAGCAGGTGCTGTATTTTAGATGGGGCTTTCTACAGCAAGCCTTCTTCACAATTTTTTTTTGTCGTGGGGTTTTTGTTCGTGGTGGGTTTGGGTTTTGGCATTATTTCTTTTTTAATTGTGAAGCGTGATATGTCAAACTTCTTGGCAAAAATTACAGGCATCATATGTCCTGGAGTGTATAATGTATACGTGTGCTATAATGCTGGCTTGAAACACAACTCACAGAGTGGTAGGGGCTGGAAGGGACCTCTAGAGATCATCTGGTCCAACCTCCCCAATGATAGATGAAACCTGCAAAATAGCTAATCTTTCATTCAGTGATTTTTGTCCCCATGCTTAGCTATAATCCTCCTAATTAACATTTTGTGGGTGTGCAATATGGTATCTGCACACTCTTCAGAGCATAAAGGGCCTGATCCAAAATCCACTGGCCAAGGTGCGTTGATCTTATGCAGCAACTCAAGGGAGGTAGAATCCAAAGAGCAAGGAGAGCACCAGCACTGTTTCCAGAGGAGAATTCTCCACTGACTTATGCTGACAAACAAAATAGTAATATTCAGGAATTCTTGAGTTTTGTTCTGCTTCGACTGTACAGGTTGACAGCAAATGGGCTTTGTGCAAAGAATCAAAGCATGAGCATGCACCATGGACCAATTACAAATTTGGTTGCCGGACAGCCTGCAGAAGAGCACCAAGGAGAAACATCACCTTGCTGGGCCTCATTTACAGGGCAACGCTCCAGAAGCTCCTGCCTGCCTGTGGGCAGCACAGTCGGGCTGACCACCCCCATCACACACCAGCCTGAGTGGCAGGAAGAGGGGGACACGGCAGCTTCCCACAAGCAAGATCCATCCCTGCTCCTCCAGCCCACTGCTCTGCAGCTTGACACAGCAGCAATGTTTTGCAGCCGGTGGTAGCACGGCCTGTGGGTTTCTCAACCCTTCAATGCCACATGATAAACTAATGCCATAGCTCCTTCCCTAATGCACCTCTTGCTAGAAGTTAAATTCTCTTACCAGTAGCACAGTATTTTCATCTTTAGTGGTCACTGCTTTCATATTAACCACAATTATTTCTTCACCACAGATGTGAAAGCAATAAGAGACCTTGTAGGCATTTCACTGTCAAAATTACATCCGCTTGATTTGAATCAGCCTGGTGTCATCTTCTGCACAAATGCCAGACTGGACTTTTCTACGCCAGTACAATCTGCCTTAATTTCCAGGGCAACTCCTTGACACGTAAGGATAACGACGACATCAAGGAGAAGTGACAGAATCTCGTTTTGGTTTATAAACACTTTTGCCCAAAATGTGTTTAAAGAACTTGGAGGGAAACACAAAATCCTGATTTCACATCAGTATTTCGTCACTGGTAGTTAAGAGCTGCACAAAGCAAATGACTTTTGTTAAAAACCACGTGCTCATTCAGTTATATTTTTGACTAGTCACACCCTCTCACTCTTTTTAAACCCAAGATTTCTCAAACTTGCCAATAGCTGCTTCAAATATCTATCTTTGCTGAATAAGCCTCCCAGTTTCTATATTCAGAGCAGAACTGATGCAGAATTCTCTTAACACCCACTAAACTTGAATAATTTATACTCTTACGGTCTTGTACGGCAAGATACAAAGTGACTTAATCATGAGGCATTCCTAGCATTCTCCTCCACAGAGCTACGAGACTCGGTGAGAAATATCATTCCAATTCCAATACAAGTCCTCAGGCGGTATGTTCCACATAGGAGACTGACTTGAGTTTTCATTAAAGATTCAGAGCCAGAGACAAATCAAATACTTTTGTTTTTGTAAGACTGCTTGCCTGGGCAGTTGGAAAATTCATTATTAAGCACACTCCATTTCCAGATTAAGCTAAGAAAACAGGATAAGTTGCTTTAATATTAATTCATGTATCTGTATAATGCCTATTGGGTCTCATGAAAGTTTTTAAAGCACAATTCAAACTTAAAATTGTCTTTTACTGCTTCAGCGTTCACAGTACACACACCTAGATCATGGCTAAACTTCACTGCATGGTTCCTGCTTTCTAAAAAGGAAAACATGGCATGATAGCAGGACTCATATATGTTTTTATCCTGCTTATATTTTTTACAAATATATAAACAAAACAAGTAAATGTGCTCCTTAAGTCCTGAGACACAGACCACGTAACAGTTTTGTAAGAGCCACAGAAACAATCCTATCTTGTATAGAGATTTTCCAAGAGATGAGTAGGTGCTAGAGCCCAGCCACCACTGATGTTCTGTGGAGGCTGGATGCCAAAGTTGTCTTTGAGAAAAACTCCTTATGGAAATGTTTGGCTCCTTTAAACATTTTAAAGGTTTATGAACATGAAAGGAGATTAAAAACATATATGTGATTGCCTGTTACGTTTGAAAGCATGCTGAGTTTAGTAATACCTCAGTGGAACAAAATGAAGCAACTCACTAATCATAGTTACCAAAAAAAATTTCTCATTTCAAAATATTTTCTCATGAGTTTCTTGGGTTTTTTGCAAGTTAAAAGTGGTTTCACCTGCCTTATAAACACGCACATCTAATCAACCCATTTTAAAAAAGGATATTGACATCAAAATGGTCCAAAAGAAAAAAGACCCAACACGCCACAAGCCTGACTAACTGTCCAACAAACACATCTGAGACAGTGCAGTTCAGTGGGTAAGGCACCAGACTGCGAGCCAGGGGACATGGACATAAAAACTTCTGTCCTACGTCAGGGCAGAGGTTCACTCTAGTCCATTTTGTGGCAGCAGCGCGTACCAAGGGAGCAATATGGGCACGGAGGGGGCACAAACCGATACCATCCCGCCTGCTCCCTCGGCAGCTGAGTATCTTCACATTGAACAGCCACCGGCAGATCTGCTGCGACCTACCACTGAACACTGATCGGCTACAGCTCACTTGGGCTTTTTCCTTCTCTCTCCCTCCCCGCCCTCTCCCTTCTTCTGTCCTATCTATTCATACTTACCCTTCCAAGGCAAGGATCATCTCTTACTCTACTGCATTCATATAATACCTCATTCAATGCAGTCTTGATCTCAGCTGAGACCTCTAAGAGTTACGATCTCTGGTAGGGTGCACGTGTTAAGCAAACAGAAAAAGTGGCTGGATACAGCACTACTGTAAGGCAGGAATTTCCTGGCAAACAGCAAGTACCCGAGGTTTGCTGTAAAAGTCATCAGGCTGGTCAAAACAGGAATGATAAGCCTTTTTTTTTTTTATTAACTGCATGCAAGACTATTTATATTTCAGTTCTCAGTTAATATCATGGCTTTGCGGTTTCCCAAAGCATGTTTTAGCATTTCCCTTTTGCTGTGACACCTGGCAGAACATCTTCTATATTCCCTTGGAGCTGGTACAGCTGTTGGTATTCAGTTCAGTATCTGGATTACAATCACGTTGATTAGGTCTTTGGTCTGCGAGCAGTTCCATCAGTTACCCTGAAACTATTCTCACAAAAGAAGGTAAAAGCAACAGAATTTGTCTTCAAACACATGAGTACTTGCCGGGTAGAAATTTTAAGGATTGACACCTAAATGAATAAAATCATTCACTTGACAATATCCCATTGAAAGCAATGTCATCCAGGCTTTTATAAATGGAAAAGCTTTTAAGAAATCAGCTCTAATTGGCTGAACTCAGTTATACTACTCACTATTATGGAATAAAGTAAATCTCAGAGTCTTATTTTTAGCATCTGCTGCTCTACAGAATAGTCTCTTTGACAAAAAAACCTACTCTCCTCATGATCCAAAAGGCCCTTCTCCTTTCCCATAGCTAAAGCCACTAGCAATCAGCTGTTACCCTATGCTAACGCAGTACCATAGCACACAAATAGTATCACAGATTCAATACCAAAAGGCTAACAGAATTCTACTCTTCCAAAGTTAGTAACAGAAAGGTGCAATGTGGCACCTCCAGACTTGGGAGATCAAGAGGGGAATGGACCAGCTCAACTTTCATCAATAAGCTGAAATGAATACAAAGTTAATGCTGGAAACCCCCTAGAATTATTAGCAACCACACTTCTGTGGGATCCAGTTGCAGACATGCCAGCAGTGGATCTACTAATTAAGTACAAATACATGCACAGTAGTTATAGTTATCACATCATAAAATGGTTTGGGTTGGAAGGGACCTTAAAGTCCTTCTAGTTCCAACCCTCCTGCCATGGGCAGGGACACCCTCCACTAGACCAGGTTACTCAAAGCATCAGACATTCTCCCCTAATTATTTCTAGTCATAATTTTTGCATCTTAGAATGCAACAAATAATGACAAAGGACTGACTTTATTTTTTTTTTTAACTGATTTTCCCCCGTGGATTTTCACAGTTCAATGGAGAAGTACAGTCAGTTTGAATGTAAGCTAGGGCTGAACGTTGTTACATAAACGTGGCCTTGACAGCACCAAGCCAAAGGAAAACTGTTTTATTTATTCAGCTTTATTGGGACGTGTTTTTATTTGAGAATATGACATACATACATCTTGGCTGACTAGACTAGCAACGAGCTGTTAAATGATATCCATTGTGAAACGATTATACTTATATTTAAACTAGGCCTTCTAATTGCCCTCCATGCAACCCCTTTTAGGAACTGAGACATCAGTCTGAAGGCCAAGCAGCCTCACTACCGTTTTTTGCAAGGTTTCCTTGTTACATGAATTTTTGTAATAGTGGAAAACACTGTTCAAACTTTCAAGCCATCTAAAGATGAACTACACAAACAAGAAACACATTCTGCTACCTACCCAAATGCTGTTGAGCTAGTGTAAGAAAATCCCAGTCACTGGCAATTCATTCTGTTAAATGTAATAAGACAACGTTCCTGAAGTCTCGAGAACCCAAACCGACAAAAGAAGAACTCAAAAATGGGACACACTGATTCCCATTACTACTGAAATAAAATATCTAAGCAGTCTGAGAGCATTTAGCCTATTGTGAGATCGATGCATGTTTTTCCAATTAACATTTTAACCTGCAGCAGTCAACGTAAGACTAACTCCTGGCTAAAGCAATCAGCAGCAAAAATACGTGGATACGTCTGTCAACCTCTGAGCCCACCAAGCAACAGTTTGCCAAACATATTTTCCTGTTTGAATGCTAACATGAGCGTACGCCTGATTCTCACTAGAGCTTCATGAGACTTCGGAATACATCCATTCACTTGTGCGTTCTCCTCCATGGGTGTCTGTGACCCCCAAATCTTGCAATAGTTAGGTATACAAGCCGGTGAGAAGATTTCTCTTACATTTATATCTATGTAGAAGGTGCATAAATACCTACCTGGTTCACAGACCCACCTGGAACCTGGAGATGCCATGAAACAAGCAACACATCCCTCTGTTTTTTCAGCTTTTACTGGGGGAGGGGAATATCATTCAGTGAAAATGTGATCAGAGTGCTCACTGGCTTCCATGTGCCTTCATATCTGGCCTAAATAATGTAAAACATGTAGACATAACTGCCTTTAAGTCTGAGTAACTCAGCCTTTGTCCCATTAGGGGTAGCTCCTTGTAAGGCTCTGATAACAAGTGAATGTCCCAAACATCCATGTTGACACAAGCAGGGATGAACTGGTAACGAGGGAACGTGGCCAACATCTGTCCTGACCAAGCACAGAGCCTGGGAAAGCAGGATGCCATCTTGTGAGCCCCTTCTCCTCTCCCTGAAACGCGCTGACAAAGCCCTTCTACCCCCCTGTGTGTGCGTGCTTGTGAGGGGCCATAACTCACTCAGCCCCAAAGTGGGGGGAGACAGTGAGACCCCCAAGACCCCCATAACCCCCCACCTCATTTCTGGAACATTCCTGAGCACATACTGCGACTGCTCAGTGATGACAAACCCCCGCCTGTGGGCCAGGCACTTTGGGTTATAAAGAGGGGAAACACGAGTTTTCAGCGTGTGCCTGCCACCTGAGGACCACAACTACGAGCAGAGAAGACTGCTAGACCCAGGATGGGGATCTCATCTTATCTTTCTTTCTCTCCCTTTCTTTTCCTCTCTCCTTGTCTCTAACTTAATTTTCAGCACATGAAGGTAATCTCGTCACAAGTTTTGCTAGGCCGTTGTCTTTCGTGATTCCACCGTGTTGTTGCAACCTTTGCCAAGTCTCTGTTGTTTGTGGTTCTGGTGAGTTTTAAGTAGATTTGTGGTTTGTTTGAACCTCCAGAGTAGTTGTCGTTACTCCTGATCACCGCACAGAGAATTAAAAAGTCACCTCTCCCTTACACCCACCGCGTGGGCCGGGACACCCCTTTCACCGCAGAGGCTCTGCAGTTTCTCCACTGTGGGAGGCAGTCTCACTCTAGATTTGCAAGTCCCAAATGTGAACGCCAGTCCTACAGGACTGAGGGTGAAGTTCATTCAGCATTTGGGTGGCTGCTGAAGGCTGTACCAAGCATACTCGTTGTCCTGACCAGGGCTCTCAGGAGCTCAGCAGCAGCCAAATCCCAGCACACTGACCGAGCTCCCAAGGTCCTTACCACTGGTCTCCAGGGGGGACAAGGAAGAATGAATCCCTCCTGTCTCCAACTTATTACAAGACAGCCAACGTGTACTAGGAAGATAACTTTTCCCTCTGTGAAGGCAGCATGCAGACCTAAGGGTCTTGCCAGGGGGGTTAATTCACAGAGAGGGCTGGGGTTTTACCACCGCTTGCCACCAAGCCACCTCCTACGACACAAAGCTGTGATTTTTTCAGCTGTATGAGAAAATTATCTCAGTTCAACCATCTGAATGAAGGCAGTCCCAAGCGGACACACCAGTCCTGCAACACCCCTAGACAAAACCAGCTGAGTGCCCATGGCATGACACCGTACCCTGCACAATTCTGTCCGCAGTAGCATCAGATCCCAAAGCCCCGACCCCGATTTATAAACCTCTGTATAGGCACGACCCGTGAGTCTCTGATAACGCCTCACTCGCCGCAGTCTCCCCAGGCTGCGAGAGACAGAAAATGAAGAAATTAAGCAAATCCATCTCAGCTACTGTGGGCTCCCTTAGTGCTTCCCTATCAGCAGATCTCCCTTGCTGAAGATCCCTCCAAGGGCTGCTGGCTTAGGCACAATTTGAAATGCAGCTCGCCTCCCTCTGAGTACGAGGCTTTCTTATTCCTTCCAGACACGGGATCAGAAAGAGTAAAGAGGAAAGTAACAGGAAAGAAAAACTAAATCAGGATGAGATGCAAACACTGCCAAAATCAATAGGAGCCTCTCTATTAACTTCAGTGGGGTTTTGATGTAGCAGAGAGAAGTCAAATGGACTGAATGGCAAGCAAATTGATTTGTTAGATGCTCAGATACCATAGTGAATGATGCCTTAGGCAGAGACCAGAGATTACTGATCTCCACTCATTATAGTTTTCATATATTATACATCACACACCCACATGCAGATTTCCTAAATAGTATTGAAAAGAGAAAACACCAGAATAAAGGTTTTCCTCATTAAGCATGTCAAAAAATACTCAAGAAAAAATATCACTCTTCATCTCCACTTTTGCCTCCAATATTAGACTTTCCCATTATTTTTTAAATAGCAACAGGCTGGCAAAAATATAGAACAATGGAGACTTCTGCATTGAAAACATTCACTAGCAACAATTACTTCCTGTCAAACTGCAAAAAACATTGTGAAATGGAGTCTAATTTTGAATGCACACAGAAGCAAATAAATCCGACCATTTTTCAGTTTCTAATTCACTTATCTTAGCAAGCACACATTCCCATTGGGTATTCAACAAGAGCTTTTTCAGATGTTAAGGAAAAAATGGACTATAATAAAAGAACAATTTCTGCAGTTCTGAAAAGGAAATTTTCAAGTACAGCGTGGTAAAAACAGAAGAAAGAAAGAAGCCAGTTACGGATCTTGGTCAAGAAAACCTGGCAGAAGTGGCTGCACATCATCATTGAAATGAATTGTACTTCATCCTTGTGGTTCATTGTCTTACGTGTTGTTCTTAATTTCGCTAAACTCATGGTGCTTTCCCTTAAATTTCTATTGCTCAGAATAAACTGAAAATTGAAAGTTCAAAGCGTTCGAAACTTTGGCTTCGACCAAAAGGACTCCTCCTATGGCTAGAATTTTGCCACCGTTGTTTGTAAGCTTTTCAGGACTGGTGGTCTTGTGCTGAAGGCCAGGTACAGTGCTGGTGATATACTGAAGAGCAATAGCATTATTGTTTGCTATTGTTGCCAGTCAAGCCAATAAATTACTCCATCACATCGTGGCCTCTTGCTTTTTAAAGCACATTTAGTAAGACAGATGGTCCTGCTACTACTTCTGCTACTCCAAATGCTCATTCTTTTGCCTTTCCGGACTCGAGGAGGTGAGCCCGAACTGCCTAAATCATCTTACAAAGTCTGACTAACTCTTTCCCACTTTGAAGAGTGATTAACAACTTATGAAAAATAACACTTGTCCCATTAAAACTTTATTCCTCTGAATCATTTGTGTGTCCCATTCATTGATTTTCACATAGTTACAACACCCACCGCGGTGTCGTGTGTAAACTGCCTGATTCACTGCCTTGCGTTTGCTCGTGAATCACTCCCATCTTTGGGGGCTACAGCGCCAGCGCACTCCCAACACAAGTTTTCACTTCACCCTTGTAAGCAACCTCATAGCTGCTTGCAACCTCCCTGCAACATGCGGGGAAACTGTCCCTCCATCGGCAGCCTTCCCTGCCAGCCCAGCCCCGGTTGCTGCACACCTCCCCACGCATCGTTGGCTCCACAGCCTGTCCCACCAGCTTCCCTCTGCAGTTACCCTAAGTCACTCCACAACCAGCAGGTTCCAGCGCTTTCCCCATGTCACTGTTATTTCAGTTGTGCATGCACGTATAGATCAGGTTAAAACAGTAATATAATTGCCCACTTTACACCATGTTTAAGCTCTACAGTTGTGGAAACAAAGATTCAGGAAACATTACGGTTCTAGCAGCGTCAGCATGTCGCCCTTGCACAGAACAGATTTGGCACCATAAATCCACTTGTAACGAACAGAGCTGCCGATTCAACCACTAAACGCGGAGCAGAGAAGACTACGTGTGCTGGTATAATATTAAGCTTGTGCAGGAACGGCAGGTTTTGTACTGCACAATGTGTGTTTGAACTATACAGCAACTCCTTGCATTTCAACACTTCAAGTGTTTGGTTTGAGGGTGACTTTTGGGGGGCTTGCAGGGGTGGGGTTGTTTGTTTGGGGTTTAGTTTGGGGAGTTTGGTTTTTTTAAAGTCTCTTCATAGCAGGTTCCGAGTACACAAAACGTTCTCCCCAAAATTTGGGAAGTCTAGTAAGTGAAAACTATTCTGAAGTGCAAAAGCTGCACTGCTGTCCCCCAGGTGCTCCTCAAGATAGAACCGATCCAGTAAATTAACATTGTGGTTTCTTGCTATCTTTAAGTCATGCCAGCACTTGGCAATAAGGCACAGCCTCTCCTATAAAACAATCCACACTTGCTCAGCTACACTTGTCCTATAATTGCAACAAGCCTTCTAAAAAGCAAATCACACCACTTGTTTAACTCGTCAGCTCATCAACAGCCGCAGGCTATGTGGTCTGTCCTTCCCCCCCGCCTTTTTTTTTTTTTTTTCTTTTTAATTACAATACTTTGGACACAAGTATCTCTTCTTGCAGAGGAAATCAATTATGAAATAAATCTAATATTCAGATCAGAACCTATTAGAAGGGACTACTCATCCTGTATATGATATTTTCAGATTACATCTTAGCATGGCTCACTGACTCATCATTTCAGCATTCTCACTAAATCAAAAATTAAACAAAGCGAATCAGTCAATTAACGTGCCTGCTTCTTGCTCTGTGCACGTATAATCTTTTCAAGTCCAATTCTTAATCAAGAAAGAAGCATTCACCTCACAGAGCTGGCTCCACTGTTACAGTACAAGATGTCCAGCTTAACGTTTGCAATCGCCGCTACACAAATGCAACCTCAGGCAGCCAAAGGTCAAGCCTGAAAGCCATTCACTTCCATCACAGAGACCACCAAAGAGTGCACAACATTCCCTGCCAACAACCAAAAGTCAGTGTTCTGCTTTACTCCCTCAAGACACTGAAGACATTTTCTCCCCCAAACCTCTGCCAAGTGAGGAAGACAAACTGGGACTCTACTCATTTGTCCATCATTTTGACAAACTGGCTACACTTACAGCCGTAACAGATGGAAGATGGAATCTGCTTTGGTCCTCAACAGACACAGAACTGAGTAACTTACTGCTTATACACGTAGCATATAGTTTTCAGCAGTTATAATCCAAGGTAAAGGAAAGGATGGGTTATCTGCACAAAGAGGTATTTTACCTTTGAGAAATACATTCCAAGTCTTCACTGGAATGCCATTCATCATCATAGAGATGGTCCTAATGCCATCAAATGCAATGATTTATGCAACCTCTCTCCAGCTACAGAAGGGTTATAGGTTCGTTTTGCTTTATAAAGGTAAAAACAACTTCTAGAAACTCCTCTTAGCACAAAAGCTAAAATAATTAAGACATGGGCCACCACTTGTGGTTTTGGGTGCCCAGGACTTGTAAAAAGAGAGCAATAAGCCCTAGCACACACACAACAAAGATGCTCTCCTTCCAATGCGATGGCCATGCTAGGTCAGACCAAAGCTGCAATCAGTGTCTGGTTCCTGAAATGCCCAGAGAACAACCACATTCAAATTCTTCCTCAGCTGGGATACAGGCAAAGCCTAGAAGGTACAGGCAAAGATAAGAATGTTTCTCCCTCTCACAGAAAAGTGTTTGCACATCTGCTTTCCAATTCAAGCCATACTCTCCTTTAATTCCCTGCTCCCTCCGCACATGCACGTGATCCAAGAAAGAAATTCTGAACCAGGATGAAACAAGCTCTAGTCTCATTAAAGGCAGCATAGGAGCTTTGCAATGGACTTAAATGAGATTAGAGCATTTATCTAGATTAACAATGCTTAATAGCACAGCTACCAAACAAATTGCTCTGTATACAACAGAAGTGATGAATATATTTTACTGGATGCTCACTTCTCCCCCCTCAAACACTTCTCCTCTACCCGCACCTGCAGTGTCCACACACATCCTACCCTGCAGTATTTCCCCACTTTCCCTCAGTTTCTGGCCTGCCCACCTGGAGACGTGGTGCTGATTCAGGAACACAGTTGCATCAGGCAGCTCACCAGCTCTCTCTGAATGCAAGAGATGAGGTCTGATCCCTCTCTCTCTCATCGAAGGTGCTAGTTTGGGTCCTTTTTTCTTTACAACACCACTTTCCATAAAATTTGCAGAAACTGTACGTTTTAGAGTCCCATTGACTTTGTCCGTTTCAAGCTTTACATGGGTGAAAACGTTTGACAGACCACATGATCACACACAGCGCTGTCCTTAAGAAACCAAACTGGGATGTCATCTTTTCAACAAACGTAGGGGTTGAATCTAATTTGTTATAACTACAAAACTAAAAGCCTAAGGACTTACACTTCACCTTGCATTTGCTAAGAATTGCTTCTCTGGTGAATGTTCAGCAGTGCAAGCTAATAAGGGAGATGTAATCTCCACTACGAAGGCAGAGTGCTACTTGGATATATTTGCATCATTCTCTTGTATTACATATTGTTTAGATAAACCCAAATAATATAACTTCAGAAATATTTTTGCACCTTGGAAGATGACTGCAGATACCCACCATCCACCACAGATTCCTGTGTCTTGGACCAAGTGTTGTAAAAGGCAGCATTTTCCTCACAAAACTACTGCTCAGACCTTTCCACTGGTGAATTTTTGCCAATAGGTTTGTCCCTGCTTGTTCTTTTATTGTGCCAAACGGGCTTCCTGGAAGTCTTTTTTTTTTATGTCCCTATCCACCAACTTAAAAGACACTATCATTGCAGTCCTGCGTGCATGGCATCCTGCGCTTGAATGCTTTGCAACAAGGTAGTGATCTTACCAAAAGTATTTTCCCCTTTCTTGCGTGTATTTCAGCCCTTCATCTTAAAGTCCTCTATCTACAGCTTTGTCAAATCAGCTTCAGAAGAACTGCCTGCTAAGCTTCATAATTATGCTAAGTACCAGAACCTATTAATCCACGGGCATGTACAAAAACTGTCTGAACTATTAACCTCACATACTTCTCAATGCGGAGTAACACAGATGTTTTTATATACTACTTCTCAGAAGTTGCTTTACTTTTACATAATGACCTTAGAGCAACAAAGTCCCTTGGCCACTCAGTGAAGCGTATAACCAGGTTTTTTAATGATATGGAGCCAGCCGAAAGGTCTTTTTCCGTTTCAATTTTAAACCATTAAAAAACCAAAGAGGTGTATGACACAGTTTTGTGGCTAAACGTTGTTCACTTCAGATATTTCTACTTATGCTGTAGAGATGGTTCCTGTGCCTAACTGAGCTTGTGCACAGAAGGGCAGAGCAGAGAGGCACTGAGCTCTTCAGATACCCATTCTAGTGTTTCTCATGCCGTGGTGGTTCTTCACCTTTGTGTGACAGCACTGGCTATGCTGGGCACCACTCTCAGTCCACCTTATCACCATGAGCTTTCACCTCTGCAACTGCTCTACTGCAGCAATGACATGAGCATGGAGCTGACATCCCCAGCCAACTCCAGCCATGCTCAGCAGAAAGGCTTCAAACCAGGCTGCTGTAGAGAGGCAGGGAAGCTACATCTGTGCTGCCCTGTACAAAGCTTGTGCTGTCCAGCAGAATCAGTTTGTGCAGGTACCACACCACAGGGACGTACGTCAGATTGGGAGCCAGTGACCCAAAGCCAACTGCAGTGGACACTGCCCAAATCAAATCATTCCAAAATCCCTGACCATTCAAACGTAAGATGGAACCTCCAGCAAAGAGCTGGAGTGATGAACAACAGCAAGATAACAAGTAACAGCACTAGCACTATAATAGGTTTACAAATCTCCTTATGGTTTTATATATCAAAAATACATATTTTTTTTCTGATATGCATTACTTTGACCAAATGTTGCCAGCTATGACACTACTATCCCAATTGGTTTTCTTCCCCCCCATCTCTTTGCAAGACATCCCTTTGGCAAATATTCTTCAGAGTCTTCATCTGGTTTTGAACATTAATATAATAATGTAATGAATCAATTTTGGCTTATTACATTTAAGACATCATCTGGCTCTGATGACTTCTCACTTAGTGTACAAAAAGCATCCACATGTAATCTAGAACATGTAGGGCATACGAACTAATAATTACATAGTACAAAACTACCGTTTAAATGTGTGCCATTTACATTTAAAAACCTGCTCGTTTTGCTTAACATTCCATATTAAAGCTGATTAAAATTATATGTTAATACTGCCCTGTAATTGCACAAATAAAATTCGGTATTTATTCCAAAGTTAATGACTATCTATAACTTACATTAACAGGGAAACTATACGTTATAGTAAAATATGATTTGCTGCACTGAAACCCAGCAGAAATTCTGTTCCAGACTGTCAGGTAGTTCCAGTTCTCAGATTTAAAGGTTAGTGCCACAGCTGACAAACGGAGTCAGCAACAGGCAGCTCAGGCAGAGATGGCTCTAGCCAATCTTTTAGTCCCTCTGATGCAGAGAGGTACCATCCGAACACCATTTCCATACAGTCTTTGAGATCTTCAACACCCATAAGCAGGGCATAAGAAATGCAGAGGATGTTCTTAATTTAAGGCATCAAATGCAACCACCACCATGAAACATACTGTCTTGTTCATGAGAACAAGTCCTCTCTCCTGCAAAAAACACACTCAGAGCGCAGGTCTCGGCACTGATGTTTAGCCCAATTTCTGAGCAGAATAAGCTTCAAAGGGCAACTCTGGAGGCTACCGCTCCATTGAACAGGTCAATTCTGCTCTCCTGAAGTCAGCTGAGCTACATGGATCACACAAACCCACCTGAGCTTTCATTTTCGGCTTTGTTTTCACTATGGAATACAAACAACTAGTATTTTGAAAGATCCACTATGAAAGAGGTACCACTTTAGTACCTCTGCGAAGGAAAAACAGAACAAGAGCATATGTGACTCCAGTTTTTCCTGGCTTGGACACAGCCGCTGGCCAGTCACATCTGTGCACAGATTAGCACAAGGCTCAGGTGCCAAATAAGCCTGCTCAAGTGAACCACAAGTGGTAACACAACAGCAGAGAAAGAGAATTTGTCTGATGAAAGCCTAAAGACAGCATCGCAGCTACACAAGGCACTCTGAAATACCAGCCCCATTTGGAACTTAGATTTAAAAGCTACACAGCATCATCGCTGGAAAGAGAACGAGCCTTCTTGACATCTTGTTTCAGAAGGTACACACCTGTATTTCTAAAGAACTGTGATTTGTTTATTCTACACAGATGCAATTAACATCTACAGAGTGGATAATATCCTTCAAATCTGCTTCTCGTTACTAATTTAGCCAATCTTTAAAAATGGAGGCATACAAACTGGAAAGCCAGACTCATTACCTTTTCAACAAAGACCACCAATTGATTCCCACCAGGACTTGGCCTTATTAACCTTAGTTTTAAATTACAAAGTCACAGATGTACTCATCAGTTGCTTGATGAAGATTCATTTGCCAGCCTCATCTCACAAAAGGAGTAATTATCATGCACGCATTACAGGCTGATGATTGAAGTTGTTATAATGTAGGACTACAGGCAAATAGTGAGGCACCTGCATATCTGCAACAACTAAAAGCTCTCTCAAAAGTTCCAATTAACCAGCATAATTGTGAGAAATTAAGTAAAAAGCACTGAATTGCATCAGTCATGGGCCTGTTCTGTGCAGTCAGACAAATAAATTAATGCCTACAAGTGCAGCGCTGCTATAGCCACGGTGGTTTAAGGACAGCAAGAAAGAACTATGTCATTTATTTGACTAATTTATTAGGTAAGATTGGACAAGACTTTGGCACACAATTCCTTCACCAGATCTGACAAAGCAGAAGCAAACTCCAAGCTAAATACAGGTTAGAGACAATTGCTCTTAATTAACCTAATTATGTTATTCAATTAGGCAACTTGAGGGGAAGGATGGTTAGCACCTGTGGAGGAAAGGAGGGCATCCAGGGGGAGAGAGAAGAGGTTCGCAGCTGCGGATCAAGGAGGCAGGACCTGAGGAAGAGAAAAGGGTGAGCAGGGAGGGGCTGACAAAATGACAGGCACAAAAGCACAGACACCAAGGTACAGGTATTTCCAGCCACGCTCCGGCTCCAGGACTGAGGCTCTTCATGAAGTCCAGGGAAAAAGGTAGGTGCAGGATTTGGTCAGTCTGCACCAGCTCTAGAGCTCTCCTGACTAACGAGGACACTCACGCCCATGACATCCTCGCAACAGGAGGTCTGAAGACAGATGGTGTGAAAATCCCCGAGAAATTCCAAAGGAACATCCTGGGATCAACTAGGGCGTGCAAATCCACCTGGAAGCTGGTGCTGATGCACAGCGCAGCAGCCTGCCTGCAAAGCCAGCTCCAAATTAACTTCAGCGCACGGCTGCTGTGGGACCCACGAAGCAGTGGATGGCTGGAGACGTTCCTTCCCAAGGCACCGCTTCCCTCCCCTCTCTTGTGCCAGATGCCTGCTTGAGTCTGAGCGAGCTACTTGCCCAAAAGCCTCTTCTCATTCTATTTTCTTGAGTGTTCAAAGGACCAGAGACAGCACTTGATATACAGAAACCCATCAGCACCCTTATCGAGTGGTGACACACACACAGAGACCCTGTTGAGCAGCAGGTTTGACGCACTGCTGAAGAACTTGGTATTTCGATGTAGGAGGGTTAGCTTCGGCAGAAATTGCCAACTGCACCTCTCTACTTTAACAAGACCAACAGTGCCTGTGTGGCTTTGTTTTCCTGGCACCTTTAGGGGTGCATCTGCACTGCACCGCGCATCGCACTGCAGAACGCTGCAGGCGAGTGCCAGCTCCTCGCAGAACAGCCGCTGTACGTTCGGGCGGGAGGAAGGGCTAAAGCCACGGGACACGGCGGCAAGCTGACAGGCACACAGCCTGCAGGTCCTGAGGCAGTGCCTCTGCGCAGAGCGCTCTGCAGATGTGCCAGCCCATTCACAGCTGGAGGCACAAACACAGCATGTCCCGGTGTGCGCTGCAGATGCTCCCTCTCCCTTTTACAGAGGGTACTTCAGCATCCCATGGCCTGCGGAGATCCTGGACTTTCGCAACCCTTTCCCAGCACAATCATTCTTCAAACTCCAAATTCACTGGTAAAAAACAACAACAAACTCAGAAATACTGATTTTCTAGTAAGAAGAAAGTTACTTAAGAAAAAAGGTGAAAGCTGGGGGGGAGGTGTCTCTTGTCAAAGGCAAGTTTATCCATCTGTAGGTTCTTGGTCTTCCTCAATTTTCTGTCTTACTGCTGCGGTTTAACAACTCACAGGGGTTTGCTGAGGAGTTGTTCATCTCCAGACACTCTCCTTCCCTCTGTTTGTTTTCCTTGCAGCCACCTAATAGTCAAAAGCACTACACACAGGCAAGAAACATCCAACACCCAGGTAAACACAGGGTGTTTGCAGAGCAACTCCACCACGGAGGCGTCACTGAGGACGTGTGGATTTAGCCTGAGCATATTTACCAGGAACAGAAAAATAAAAACTCCGACAAGTAAAACGCACTAGATCACTAAAGCTCGAGGACAAAAGAAAACCCCACAACCATTACTCAAACTTCACAAGGAGACTGGTTTCCCAGAAAAGGATTTAATGAGTACGTGATAGTATTGGAAAAGAAAATAAGCGCCCTTCGTAAGGTATACTAAACTCATCTCTCCCCTCCAACTCAAAGCACTAAGATTTCATGCTAAGATTCTTCAGCAGCTAAGCTTTTCTAAACGTATTCAGGGACAGAGAGATGCTATTTTGAAAGATGCCCAAAAGTGTTTTGAGGAGACAAAGGAAAAAAAAAGTCAATGACAAGCAGTGACTGTATAATCCTGAGTCTGTACGGCCCGTCTGAACGTCAGCAGTTAAACACAGAGTTCTCCTCTGACGTTTTGCTTTCAAGATTGCCTGCCTGTTCAGGGCTGGAACTACAGTTCTGTTCAGCTAGTCCTGATCCATTAATAAGTTTTATCAGCATTTCGCTGTTTAATAGCAACACTGCTATACGAAACTACAAAAAAAATGAACAGTTGGAATGGTACGCAGATAGATTTCCTTGCATAACCACCAATATAAGGAATAAAGGCAGTTTGAGAACGCATATGATCATTGAAAAGTTTTGGGGTTTTTTCCACTGAAATGAGAAGCACCCGGTTGTGCGGACCTTATTATTAATGAGAAGAATTTACTCAGCTAAGCAGCCTGGAAAATTTAGTCTTTTGGGGATCTACTTTCAGGGTGAAAGCACTGTGGTGGAGCCCATACACACGAGGCAAAGAAGAAACCCCTGAAACATGAAATATTAAATAGCTACTATTCAGTTAAGAAAAGCTTTCACACAATATGAGTATTACACTGAAAAAAAGGACTTTATGGTTTGGAAGACAACTGTCAGTATCTAGTTGCTTTGCAAGGGCAGGAATACACTCCATCATCCCTTTTGCTCCAAACTAGAGCAGAGAGTATTTGTTCCTTCAGCACATGGATGTAATGACTTAGAGAATACCCTGACCATAAGAACACGCGTATACTCAGTTTGAAATAAAAACAAAACCAAAACAAAAGCACAGAAGCCTTCAAAAGTACAGGTATTAAATTTTGCTAGCAGTTTAAAAGCTAGGATCTTAGAAGATAAGGTGACAGTCAACTACAATAAATCTATTCTGGCCAGCTCTTCACCTTTACGAAGATAAAAAGGTTGAAAGATAAATCTGATTAGAAAGGTTTCATTCACATCATACCTGTTGTTCTCAGGCAGAGGGCACAATAATCTTTTCGATAAGTACTCTTTAAAATGTCATTATGTAGAGTTTCTGAGGGGTTTTTTGTTATTATTACTACTTCAGATCAGAGAGAACTAATAAATCATCTCACAATGCCACCTGTATACTCCTAGCTATTTACCCAGCTCCTCCTTGAAGGAGCCCATTACCTTGGATTAAGGCGGAACCACAGAAGATTGGAGATGAAAGCTTTCTACACCAAACATCCTGAACAGCCCCTGGCATGACACTCCTTCCCCAGAGGTAGAACCCTCAGCCAGACATGATGGCTACGCCACCTTAGATGTGGGACAGCAAGGCCAGCTCAAACCTGAATTAAGCTGTAGCTATGAAGGACCATTTGCTATCATCCATGGTCCTTGCTCTGATGGTTACCAAACCCCTGGTGATAACGAAGGTGAATAAAATTACTCAGAATACCTGGTACCCACAGCAGTGCCCCAACACAACATTTCGTGCACCACAGGGACAGATTTGTGAACTGCCCTGAACATTTCATTCAACCCCCAAGTTCTTTCTCACTCATGTCTCCCCTCAATTCCCATTATCCTTAGCTGGGTCACTGCTGCCTGGAGCGTGGCAGGGGAAGAGTCATAAATATTGAGGCAGGAAAGAAATAAACTTTTTGTGGAGGAGTGGGTCCTGCCTATGATGTCCCAAGAGCCTTAGTGCCATCGAGCACGTTGTGGTGTCAGACCATAATTTAAAGGCTGAGTTTTATACCAGTTCACAGTCCCTGTCTGTGCCAGGCCTCCCATCCTCCATTTCAGCCCATTAATATCACAAAAAGTCAAGAGCCTTCTTTGGTCTCATCACCACTTGTGGAAAGGACTCATGCTCACTTCACAAGCTGCTGCTCCTGATGAGGCTGTGAGAGGATGCACTCTTCATGTGCCAGGACAGCACAAACTGCCCCTCACCTCTAAAATCCAAAGTCCAGCACCAGCCAGCAGGATTTATGTTTTGAAGGGATATATTTTCAAGAGAGATACGGTTTTCCAACTCAGAAGAGCCTTCTAATAATGGACTCTATGGATCATAGCTATTTCCATTCGTTGCTTTTTAAATTGCACACAAAAAAATAATTCTTCACAATATACGTTTTTTTTTAAATAACTTAGGGTAGGGGAAAAAAATCACAACCAATTGATCTGTTTTCCAGAAAGAGCCTCCCAGTAAGCACTTCCTTCATAAAGGAGAGAAAAATACAGAAAAATTCTGTTCTACCCACTAAAATTCAAGTTTTGCCACAGAGGCCAATAGCAGACAGTGCTGAGCTCAGTAAGTCACTAACTGATTATCTCCCCTAGAGGATAATACAGCTTCCATATCAAGAACACACAGTTATAGGTCTCTGCAAGAAATTGTTCAGAAATACAATTAGCAGATAGTGTAACTGAACAGATATGTCTCATGGAAATGAAGGACATAAAACTTCAAATTAACCAGTGCCTGAATTGCCTTTGTTATTGATCACAGAGCTTAAATCACTGCAGTTCAACAAACCCACCCTAGAACTGTAGGGACATTCAAGCCATCAAACGTGGGGCAGCCAAAGTCTGCACCCAGCTGGACTTTATGGAGAGAGAGAAAAAGCTGCTTGCATATTTTTAAGTCAATATCTGCTATCCAAGCTGTTGTTGTACCAACACTCAAACAATTCTCACCAGTATTCAAGTTACCTACAATTTGTTTTATCAGCCCAGCTAGGAGAACAGCAAACTGCAGCTGGGGTGGCAGGGGGGGTAGCACACTGACGGAAGCCTATATGGACCCCTAGAGAAGGATCTCTCCCTCCTTTCAGTGTGTAGATGTGCATGTGTCAGGAGTCTGGGCTCTTTCAGCTGCGTGCCTGAAGGTACACCCCATGGAAATGCCTCCAGGCGCCAAACCTGTAGGCATACATAATTCATTTTTTGCATGAGTGAGTAGTTTCAACACCTCTGGTGTTTGCCAAAGAATCGAAGCATTAAAAATTAAAGCAAACTGACTACTCTCGTCCCACAGCAAAACATCACAAACACGTGTCTCTCTTCTCTGCGGTTACAGGCACTGAATAATCCTCCGTCGGTTCTAAAAGCAAGGACCAGCAAGCCAAGGAGAAAAATATCACAGGTAGTACAAGTGAAACAAATGTTTGTTGTTTTTTTAAAAAGAAAAGCATTTAAATGCCTCCAATCTCACATGAAAAACTACTTTTTACAGTAATCAATAAGTGTCATGTCCCCTCAAATTGGCAATTTTCTGCATGACCGAACAGGAATATTGTTGCCCAGCAGAAACCAAATGCCACCAGTGCATCAGCACGTCAGGGTAAGCCTCACTCCGAACATTTACCTTGCTATGCTGAAAATCTTTGAGGTTTTTAAAACCATGGACAGATTAATAAAATTGACCAAGGATGAAGAGGGACTAAAATAACTCTTTTTTTTTTTTCTAAAGCCAATGGCAAAAATCAAACCAATTAAAATCATGATCTCAGTCAGTTTTAGTCGATTGTTAGCACCTCAGGCAAAATACTGCTAGAGCAGAGGTGCAGTTGGTTTCCAATTTAGCTGTCAGTACGACGATGGAAGGGGCTGGAAGAGATGGAGGAAGGCATTAATAGTAACAGAAGCGAAGACAAGAGAGCTTGGTCTGCACTGTGGGCACGGGATTTGCATCTTCTTGCAGATAATTAGTGACAGGACAAGGGGGAACGGCTGTCAGGGGAGGTTTAGGTTGGAGATTAGGAGAAATTTCTTCTGGGAAAGGGTGGTCGGGCATTGGAACTGGTTGCCCAGGGAGGTGGTGGAGTCACCGTCCCTGAGGGTGTTTAAGGAAAGTTGGATGTGGTACTTAGGGACATGGTTTAGTGGGTAATAGGTGGGGGGGACACGGTTGGACTGGATGATCCTTGAAGTCTCTTCCAACCTTAATGATTCTGTGATTCTATGATCAACTTCCCATGCCTATCTGACAGCAAGCCTGTCCCAGAGCAAGAATAAAACCAGGAGGTAAAGAGGAAAACTTAAAGGGAAGCCAAAAAACGAAGGCGCACAGACACACAATCAACAAAGTTTTTTTCAAAACCAGTTTAAGCCAAATGTTCTCAGTAGAAACATTTTCAATGAGCATGGGAGGAAAGCTCGATGCACAGAGCACTACAGACATTTCATGAAAAGCAAGTCCTCTCACCTAACCAAGCACAGCGAGTGCACTGGGAACGCTAGCGCCAAATCAAACAGAAATATCCCACGAGATTGTTAAGTGCCATGTCAAGCCCTGGGACTGATGGGTGTCTACCAAAGGGGGTGGGGTGTCTACCAAGGCCACTCTCCATATTTATACACCATCTGCGTTAGATTGACTCAGCGGGCTTTGTCCAGGACAATAAAACGTAGTCAATGTGACAACAGCAATATTTGCAAGGGGCTGGAGGAGAGAATGCAATAACTACATCAATACCAAGAAATTAATTTTGCCCAAGGCGGTGTGCTTATTTTACAAGGTACCTTGCAGGAGCAGCATGCCAGTCACATCAGCAGCACGGATACATCAGCCACAGGGCGCTTAGCCAAGCAGGCTGGACCACCAAGTAATACTGATAGAAAAAACATACAGCTTGATGCTGTTCTGCACACCCCTGACAGAGGCAGCCCAAATCTAAAAAAAACTCAAAAAAACCCGAACGATCAAACAACAACAAAAAAATACCCATAGGACAGAAGCTAAAAATAAGATTTGGCAATACTGCTTTTCATCTGCTCTTCCTCTGGACTTGAAAGGGAAGAGCTTGCAGCAAGCGGTACCTACCATCACTCTGGATTCAGGATGACAACGACCCAAATCATCAATTCCCAATAGTTGGAATGCAGCTTGAGCAAAGATATTACTTTCTGGGGAGGAAAAGCAAGGGCGAGAAACTATTATAACTCTAAAAATATCATGGCGTGACCAGCTGGAAGGCTGGGTCCTTTACAGTGGCTGATTTTCCTGCTGCTTCTCCTCACACTCACGTGCTTGCTCTGGCGGTACTGGCTGCCAGTCCCCTGCCCGGCAGCAGACATGCCGTGGGAGCCGTGTGTCCAGACACTGCGGGTAGGACCCATCGCCTGTTTTGGGGATCAGGTTGGAACTTTTCTTTGCAGGAAAGACTGGCGAGGTGCCCGTTCCCTTTTTTGCTCTCTCCTCCAGTGCTTTAGGCAGATCCAAAGTAGCTCTTCATGATTTATGAGTCCCTTACAAGAGCACAGGAAGGATTTACATGTTTGCCATCCTATCTCAACTTGTGGATAGGATCACACAGAAGCAGAGAAACTGAAAAAGGGACCAGCTTCCAGAGGTAGCCAAGGCACAGGAAATAATTAGCAAACGATATTAGCCTACTGAAAGAGGTGGACAACTGTGAGTCTTTGCAGTTTGAGGGTCCCTTCACACACACCCTTAACCTCTCTTGCGGATGAAGGGAAAAGAATCAAGACACGACCCAGTTGCTGTCAGACGGGCTGATAAAAACCGACTAACCTGAGTATAAGCAAAGAAGGGTGTTTGATACCACAGCACCCAGCAAAAGCCTGTTATTACAGAAGATGGGAAATTAGCTACCACTGTGCCACGTTAAAAGAAAGCTCATGAAGTTTGTCTTCTACTTGAAAATCTGCCCCACGCCTCTCTCATACGCCTGCATGTCCTGATCAATCAGCCTACGTCAGTCTTGTTACACACACACGGACTTTTAATTGATTTACTCAAGTCAGTGAGCAGGGAATAATTACATCTTGGAAAATAAAGCTGGGCAGACTAAGGCAGCCCGCTTCACTGCTATGAGACTTAAAAGTTCAAAACAAAGGCAGATCTAGTTTCATCCCACAGTTCGATTGTGAGCTTCAAACTGCCTGGCGCTCTGAGACGCCGTGTTAGCTGGGTCTAATCATCAGCCAGCCCACTGATTTCTCATATCAGTGCAGCCAGGGTATTAAGCCTACAAGCGCAGTCGTGTTCCATATATTGTTTGTCTGGCAATAAACAAATCAAAGCACTATTAGCTTGAATTTATAAAGCATGAGCCATTCTCTCCACATGGTAAGAGAGACACATCCCGTAACATTGCAAATCTGAATACTGATTAGAAAAACGCACACAAAACTAATATTTCCATACTTTATGGAGGTGTTAGGCAGGGTCAAAAATTGATGCCACCACCTTTTAAAGACTCTTCATTCCCACCGTAGGTATCAAGATATAGTAACCATCTTTCAAGACCTTTGAGTCAGTAATCCTTATCCTTGTGGTAAAAGTAAAACATTAAATAAACAAATAGGTAACATAAAGTAAATAAATAAATGTAAAACATAAATAAGGAAAAGAAAGACAAAGAGAATAGAGGAGACTGAATTACACACTTGATACCATAATTCCCAAAGCCAAATTTTGAAGCACAAACTATCATAATACAGTGGAACCAGAGAAGCGGCAACTGCCTCCAAAGCCATCCAGCACAGCGCGTTGTAAAATTTCACGCCACGCTGTTTCAGTTGCAACATCTTCCAGGCAATCTGAAGATGCAAACTAAACACAGGATTCTGCTACCTTTTATTCACCAACAGGGTTTTCTGCTGATTTGCAAGATCAGATTTCAGGAGCCAAATCTGTGTGTCTTATATACTTCAGTCTCTATTAAAATTCCTGGAACTATTGTGGCACTTTGTCCTACATACACAAATCCCATATTGCAAAAACCAAGCCTCAATACAAAATTTACAGTTTATTCTAGCCATCTTCAGGCTGATTTTAACACACAACATTGATGAAACACAAAAATTCTACTTTTTCTAAGAGAAAAAAATTCCAAGAGAAACCAAACATTTAAAATATTCATCACAACAGCGGTCAGCACCAGGAAACACAAAACACACCACGCTCCCACCGAGGATATTACTCAGCAAGACTCATACTGAGCAGCAAAAAATGTGTTTCAGTTTAACCTACCCTAACACAGTACCGGTTCAGGTTCTGTTCTCCCTAAGGTGTTGCCCAAAGAAACACAGATGAGCTATCAAAGTCTCCTACCTGCGGAGTTATTCAAACACGTGTCCCATCCACAGTGAGAGTTTAAAATGCTTAAAGCGGCAATTAGTAATTAGAGATCCTACTAAGGGGGCCAAAGCGCTTTTAAGAAGGACGTATAAAAGAACTGGGTGTTTCACACTGAGTGTAGTAATTTGCTGATGAATTAAGAGAGCAGCAATTTCAACAGCTTTGTGGAAGAAGAGTAATGCTTTATATTCTTAGTGACAGAGATACTACCTTGACAAACAGCTCACTCATACGGGTTTGAATGAGAGGGATGAAAGTGTGCTACATTTTGTTGATTTCTTTTATAAGCCTTTTGTCAGTCAGTCTTCCTCGTACACAGCCAGCCGCTCCTTCTGAAATACATTTAACGTAAGAATTTGCGACACTGGGAACATGACACCATAGGAATATGCGACGTTCACTGGTAACGGGGCCCAAACCACAGCAGTAAATGTTTTTGGGTCAATAAAAGGCAGAGATGCTCAGCACCTTGCAGGACAGACTGTCCAGGGTCTTTTTGCAGTTTCAGGCTGTCAAGCCTGTGCGCTTTCACTGCCGCCTGGAATTACCGCTCAGAGACAGGACTGGTGGTGCAGGTGGGCTTCCATGGGACGTGGTTATGAGTGTGGCACTTCTCTCAGCCTGCTGCAAGTCCAGGAGAGATTTTTTTTTTTATTTTATTTTTTTTTAATGGTAAATGGAGAGCCAGACTCTGGGAAAATCAAGCATAAAAGGAAGATGATTTGAAGACTTTGTTTAAACAAACAGTTTCATTCTTGGGTGGTTGAACCAATACACACAGGACACAGATTTTAATAAGCAATGCAAAGATACTCCCAGTTTAGGACACTGAAGAGGTGAAAAATCACACTAGATGACAGAATTTTTTTTAGATCCTCAAGCTCTGACTGACCAGACCACTACACACCACGGAGCTGGGTCTTCCTTCATCTATTCTCACTGTAGCTATGGATCAATTTTTTATTTATTTATTTAAATTTGTACACCCAGTTCTGTCTCTCCTGATTAGAGGTTCAGCCTCTCCTGCCACTTTACAGTTTGGGTGCCTTTCTGACAATCTGCAAAACACTCAAGTAGTGGAAAACCTACTCAGCCAACCAACTCGGCGAATTAACCTCGTATGCAGGGGTGTTTCTCTTTATACGCTCAGTATTTGCAACAGCTTCAGTGGCCCAAATGCTAATGTGGTTTTGCCAGCTCCTACCAACAGCGATGATAAGCCCATATCTTTGGTCCTCTTACAAAAAGCCCTGGAGTTGCCGCAAATTCATAAGCTCCTTTTCCTCCTTGTGCCTCTCTGTCTCCATCTCTACATCATTGCTAACTTCATCTCTCCATTGACCGTGGCTCCACTGAAACTCTTTCTGCTATTCGCTTCCTGCCTCAGCTACTCCCATCACTTTCTTTTCAGGTCTTCATAAATCCACACTCTGCAGTGAGAAAATACATAGCCAGGCTATTATTACACTCCCGGAAACAGTGATAAATTATGCCCATAATATCCCTTCTTCCGTTACATTTTTCAGCTTCCTCGTGCTCTCCAGAGCCTTTTCAAAGCTAATTTTCTATTGTTCAAAGTTTCACGGGATTTGCTTTCTTCTGCCACTCCACCACACTTCCTCCCCCTTGCATTCTCATCCCACCATCTCTTATTCCTTCCACAAATCACAAAGCAATTGAAAGTCCATCACTCACCATACAAAGTGTAGTGAAATAAAAACAAGGCGCAGTCCAAAAGGTGCATTATCCAAAAACCTCTGTCTCACTACAAAGCTTCTTGCCATCCTCCACACCACTGACTTGAAACTGTGCTTTAAAAAATACAAAACAAACAAACAAAAAGCTATATTCCAAAATCTACCCCTGACATTGCTCAGAAGTGCCTAACCAATTTTTCTAATCATACTCAAAAGTCTTGCAAAAACATCCTGGTTTTGACCGGAGGGCTTCTCAGATCAAGGGTGGAACAAGGACACAGATGGAAAACCTGATGGGTCTTTTTCCTTAAAATAACTCTGGTATGCCTCGTCTTCCTGAGTAGCGTCAATGAAGTTTTGCTTATGTTGCAGTGGGGGGACAAATACAAATGTTTAAACCCTGAAAGTTGCCATGAAACAGAAATGGCAATTTTCACAGCTCTGCATAATCCTGCCCTCCTCTACATTCATTGCTGCCACTTAAACTAAGCGTACTAAACAAGAATGTCTACTGTTCTTAAACGCACTACTAGCAAGGAGCACAATTTATATACCTTCCTCTGGTTTTCTATGCTGCTCTCTCCTTGTATATGAGTTACTGCATGGATATCCACAACTTTCCACTCCTCTCCATCGCCTACTACTTGAATAGCCTACATGAAAAGACTATTATTTATACCAGTTGTTACTCCCAACATGCTAAAAATTATGTGACAGAAATTCCTCCCAAAGACATAATTATAAAAACAAACCTTGAAAACCGGTTTCTGCACTGATATATTGAAAAAAAACAAACAAACCCAAAAAACAAAAACAACCAAAAAAACCCCAACACCCACCAAACCCCAAAATGAACAAACAAAAAAAGCCCCGAACTCCTCTTCCAGCCAAAGAAACCAAAGATGCAGCTTCCCAGTGGCCAAGTAACACAAGCGTGTAAGGTCAAGAGGCCAGATACCGACTGAACTCCAACATTAAAATAGACTTATTGCTTTATCGGCCTCCCTGGCCGGGAGGTATCCTGACACTGGAGTGGCACAGAAGCAGGTCGCACTTCATCCCAGAAATCTTTTCTCAGCTCCTAGGACTGGCATCGCAGTCCTGCTGCTGCTGTAGCCTCTCCACTAGGTGATCAAGAAGTGACTTGCTATTTGATCCCTTTTGACTTATTTTACTACTTTTTATTGACTTCTGCCAAAGTAAATTTAAAAAAAATAACATCTTTTCTTAAGAAAGGAAACAGGGGGCAGAGGCAGAAAAGAAAAGCAGCAAATTAAAGTTGTTCCAGTTCTCCTCGCTCAATTATTTGAGAACAGCTCGCTATTTCCAGCAGACTCTGAACGTTCAGTCACCGGTATGCAAGATGAGAAGCAAACGTAAAGCAGAGCACATGACAGACCTACACTGATTGTACGTCAGCATGGGTGCAGAGACCTTTCTCCTCTTCACAGTCAGAAGAAATATTACTTCAACCTCTGCAGGGGGGGTAGGAGGGAGCACCTGCACTACATGCATCTCAAGCAATTACAAACCATGATTCCCCCAGGAAATACATACGCCTGTACTTCCCACCAATACAACTCCCAAAAATACCACCACGTCTGTATTTCACTATGAGAGAGATTTTCACAGCTCAGGTATCCCAGCTCTGCACCCCGTAAGAAGTGACAAAGGTTTGCAGTGGCCATCGGCTCCATCACAGTTTCTTATTTTCTCACAGCACTTGGAGGAACAAAGTATAAGCGACAGCAGTACGGACAACTGTGTATAATTGCAATTAAAAAATTTAACATTTTGGAGGCAGCACTGTAGCACAGCTTGGGCAGATTGAGACATAAGAGCAACGTAAGACATTTGTATGTCTATTGAATATACAAGATAGCTGTACAGGAGTTCATAGCAGATGTAAAATCCAAAGGAAAAAACGTTTCTACATAAGCAATTTGACGGCACATTGACAACATGTGGACGTGAATCCAACCCATACTACTCGAACAAACAATGTGGCCAGTACTGGTGTACTACGGAGATCAAAGGAGGTGCCTACCACCTCCCTAGATGTTGGTAACTCCTGAAAAAAACAAAATCAGAAGAAAGCTCTCTCTCCACTTGTGTGTCTGCTGGGCAAGTAAGAGAGTGATTGAGGCTGGCCACAAGCAGATGATCTCTTGGAGCTCATTCTGCAACGCTCCGTTCTGCTACCAGCTGTTCTCCCTGTCCCTCTCCTGTTAAGCTTTCCTTTCAGGTTCCTTCCTATTTTCTCTCCATTGTATCTTTCTTATTTTATGCCAAAAAAAAAAAAAAAAAGGTCCTGCAGTTTCTCCCTTCATTTAACAAATATCAGAAATAATTCTAAAATTTGAGGGAAAAGTCACCTCTGACAGAAGAGGAAAAACTCCCAGGATTCAATACACAAACCAAATAGAAAATACATCTAACGAAACCAGATTAGTGCTAATTACCACCAAGTTGGCAAATACAGGATACAGGGGGCAGGGGAAAACTGCTCAGAACTCTTAAACTTCATTAAACCAAGCGTGTGAACAAAAGCCCCGTGACCCTCCCAGAGCTGGAGGCCTCCCAGCCATCACCTCCCTGTTCCGCCTGAGGAGCTGACGTCCGGGGTGAGACCTCTGACACAACGGGAACAGCCGCCTTATTCCAGCAGAAAAGGGGATTTTCCGTTTCATTCCTCTCACTTGGCCCGTTCCAAGGAGCAGTGCAATTCGCAGGTTGCCTTGGTCGTCAGAAGCTGAGGCTGAGCCATAAAGCCCTCTTCTGTCACCAAGACATTGTGCAAGTCGAATCGTGTGCGTTGGTGCCCTGGTGCCACCACAGCCCTCCATCAGGTGAGGCCGGGGCTGCCCCCAGCCCGACGCAGCAGGCTCTGGCCGGTTCCCAACCGCCCCACCGCGGGGCACAGCCGAGCTGGCAGTGATGCTGGTGGTGCCTCTGGGAAGGGGATCAGAGACAGGGAAAAACGCTGCCCAGGAGTGAGGGGAGAAGGTGTGAGGAACAGCCCTGGGAGCACCAGGGGCAGCGAAGGAGGAGGGGAGGGAAGGGGGTTCCCCTGCAGCCTGCGGGGAGACCACGGAGGAGCAGGTGGAGGACCTCAGGCTGGAGCAGGCGAGTATTTCCTGAGGAACCGCAGCCTGTGGAGAGCCCACGCTGGAGCAGGTTTATCCTGAAGGACTGCAGCTCAGGGGAAGGACGTACACTGAGGCAGGGGGTGTGTGAGGGGGAAGGAATGGCAGAGGGGAACCCTATGGACTAACCAGAACCCCTTCCCCATCCCTGCTGCATTGCTGGGGCAGGGGGAGGAGCTGCAGGAGTTGGGAATGAAGGAGTGAAGTTGAGCCTAGGGAAAAGGAAGGACCATGGGGAAGGTGTTTTAGTGTTTGTCGTTATTTCTCAACNGGCTCTGGCCGGTTCCCAACCGCCCCACCGCGGGGCACAGCCGAGCTGGCAGTGATGCTGGTGGTGCCTCTGGGAAGGGGATCAGAGACAGGGAAAAACGCTGCCCACGAGTGAGGGGAGAAGGTGTGAGGAACAGCCCTGGGAGCACCAGGGCCAGTGAAGGAGGAGGGGAGGGAAGGGGGTTCCCCTGCAGCCTGCGGGGAGACCACGGAGGAGCAGGTGGAGGACCTCAGGCTGGAGCAGGCGAGTATTTCCTGAGGAACCGCAGCCTGTGGAGAGCCCACGCTGGAGCAGGTTTATCCTGAAGGACTGCAGCTCAGGGGAAGGACGTACACTGAGGCAGGGGGTGTGTGAGGGGGAAGGAATGGCAGAGGGGAACCCTATGGACTAACCAGAACCCCTTCCCCATCCCTGCTGCATTGCTGGGGCAGGAGGAGGAGCTGCAGGAGTTGGGAATGAAGGAGTGAAGTTGAGCCTAGGGAAAAGGAAGGCCCATGGGGAAGGTGTTTTAGTGTTTGTCTTTATTTCTCAACATCACCTCTATTTTTATTGGCAACAAAGCTGAAAGTGTTTTGCCCATGACTGTAATTAGTAAGTGATTGCCCTGTCTTTACCATCTTGACCCATCAAGTTTTCCATCTCGTTTTCTCCCCATCTTGTTGAGGAGGGTGAGAGGGGCTGGGTGCGTGTCTGGCAGCAGGCCAAGGTCCAACCACCGCACGAGTATTTTCCCTCTTGGCATGGTATGTTCTGAGGGGGTGGAGGAAGGGGAAGAAGATCAGAAACATAATCACATGGGTACTATCGTTACTGCTGGTGGAATCCCACATCTGCATTGCCAGTCCCAGTTGTTAAAGCTTACCCAAACAGGGAGACAGAAGCCCACCAGAGCTGTGCAGCAACGTGCAGTGGGGTTCCCTGTGCTGGCACCTAAGGGTGACGTGCAGAAGCGAAGCAGTCACTTTACAAACGCCAGCAAACGCCCATGGACCACTCAGGTCAGATGATGATTACCCGAAGCATTAGTTTGACCTCATCCCATTAAGACAAAAGAAATTTGTCCTAAATCGGGTGGTAACTGAAAGCACGTCTATGAAAACCACCAAGCATTGGTTAAACAATTTGTTCTGAAAGCAACCAACAGAGCCTTATATCAATTATGTCGAGCCTCAGCTGAAAAGCATCCAGAGATTACTTGGGCCACAGAAGGTGTATTTATAGAGATTACTCCATTCCTTTCAGCTACCATCACAACCACAGCATCAAAGTAATGAACCACCACTAGTTCGGATTGAGTCGATCTTGCATGACGTGCGCATGACCAACGGCAGACCAACGGCAATTTCAGGACTCCCTCCTCTTCCC